>JAHFWF010000178.1:0-500000 GCA_022545495.1 Chrysanthemum lavandulifolium
TCCGAATGTAATGAACCTATGAAATCTGCTAAGTTTAATGAATCTGTTGAATCTGCTTGTTTAACTTGCAAGAAATCATTAACTAATGTTCATGATGATTGTGTTTCTAAGAATGAGATTGTTAAGCTCATAAGAAGAATGTTCCCAAAAGAACTTGTGCTAAACGAATAGGAAGACTAGTTCGAGACTTAGGCTTTACACTACCGATAGGGAGCATAATGTTTACTTTAGGGATGACATTTGGAAACCCAGGTAGAACTTTCACACTCGAGAATGGTAGAATGAGTGATAAACCGTCTTACCAATAGATGACTTCTATGAGTGTGATCGGATTTTACCTCTAACCCAAAGGAACCAAAATCAAAACGGTTTCCAAAATCTTCTTCTTCTCATTATTGGCGATTATCGAAATATGTCTTTGGATCGTCGACTCGGGTTGCTCCAAGCACATGACCGGAATCTGAAGGCTGCCGATCAATTTAAATCGGCAATTCATGGGAACCGTATGTTTTGGAAATGATCATGTAGCAGCTATCATGGGTTATGGAGATCTACCTTTTGGAAATTATTTGATCACTCGGGTTTACTATGTCCAAGGGTTGGGACACAATTTGTTCTCGATCAGGCGGTTACGTGATGCGATTTAGAGGTTGCTTTAGGAAAAATGCTTGCCGTTAGAAACTTCGATGGCAATCGATCTCTTAAGCGGGAATCGTGATACAAACTTGTATGCTATCGACATCAATCAAATGGCCTCTTCATCACCAATATGTCTTATGACACGAGCATACGGAACTCAGTCCGAGGTTGTGGCATAGAAGGTTATCCATCTCAATTTTGACACCATCAACAATCTTGCCAAAGACAACATCGTCAACGGACTTCCAAAGTTCAAATACACCAAGGATCACTTATGTCCATCATGCGAACAAGGAAAAGCAAAGAGCATCATATAAACCCAAAAGCGTACCTAGTTCGGAAGCAAAGTTACATATGTTGCACATGAACTTATGTGGCCCAATGAGAGTTGAAAGCATTAATGAGAAAAGTATATTCTTGTTATCGTTGATGATTATTCGAGATATACATGGGTTAGGTTTCTAAGATCAAAAGATGAAGCACTGTGCATCATCATCACCTTTCAAACGAATTCAAGTACTTCTTCAAACTCCGTAGGGTTGTAAGAATAGACAGTGACCGAATTCACAAATCAGGAGTTAAGAGCTTATTTTGAAGATGTTGGAATTACTCATCAAACATCGTGAGTTAGAACTCCACGAAGAAATGGGGTAGTTGAAAGAAGAAATAGAACTCTTGTGGAAGTCGCTCGCACAATGCTTATCTATTCTAGTGCACCGTTATTTCTATGGGTGATGTTGTTGCATCGCTTGTTTCACCTCGAATCGATCCTCATCCATCCAAGATTCAATAAAACCCCATATGAGCTTGTGAACAACAGAAACCGGACATCTCTTACTTTCACGTATTTGGCGCTTTGTGCTATCCGACAAACGATGAGAAGATCTAGGTAAATTGAAAGCTAAAGGTGATATTGGAATCTTCATTGGATATTCGGATAACTCGAGGGCATCTAGGGTGTATAATGAGAAGAACTAGGAGGATCATGGAGACGATGAATGTGAAATTTGATGAACTTTCACATATGGCTTCGAGAGACTCGCCTAGAACCCGCACTAAACCAAAGCAGACTTCGGACACATCGATTCGGGACTCGTACCTCAAAGAGCTCAATCAACTTCGTTTGACAATCCTAAAGAACAAGAATGGGAGAATTTCTTCGAGTTAATGTTCGATGAATACTATGGTGGAACTTCGACAAATGCATCAAACCATCATTCCGCTACACCCGCTCAAAATCATCCTCCACCACCAACAGAAGATGCATCTACAACGTCGAAACCAATGCACCAACTCCATCAACATCATCTACATCTACTCAAGTTCTTGCACCCGATTGCGACTTATACATTTACCTTTGCTCAATTAGCAATATAGAGCCAAAGAACATTCGCGAGGCAATGGCAAAACCCGCATGGATAGAAGCGATGCAGGAGGAACTTCTCCAATACCGTCTACATGACTCTTGGGATATGGTTCCAAGACCAATTGACATTCGCGTCATTGATCTCAAATGGTTATGGAAGAACAAAAGGGATGAAGAGATGACTGTAATTCGCAACAAAGCTCGTCTTGTGGCCAAAGGATACAGACAAGAGGAAGGGATAGACTTTGAAGAGTCATTCATACGGTAGCCGACTTGAAGCGATCCAGATATTCTTAGCCTATGCGACTCATAAAAACATCACAGTTTATCGATGGACATTAAGACCGCGTTCTTGAATGAAACTCTTAAAGAAGAAGTATCGTGAGTCACCCAAGGCTTCATCGACTTGGAACATCCGGACTCGTCTACAAACTCAAAAGGCAATCTATGGATTAAAACAAGCTCAGAGGCGTGGTATGACGAATCGTCTCTTTCCTTATCCAAAACAATTTCACCAAAGGAACAGTTGATCCTACCTTGTTTACACAAAATGCAAAACGACATTTTGATTGTTCGATTTATGTGGGCGACATCATCTTTAGGTCCACTAATCCAAACTTTCAAAACATTTTGAAAATCTCATGAAAAGCAAATTTGAAATGTCCATGATGGGGAACTAAAATTCTTTCTTGGTTTACAAATACATCGGTCCCCCGTGGAATTTTTATAAATCAAGCTAAATACACAACCGAGATTTTGAAAAATCATGGTATGGATAATTGTGACTAGGTCGGAACACCAATGGTAACTTCACCAAAAATTGGAGCCGATTTGTTTGGGAAACCTATTGATCCGAAGAAATATCGAGCATGATTGGTTCTCTCATGTACCTCAACGCTAGTCGACGGATATTCATTTTGTTGTTTGCTTATTAGCACGGTTTCGTGCAAAGCCTACCAAACTGCACCTCAAAGAGGTTAAAGGATCTTCGGTACCTAAAGACATCCATTCACATGGGTCTTTGGTATCCGAAGAACCGGATTTGATCTAATTGCCTTTTAGGATGCGGACCACGCAGTGATCAAGTAATGTGACAAAAGTACATCCGGAGGAGCACAATTTTGGGTGAAAAGTTAGTCACCGGTCTTCAAAGAAACAAGATTGCACCGCACTTTCAACCGTCGAGTATGTGTCTCTATCTGCGTGTTGTGCTCAAGTTCTATGGATGAGAACACAACTCACATATTATGGCTTTACTTTCGATAAAATACCTATGTATTGTGACTTGAAAAGTGCCATAGCCATATCATGCAATCTGTTCATCACTCAAAGACTAAGCATATCCGTGTCCGCTACCACTTCATCAAAGAGTACGTCGAAAATGGTAATTGTTGAATTATTCTTCGTGAAGATGATTACCAACTCGCCGATCTATTAACTAAAGCCCTTCCAAAAGAAAGGTTTGAATATTTAGTTCGATTTAATTGAATGCGAAGCCTAACCCCCGAGGAGTTAGAACGCCTTCTCGAATCTTCTTGAAAATGATTCTCCAAAAAGCTTCAGTAAATATTTTTGAAAACAAAATACAAAATTTGAAAACTAACAAAAGCAAAATATAAAAATATAAAACTTTCAAAAATACAAAACAATATAAAATCAAAATCCAAAAAATTCTTCTCACGACATGTCTCTCGTATAATCGATATTCAGACGCTTCTAGAAATGTCATTCAATAATGATACGGGCATGTACAGATGCTTGAGCGAGAGTTCTTTAATTTGTTTTCTAAAACATGTCGTTTCTCAAAATTTCTTCATAAAATGGCTTTCGTATACATCAGTACGAAACCCGGACCGAAATGATGACTTCTGATTATTTACAAATCAAAACTCGTGTCTTTTAAATGAAAAAATCAAGTGTACGCTTCAGTGCACTACATTTCAACTGGTGAGAAATCATCATCATCTTGAGCACTTTTTCCAAGATTGTTCAAAAAGATTTTCAAAATCTTTCAAAATATTTTATGCTCAAGATAACTCCCTCTAAAACCCTTTAATTGATTATGCTTTATTAAAGGGGGAGTATAAAACCAAAATGTTCCAAATTCATGCTTAAATCAAATCCGTTTGTCTCCCCAAAAGATTCTAAAAATGATTTTTAATCCGTGGATATCAAAAATATCACGATTATGCTATTTTTGAGGGGGAGGAGACGTGATTAAAATGTGATCAAAAAGTTTAATGATCGTTGTTTGAATCTCAAAAAGAGCTCGACTCATTTGAAACCAATGAATTGACGAGGAATCATGTACCATCTCGAGAAACTATCTATGACTTGACCAGGACGGGTAATAATTTCAAGCTAGTTCTCTAGTGATGTAAACGTGTCTCGAATTGGTCTAGTTCATTTAAAGCCGATCAATTCAAAAGTGCGAACTCTACTTTCAATGCGATTACATCAAAACTTATAAGCACATGTGAAGGGAGTGTTTCGAAAATATAAAACTCTGAGTGTTCCAAACATGTTTTCAATCATAAACACTTTGAGAGATTTTCAACAAAATGGTTTTATGGCAACAATAGGGCGGTCATGGAGTTATAAGGTGACTAAGGATAGGAAATCTGTCCTATGATCCGCCAGAGTCGGAGGGATCTACCCAAGGACATCACCAATAGTTTAGAACTAGAAGTCCTTAGGAATGATTGAAAAAGGAGTAATGTGAGAAAGGAGAAAGAAGGGTTGAAGAATTAAAAAGAAATGTGAAGAAAGGGTGAAAAGAAATAGCCCTCCATATTCAACCTTAGGCGTAAACCGGGTTCAACTCATCTCACATGTGTTGTCACTAGATGACACCGGTATTGAAGACAAAGACGCTATGGACCCGAGGACGCACGCACTAAACCTTCTAGCCACTCAATTCCTCTCAAAAGGATTTGTTTCATTCTCACTGGAACCCTACATAATCTATCGACTTTCTCTTAGAGATCGTTGGTATTGAAGAAGGAGACCCTCTCCCTAGTCTCCGCTCAGAAAACCAAAATGCACTATTGAGTCTAGAGCCACGAGATTCATCAAAAGATCTCATAGGAACACTTGACATGACATCGCTTGTTGTTCATCAATAAGGACACAAGTGATATATTCTAGAGTCCTCACGCAGATCTTAGCAATCGCCGTAACATTTATGAGAGGTTTCATAATTGTGATCCTCGGTGATTGAATGGAAACTCCGCTGTGGTCAACATTAAGCGACTCGACAAAGGTCACGGTAACTCCCGTGGATTACGCTTAGTGTGTCTCAAACGGTCTCTGATCGTGGGGTGATGCTTGGTATACCTCGACTATCCGAATCAGATGTACCTCGGTATATCTCGTTATCTCACTTGTGAGATCGATTCAGAACGGCCTTTGTGAGAATTAGAGATGTGTTTTCACACTATGTGTTAACACCTCGAAATTCAAACTTATAAGTGCCGGAATCCGCTTATTACTAACGTGTTTTATGTTTTCTTCTTATGGAAGCTCCGAAGCGGATTGATTGTGCAGATTTTCCACATGCTCATACCAACAACACATGAAAGTTCTCATCAAAATCAAAGGCAACATAAAGTTAAAGATGATTCTTCGTCAATGTCAAAGAATCTACAAAGTATAAAGACTCGAGAACTACCTCATTGGTAACCAAAAGACAAATAGAAGTGTGAGCATGGTGGAGAAAGGCGTGGAGACACCTAACCAACGAAGTCGACAATGGCGATAAACCACATTATCTCGATCACAAAGCATGAAGGAACAAAGAATTAAGACTATTTTATATCTACGCAAAGTTCAAGCTCGAGAAAAGTAAAGACCCTAATCAAGTGGAGCATCTTTGAATGACCACCCTTAGGGGAGATTGTTAGCCTTAATAGTTTTATTAGAAGTGATGGTCATTCACGTTTAGGAACTTTGTAAATGTGTGTTAGATATTGTGATAGAATAGTCAACGGGTTCGTGGATTGGGCTAAGCTAAATGGCTAGGCGTTATGATAAGCTTGCCTTGTATAAGTCCAAGTAACCCAATCCAATCCAAGTCCATATCCACGGCCCATGGAAAGCCTTTTAGGGCATCATGTATTCCAACTATAAATACCCCTCAAATGGTCATTTGAGGGGTGTGCTTGAAAGTGTGTGTGTGTGTGTTTTTCCTTTGGAATATACAACTTATTGTTTTCATCTCTCTACACATATACACGGTTTGTATAAACATCAAGTCACCATCTCTTCTTAATCTTTCATCTTATTTCTACGCTTTATTTGTGTTTGTAGTTAACGTGTTTCTACGCGTATAGTGATATACGTGTTGGGTTTGTGATAAGGTTGATAAAAGTAAGGTCCTACAAAAAAGAACTTCTATTTGATCCAGTTATGCCTCCTTTGGAAGATTCCAACATATTTTACTACTCTTGTAGTGATGAAGATGATGTTGAACTGGCTGACATGACTAATTTGGATACTACTATTCCAGTCAGTCCTATTCCAACTACAAGAATTCATAAAGATCATCCTCTTGATCAAGTGATTGGAGATGTGCAATCAGCTACACAAACAAGAAATATGACAAAGAATTTGAAGGACCACGGGTTTATTAGTACTCTTAAACAAAGATCAACCCATAAAGACCTTCAAAGCTGCTCGTTTGCTTGCTTTTTATCACAACAAGAATCCAAGAAGGTAATTCAAGCATTGAAGGATCCAATCTGGATAGAAGCTATGCAGGAAGAGCTTCTACAGTTCAGGTTACAAGATGTTTGGACTTTGGGTGGAGTTACCTAATGGAAAAACAGCTATATGTACTAATGGGTCTTCAGGAATAAAAAGGATGAAAGAGGTATTGTGGTAAGAAATAAAGAAATATTGGTAGCTCAAAGATACACACAAGAAGAAGGGATTGACTATGATGAAATCTTTGCCCCTGTTGCAAGAATTGAAGCAATTAGACAGTTTCTAGCCTATGCTTCATTTAAAGATTTTCTGGTGTATCAGATGGATGTTAAAAGTGCTTATCTCTATGGAAAGATTGAAGAAGAGGTGTATGTATGTCAACCACCAGGATTTGAATATCCATACTTTCCAAATAGAGTATGCAAGGTTGAAAAAGCACTGTATAGATTACACCAAGCTCCTAGAGTTCGGTATGAAACCTTGTCAACATATCTCATTGGACAATGTTTTTCAAAATGAGAAGATTGACAAGACCTTATTCATAAAAAGACACAAAGGTGATATTTCTTGGTCCATGTTTGTGTGGATAATATCATCTTTGGTTCAACAAAGAAGGAGCTATGCATTGATTTTGATAAGCTAACGATGAGAAGTTTCGTATAAGTTCTATGGGAGAAATTACATTCTTCTTGGGATTACAAGTGAAACAGAAGAAGGATGGTATATTTATCACCAAGATAACTATGTAATGAAATTTGAAGAAATTAGAAGTCAAGACCGCAAGTAAACCAATGGAAACTCATAAGCCTCTCGCTCAAGGATGAAGATAGTGAAGAAGTAGATGTTCATATGTATAGACCAATGATTGGTTCATTGATGTACCTCACATCTTCAAGACACGATATTATGTTTGCGGTGTGTGCCTGTGTTTGATACCAAGTCAATGCTAATGTTTCACTTCATGATGTGAAAAGTATTTTAGGTTCTTAAAAGGTCAACCTAAATTGGGCCATTGGTATCCAAAAGACCTCCTTTGATTTGGTGGCATACAATGATAGTGACTATGCCGAGCAAGCTTGATAGGAAATCTACACAGGAGGTTGTCGGGTTCCTTGAATGTAGATTGATCTCATGGCAAGGCAAGAAACAAAACGTGGTTGCAAATTCCATAATGTGCTTAATATGTGGTCGCTTCAAGTTGTTGTGGACAAATGCTTTGGATTTAGAATCAACTACTTGATTATGGGTACAATTTTATGCAAAACAAAATCTTTATTGACAATAACAAGATTATTTGCATTATTAAAATCTTGTTTTCATTCAAAACAAAGAATACAGAGATAGGACATCATTTTATTAGAGATTCAAATGATAAGAAATTGATTCAAATGGTTAAAATCCACACTGACAAGAATGTTGCAGATTTTGTAGGATCTTAATATTTATGTTGTTTGATGATTCGGGTGGTCTAGGATTGTGATTAAACAAGAAAGCCATTTTAGAGAGATGAAGAGAGTTGAGAGGAGGTTCTTGAAAGAGAGTTGCTTAAACAAATGAAAGGTTAGATTCAGCCACACCCTTCCATGGATGGAAGGGTATTTATACTACAACTTACACGACCTCCCATCGGCACATGGATCGTGTATACAGTGGGTAAAGACCCGTCCTTCCTCCACGGTGTTGCACTAAACTTTATTACGCTACAAACTAACTAATAAGCTACTAACTAACGTAAATAACGACAAGTCTATGAGCTAACTTATGCTAGATAATAATTGGGGTGACCGACACTTTAACATGGAATTTTCTAATTCCTAACAATCTCCCCCTAAGGGAGGTCACCCCATGTTTTACATTTTGAATCCTAGCAATCTATTCTTGAATTTGTTCTTGAGCTCGTAGACTTGAATTCTTCACTTTCACAATCTTTGTGCTTTAGCAATGACTCTTCATAGTCCGCATATTTTGTACTTTTAGTGGAGATCTTTAAGCGATCCACATCTTTGATGATCTTCGAGCTTTGAGGTCATCATCACAAGAAATCTCGGATCACCCTTTATTGTGTTGCCATCCCGTGAAGTTGTGAATTTTTGACCGACATGCTCACCTTTTGAATCATGACATCTTTCCATCGAGTAGCGGAAGCCTTTATCGGTTCATGATATTTGCGCAAGTAAGTAGAAGCATAGTATGAAATATCGAGCCGAGTTATGTAGATATGCACCACCATGATTTCTTCAATTAAGTGTGGATCTTTGTGAGCATGCGGCTTTGGATTGACCGCTCAATTCGATCATTGCAACCGTCCAAATGTACCGCAAACAACAAGCTAGCAATAAAACACACGAAAGTGTCTTTGATCACTTTATTTGAATTGAGGTACATGGCCCACGATTCTCGCTGATCAAGACAAGCATCGCTGCGATCGGTAGGATTCCTAAGAATCTCCTTGATGTGGTTTCGCACTGTTCTAGCCGTTTCAAACCGAACGCCTCAAAGAAGACAACACGGAGTGAGTGAACCAAAGAAATTGAGATTCACCGATTGATGAAAATGATTTGAAAAACAATCGCGTATTGCTTAAAGAAAGAGTTTTGCAATACGACGAAGGTTTTATGAGAAAAGATCAATTTTCAATCAAAATACTTTTGTATTAGAGAATGAGTACACATTCGACGCGCTAGCGAAAAGAAGAGATTCGCACATCGAACGGTTTTTCTAAAAGTATTTTCAATCGAGAGATACTTTTGAATTTGAAATGAATACACATTCGACGTGCTAGAGAAAAGAAGGTTTGCACATCGAACGGTTTTTCCAAAAGTATTCATCAATTCCATTCTGGACCAAGGTTGATTCAAGAATGAATCTCCCATCGTTTCTATCCAGCTTGTCACAAGCTTGATCTTACGAGAAGATCTCACATGTCACCCACCAAGAGCTTGTTTGATGTTGGCTCAAGAAGGATTTCCATCTTCATTGTGAATATTTTACATATCACTCGGATGTTCGCAATACCACAAGGATAATGCGAGGACTCTTAATATATACTTACTTTCCATATAGTGTGAAAAGCAAGTCTTCAAGAATTTAGTGTCCTAACGAGATATTGTGGATGATCTCTTGGCTCTAGACTCAATAGTGCATATATGGTTCCTGTGTGGGAGACTAGGAGAGGGTCTCCTTCTTCAATATCAACAATCTCTAAGAGAAAGTCGATAGATAATGTTGGTTCCCGTGAGAATGAAACAAGCCCTTTAAGAGGAACTTGAGTGGTTTGGGAAGTTTAGTGCATCGTCATCGGGTCCATGACGCCTTGTCTTCAATACCAGTGTTACCTTAGTAAACACTAGTAGCATATGTATTGAACCCATTCATCGCCCTAAGGTTGAATTATTGAGGGCTATTTCTTTTCACCCTTTTCATATTCATTTTTTTTCATTCTTCAACCCCTTGCTTACCGAGACTTCATAACTAGAACCTTGTTGGGTTTATTCCAAGACTAGCTCTATCTCATCCGCACTCTTCCCATATCTCACTTTTCTCCTTTTTTCATCATACCTAAGGACTCTACACTATCTAGTGGATTGTCCTCGGTAGATCCCTCCCGCTCTGGCGGGATCGTGGAACGAATACCTAACCTAACCATCCTTATAACACCATGCATAAAGTAAATTTGGTCGGTCTTTTGGTATTGTTCATTCCTTCTTGAAACCAATTGAAAATCATTTGGAAAACCAATCAAGGTACTTGTGATATGAGATCAAAGCATTTTGTACCTTAATAGTTTTGATCATTTAGAAAACCTCCCCTCAACATGTGCATATGATTTAGAAATTGTTTAGCACATGGAGGCAAGAGGACTTTGAAATATTTTCTTTGATCACTATTTTCATAGAAAAGCCATTTGATTTTCTTGGTAAAATTCTCCCCTCAATATGTGCATAGGATAAGAGAAATCATTTTAACACATAGAGGCAAGAATTCTTTTGAAGCACATCCACGAACACAAAGGCCATTAAGAAAACCATTTGATAACTAAATCAAGGTACTTTTGTAAAAACTCTTGTACCTCGATAGTTATCTCCCCTCAATATGTGCTTCAAGATTCAAAGCGTTTAGCACATATGAGAGCAACAGGCACAATTAAATCAAAACGATCACCTTTATCAAATTTCATTATTAAATCACAAATTCTCCCCGATCAAAAATATCAAACCCTTTGAGATTTTGGATCCCCATGATTTAATAAGGTTTAGAAAACATGGGAGAAAATGTGGCCTTGTTTAAATACTCATCCGGTTTTGGATAAATCCTCCTCCTCAACATGTGCATTATGTATATTGAAATCGTTTGGCACATGGAGGCAGGAGTGCTTTAAAGGACTAAACCGGTTCCATTTAAAACAGATTTGAGATTTAAAACACGATCTCTACCCCGATCGAAATATCAAACCATTTGAGATTTGTGATCCCAACCGATTTAAATCATTTAGAAAATTTGGGGAAAGACGCGGCAAGATTCAATTTTGAAAGATGATGAGATAAGGACCATTTTAAGACATTAAAGATTGTTAGTGTCGTGTATGATAGTTTTAAGAGATCTTTTAAGTAAAACAAAACAATTTCACAATCAAACAAGAGCGTAAAAATTTCATTTTGAAAGACCTTGATTCTAAAGAAAAATCATACCATGACATAACATTAAATCTTTAGATCACCACTTATATTGTACAAGACGGAACTTTTGTGAAGAAACATCATTTGAAAATATTTTATTTTAAATCACTCTCCCCCTCAATCCATGACAGAAGTCAATAATTGAGTGACTTAGGTTTTGATAACATGAAGTCCGGTGATTTTCAAAAATTAGTACAATATATTTTTCAAAACAATATTTTCCAATTTCAAAACAATTTAATCAAATTATTATTAAAATTGTTAGAAAATGGTATCCTGCACAAAGATATGTAAGTGGTTGAGAAGCTTCTGTTGTTGCTGTAGGGCTTGGAAGAAAAACCGTCTGCAGAAGCAGTGAGACTTCTTCTTACGTTGCATTTTGAATGCCAACTGAGGTCAAATTAAGCTCCATTTCTTCAATCACTTAGAAGAAAACCATCTAACGATGCAAGGAGACCTCTTACGCTGCATTTATGCCAACTCTCCATAGAAGTCCAATTAAGCTCCGTTTCTTCATTTGTCAACCCAAGAAATAGTCACCCTTTCCTTTCGGCATCCAAACATCTTCAATTGTGGTATCCGGATCGGGAACATTCTTTTATACCAATATACCCGCATACGTTAGTGAACACAAGCAGATATATGGTGGTCGACATCACCCAAACAACAATCGACTAATAAAAGTCAATGCAACATATCAATCAGATCATATAAATGTATGGGAATAATGTGTTCATCAACCTCTAATCATCTAAACCTAACAATCACATCCTAGAAACCTAGTCCTTCAACATAGGCAATTGTATTTTACAGATAAGCACGTAGGATGATTAAGATAATCTCGTTAGATGATACATATTTGAAAACATTCTCCCTCAATCCATGACTCATTTTATAAAAGGTTTAACAATATCAAGTCAATGAATGAGTTTACAATTTGTACGAAAACTCGAATCGATTGATTTACAAGCAACTCATTTGCCACCATTTTCGAAAACAACAAATATTTTTCTCAAGAATTTTAGACGGAAAAACATTTGTGTAGGAACAAAGATCCTTCGACATACTTTCCTCAAATTGTTTTAGGATAAGTGCACGAAATATTTGAAAAATTGTTTAGCGCAACACTTTCCTTCCTTTAGAGAGCGGGTTGCTATCTCAAATAATAGCAAGCCATAGTTTAAGCTGGTCACACCAAATAACCGCAAGCCATTATTTGAAGCCGGGTTGATGCGAAATAATCAGAAGCCATATTATGAGAGATGTTATGAAAAGAATAGTTACACCTCCTGCTCGAACTTCATCTAAAGTCCCGTGCCATTATTGAATGACATTTCTAAGACCGTAGATGTTATCGATACCAGAAGACATGTCTTGAGAAAATATATTTTTGGTATTTTTCAAATTTTTCTGATTTTTATGGATTTTTGTTGGTTTTATATTTTTCTATTTTCTTTTTGTTGGTTTTATATTTTTGTATTTTGTTTTTCGAATAAATAATTACAAAGATAGAGTAGATGATATAGTTTAAGAGAATGATGATACGAGTACCGAGATAAGGATATCGAGCAGCACGTCGTAGAAGATAGAAGTCATCATCCCTAAAACTTTCACCACCAAAGCTTCCGAGGCTCTTGAATTGAAGAAAGAAATTGAACCATCTGAAAGTGAGACTTTGGCAGCTTCCCCCCAAACTGAAAATCCTTTAGCCGAGCAGATTCAAAGCTTTCTTTCAAGCTTCCATTAGCCAGGTGTACAAAGAAGCACACCATTATCATCGATCCTGCTGCTCCTTTTAAGAATAATCACCGTGATTCTTCGTTCGAGGTTATATCATCCAATATAAGAACATCATCGTATCATCCCACACATAAAACAATCTTCTCAAATTTCCTTTTCAACTGACGTCTGAAGCGATCCATTCCACAAGGTGTCAAGAGAACAATTCCCCCAAGTAGTTGAATTGATGCGCATCGCCTCTTTGTATAATGCTCATGAACTCTCCGAATACACATCATGAGGGTAATGAAGAACACCTCCCAATGTTCACATCTTTCGTCCCCGATGATAGTGTATGAAGCTCAAGAACCCGGTACACCAATATCCAAGAGCTCTCCGAATACACATCATGAGGGAATGAAAACACCTTCCCATGCTCACATTTTTCTTCCCCGATGATCGTGTATGAAGCTCAAGAATCAAGTGCACACATTCCCACCGAAAGGATAATCGATAACACCTCCTCATGTTACACATTTATCTCCCCGAATATGTCGCAATTGTGTACCTCTTTTATCTTCGTAAACTTTCTTTTACATCACTTCCCCACGTCGTTGGAATACTAACACAAAAGCCTTGATGAGTAAAACCTTGAGTTTCTCTCGGTCATGACATTTGTTTTCCCGGATATCTTCAATCACTTAGAAGTATTAGGCTCATCAAGTTTACTCACCATGAGTCAAACCTTGAGTTTCTCTGCGGTAATAACATTTGTCTTCCCGGATATCTTGATTACTTTGAAGTATTAAGTTCATCAAGTTTACTCGCTTTGTGTTTAGATGTGTGTCTCCTTGCCCTTTCTCGGTTTTGATACTTGTAATCAAGAACAAATATAAGCCCAAATACTTGAAATCTTTATGAGAAGAACACTTGAACTCTTGTGAGAATCAACTTGTCAAGACTCTCTCGACAATTTTTATCAACCCATATGTAGACAAATTGAAGTGACCATCAAGAAGAAAACCCGATATACCATACTTGAAAATGAAGTCAACTTCCCACATTTGTATCTTAAGCTTGGACCTAATGATGGAAGAACGGTGTCGAGAATTTATGCTTCAAGCAAATCTCTAAGTACTCACTACCCAAACAAAGTATGAGACATTAACACCTCTTGAGATTATCCACACCGCATATGCGTGTGACACCGAGTAAAACAAAGTAACTCCTAATAGTGATAGTTAACTGTGTCTTCAACCATCCACCTCGATCGCCGGTAACTAGATAAACCAAGTCTTCAACTCAAATTCTTAAGCCCGAGCAAGTTATAAAATAAGAACACGCCTTTGTGAAAGTCAACTTCAATCTCAAATAAGTGATAAATGATTAACTCCAAAGTAATCAACTTGTGTCAAATGTCCAACAATAGTCAATATCAACGCCTCGAGGAGTCATCGCTAAAAATATGAGCAAGTCTAATTGGGAATTGAATCGACTTATAACTTTCTCCCAATTAGTGCTCCCCTAAACCGACTAACTGCTTGATAAATGCCCGGATAAAGAAGAAGTCTTTAGATCGTTAAATGCAACTCGCCTTTAGTCTTCTAACATGTAGCGTAAAATGTAGAATGATCAGACTCGACCTTCTTCGAGATTGTGCACTGGGAATAGATAGTTAACATCTTCAACTCACACCAAAAGCTTCCCACCAAAAGCATCCCAATTAACTTACATCTTGCAAACCCTTAACTAAAATCCTCCCAATCAAACAAGAACGAAGATGTTCATCAAGGAAATCAAGAATCGAGCCACGAACACACAAGATGGTAACACCAAACTACCAATCACATCAAACAAGAACAGAGATTGTTCGAATCATCATGTTGATGTATACGTGAAGCATTAACCGGAAGCACTTTGTCGATAAACTCATTAATCCGAGTGAAGATGTCAACCCACGGCTCTTAGAAGAGAAAACTCCATGTGAAGATGACCGATAAGAAGAAGCTCGGTTCTTACATGAGTTTAGAGCCGTATGACCATTTATATTCTCAAATATCAATCAACAATGCAAAAAAATTCACACTTCTTCCCTCAAGAATTGCATACGAAGATGCCATTCTTGACTTAAATAAGTGAAATCATCCAAATGTTCTATTCACACTTCTCCCGCAAAATCAGACATGATGTCGCCATCTTCATTATAATCGAGCAAGTGGAATGAGAAAACAATCAACCGTAGCCCGGTTCACTTGATGACCAAGCGCATGGAGAAAGCATGAAGCATGTTGATGAGAATGGTCATAATAGATAAGATTTCTTCTTGAGAAGATAATGCGACCTAAGAAGCGCATACATTTCTTTTCTTTATAGTACGAGGCATGAAATGTTGTGTTCATACGTCATAAGAAGATTTCTCTTCTTGGAAGATAATGCACCTAAACGCATACATTTCTTTTCTTTGGAGTACGAGGCCCGAATCAAGTGAACATCGTCATAAATCTCTCTTTTCATCTACTTGGCAAACTTGTAATCACCCCATTATCATTCAAGAGGCTATTTGTCGTGACAATTGATGGAGAAAACCCAATATGATGAATTTGACCAAGTAAACTAACCCGAACTCAGAACTTAAACTTGCACATATGTAACAAAGAGCGGTTCCGATTTCCATTAGCATCTCTAAGTACTCTATGCACTCTATACTCTTCAACCAACCAACCATCAAGTATAAGACGACATTACCTCTTGAAAATCCACAATTGAATGTGACATCGAGCACTACAACGTAACTCCTTAAAGTGATAGTTATTTTGTGGCAAACAGAGCCCAATTCCCCACGTGGTAAAAAGGAAAAGCCTCCCAAAAATAACTAGATTTCCAAGTCTTCGTTTTTTTGAAAAAAGCTTGAACAAGGATCTCGAAGAATCTTCATCCAACCATCCCCGATACCTTCAGATACTAAGTACACTCGCCCGTGATATTTCACTTCAACCTCAAATAGATAATAATGAATTGACTCCGTTGTCACATCTTCTGGTTAAAAGCTCAAATCTAGCCTCCTTTGACATTTTAAGTGAACTATGATAATGGTTTCATACCGACCATGGTTAAAAGCACATAACCCGTAGAAACCATGTAATAACCAAACGCCATGAAGACAACCCAAACACACACCCAATTAATGAACTACACCCTTTTATCCCTTCTTCAAGCAAAAACCGTAGCACCAAAGATCAAGTAAGATCCAGAATTACACTTTCTTCTCCAAGATGGTTCCATCATTACGGGATTTTACAACTCTAGGGTTTAAACCGAGAAATAGTTTTTTCATGGGATTTTACAAAACCAAGAATAAACCGTAAGATAGATCCGAAATGCACTTTACTCATACCGGGATGTTTCCATTGTCACGGATTTTACAAGTCTTATGATTTAAACCGAGAAATAGGTTCTTTCATGGATTTTACAAAATCAAGACAAAACCGTAAACAATGTCAGCTTGAATGAGTTATGACAACCTTGGTTTTGGTGAATATCTGTTTTAGGGGAACATGCAGCGGTTCATCAACGGTTCATTATCCAACATCATCAACCCCAATAAATACTCTGGAAAACACAACGTTCACATATTATGTCGGCTATTGTTGTGACCACGTGGAGAAGTAGACTCAATATACTAAACTTGATCATGAAGTAGAATTCCCCAGATTTGTCACTTTAACTTGTACTAATCCCTGTGAACAAGAAACGGTGTACCCAATGTACAAAACCTCTTGACATTCTCAACTGGGTGAGACACCGAAGTGATAGCTACGTTGTGGGTTAACCGAGAAAGAATCACAAACGCAACTAAATAGCCAAGTCTTTATCACACTCTATATAAGCCCAAACTAGTCATCTTCGCGGAAGGGTAGAAAGAAAGAAGACGAAATAAGTAAACGCGCCCGGAAAACTTCACTTCAAAGTCAAATGAGAGATACCAAACAACAATCCCGTAGTCAGCCGTGTTCAACCATTACTTTCAAGCCGAACATTATATTTTTCGTGAAAATGTGTCCGTAAGAGTATCAAATCGATATCCCAACAACTCTCATCCTTAAATCTCGAATCAACCAAAACACATCATCAAAATACTTCAATATATCTCTCATATCATCAAATCTCATTATTTGTCAAGATGGTAGACTTGAATAGCCCAAATTGTATTACCTCCGTTACATTTAATAATCTCATTCAAGTCATTCATACCAAATAGTACCGATTAGTAACAATCTCGTGCAGGCCATAACTATGAAACATCCATTACAACACATAACCTTAACACTTATTCTACCAGGTCCATTTCGTAGCCCAAGTTACACAAAGTCTCACATTACTGCTCGGCCCATCAAGAACAATATCAACTCCAAGATACAATATCCAAATATTCGGCCCATTAGCATAAAAATAACAAAACCGGTCCAAGTTCATAGATGGGTGCCCTAATTATTTAGGAATTTAACACATACAATCCACACATAATACCAACCCTAATATCTCTCCTCACAATCAAGCGCAGTCACAAAGCAATCCCAAAAACCCTCACAACTTCGTCTGCTCCCATACTCACAAAAGCGCTCCTCCATTCTTATCTCCATAACACGCATCTCATCACCCTTCTTCCATAGTTAATGAATATGACCTCGCCACAGGGATGGCAAGAGGTCCTTTGATGCCACGGGGATGATACGAGATGGCCACAGGGACGACTAGAGTATTTGAACTGGCAACGAGATCCAATACGGACAAACACAGGTAGGGTATTAATATTAATTCGTGTTCTTTTGTTACATTGAATCAACGAACGGGGTCAAAGGGGATAACACATTGTTGTTATACTCTTTTCTTTTGAAGTCGAACATGACCAAGAAGCATAGTCTTCAAATAGTGTCTTTGTAACTTAGATCAATGATGGTATAATGTTTGTGTGATGGCCTTATATGGTATAATCATTTAATTCCACGAAACACAAACCGAGATCGAATGTTTGAGTCCTCAACACTTAGAGTTGTTGAATCGAATCGATGTACTGAGTATAACATGATTGTTATGACTCGTTCTTTATTTTTCAAATAAAAGATGATTCTTGTTCTTTGTTCCCATTTGATTGACATATACTTAGATGAGAGCGAATAAAACCGAGATAACATGATCTATGATGATAAATCTTGTTGGTATGGTGAAAATGATAAATCATTTGTGTTAACCGAGATAACCGAGATCATAAGTAGATAGGAGTCCGATGTTTTGGTTGTTTTTGATTGTAGATGAATGAAAATTGTGTTGAATCAGAGAGAATGATAAAATAGTTTGTTATTTCGATAATCGATTTTGGTAACGATTGGTCAAACTTCAAACACAGTCAATGTATTTGTACAAACTCGCATACCCGTCTTTAGACACAAGTCGCTTTGGTTTTGGTTAGCAACACGCTTTTGACTTTAGGCAACTCGATTTGACCATTCAAAATGGCGGATACAACTCGATGCTCTTCAAAAGTTTTAGCAACTCGCATTAAAGAATGCAAGTACACACAACTCGCACAAGGTACATTGAATATGGATGATTTAGCAACTCGCTTATGATTTTTTTTTTCACCAACTCGCATCTTTATAGCAACTCGCTCAAAAGCAAGTGCATTTAAACCTTATGCGAGTTAAGTAACTCGCATTGAAACAGAACCAGTACCCAACTCGCATCATTGAATCAATGCAACTCGCATATATGAATCTGACCAGTAATAGACCCAGAAATAGTCATAACTTCACAAGAACTTGCTCAAAAGCAAATGCAACTCGCATTCAGGAGAATGCACCAACACGCATTGAAGAAGATCATGATGTGTACACAAACAGCAACAAAAAACGTTATTTCCAGACTCTTCGAAACCTTTAGAACATCAGACACATAAAACCAGTTATAAAACCAAAATCAGTACCATTAAAAACTTGTTAAAAAATCAGTAAACCAACAACGACATACTGTTAAGATGATACGACTAAAATCAGTATTAAACAACATTAAACCATGTACAAAAACCATTTAACATTAGCCCATAACATATTCATCAACAAACCGCATACACGAACCACATAAAAAACCATGCAAATCAACAAAACAACAAAACCTTGGCTCTGGTACCAATTGTAGGATCTTAATGTTTATGTTGTTTGATGATTCGGGTGGTCTAGGATTGTGATTAAACAAGAAAGCCATTTTAGAGAGATGAAGAGAGTTGAGAGGAGGTTCTTGAAAGTGAGTTGCTTAAACAAATGAAAGGTTAGATTCAAAAGCCACACCCCTTCCATGGATGGAAGGGGTATTTATACTTACAACTTACACGACCTCCTATCGACCTGTGGATCAGGTATACAGTGGGTAAAGACCCGTCCTTCCTCCACGGTGTTGCACTAAACTATATTACGCTACAAACTAACTAATAAGCTACTAACTAACGTAAATAACGACAAGTCTACGAGCTACTTATGCTAGATAATAATTGGGGTGACCGACACTTTAACATGGAATTTTCTAATTCCTAACAGATTTTCTTACAAAAGCTTTTGATGTAAGTAGATTTCAATATTTGATTGCCAGTATTGGAATGTTAAATCTTTAAAGTCTATTATTTCTTTATGTTTTTGTAGAGTATTGTATGGATTAATGTTGTTATCAAGTCATTAAGAGTTTATGCTATCATTAAAAGTTCATGTTGTTAGTCTAAGACTTATTGGTGTTGGTTATACTTACTACTGCTAAGTATAAACCATATGGTGATCATTATGAACATTGTTATGGCTTGTGTTTTTCTTGGTTTTTGGACTAACATTTTTCAGAATAAGCTAAGAAAACTGTTAGATTGGTGATGGACAAGCTTTTTGGGATGGAATTGGACTTAGAGCTAGTAACTCAAAGTTAATCTTTGTTAGGCATAGTTACTACTTGTTGGGTTACTCTATTTGGTTTGTTCAGTGGTCATTTTCATAAATACTTCAATTGAGGGTTTAAATCCTTAAATTTGATTTCATTCTTCACACAAACTCTCTGATAACAAACCCTAACTCAACTAAGTCATCTACTCTCAAAACCCAACAACAATGTCGAACCTAAAATTTACTGATTCCCATAACATGGTCGCGTTTTTGAGAAAACCCACTGAAAGTGAGGGATTTGAACAAATTATTGATTTCTTTAATGCACACTCTATAAGGTATGCCCTCACTATTAATTCCACCATATATATTTCTTGCATTGAACAATTTTGGTCATGTTGTGGCCAAAACTATCAATGGGAAAGTACAAATTCACGAGAATAGATGGCGAGGAGATAATCATAATCGAAACATCTCGTTAGAAGAGCTTTTGCTCTAGCAGATGATGGAGGTATTGATTGTTTTCCTACTTCTACAATTTATGAAAACCTTGCATTGATGGGATGTGAGAAAACTTTTTAAAAACTTACTTTTTATAAAGCTCTTTTCTCCCCACAATGGAAATTTCTAATTCATACAATCTTATAGTATCTAACTCCAAAGACAACTGCCTAGAATGAGTTTAGCAGCATTATGGCTTCTACCATTATCTGCTTGGCTACAAACCAAATATTCAACTTTTCAAAATTAATTTTTGATAGTATGGTTAGAAACTTGGATAATCTTTCTGGAAAATTTCTTATGTATCCAAGGTTTATACAAGTGTTTTTGGACAAATATTTTACTGAAAAACCAAATCATAAAAGAAATTATATTACACCCTCTCATACTAAAAATATTTTCTAAAATATGAGAAGGGTTGGAAAAGGTTTTTATAGTAAGGTTACACCTTTGTTTCAAACAATGGTGGAACTAAACCAACAACAGGGTGAAGGTTCAACAATACCCACTGATCCCCAACACACACCCAACATCCATCTCATCTTCACTCCTTCTTCTTACCCATGAAAAAGTGAGCAATGCACTTGAACATTCCCTTGGTTTGTTGAAATTATTGTGAAGGACTTGGAATGTCGGGTAGTTGGTCAATGTATGAAATGGGGTCAAGATGATAGTTGTGGATGGGATTGCTAGCTTCACCTTCGGTTTCATCGGATGAGTCGGTGGGAGGATGTGGCCTTTTTCCATCAACCATGAACCTTATTGTTCGTCCCTCGGTGAGACGTACCATGACATGATCACAAAGAAAGTGATCATCCGTCATAGGGGATGGTTGCATTCCACTTACAAATCTTGCTAGACGGGTGAGAAGCATAGCATAGGGAAGCACAATTTTCTCGGTTCTAAAGACGCTTTCCATTCCTCGACCATGTAGTAGGCTAGGTTTAAAGGGTTTCATTGATGAGACAATAGATCATGTAGACAAGGCAAGCATTTGGGTGATCTTTGTTCTCGACCAAGCAAACGACATTCTCTCTAAGGATTTGTTTCCATTTCTTGTACAACAGGAACATCTCAAAGAGTTCCATTTGGAATGGGTCTTGATGGATGATTTTGGAGGTTCGAGTGACACGAGTTTGTGAGGTTCTTTCAATGAAGACGACATTCCTTATCGTGACAAGATCATCAAGAGGAGTGATATAGACATGGTAAGTGTCAACCATATCATTGAGTTTGGCAAGAGACCAATCACACGAGTACATAAAAACACCTTGGCATGGAATGCGAAGGATTCATGCAAACTCGATGTGGGTTAGGATGAATTTTTAATTGTTGATGATAAATGAAAAAGAGATAGTTCCATCATCATTTCTAATGATTCAGACACTTTTGTAGAATTTAAGGACAAAGACGGGACAAATTTGTTCATTGATGTAAAGTAGGCAATCGAAGTTGATCCTAGAGAAAACTTGAGGGATGTCGGTATTTTTGATGAAAGATTCTTCAACAACACGTCTTTCATGGAAGAAACGTTTTTGAAGCATCTTGAATGTTTTACGATCCTTAGGCGTAAGGCCTTCCTTACAATGATGCATTGAGATGTAGTGGGCGGTGTCTTGGTAGTCTTGTTGGATTGAGCTAGGCATGTTTGATCCGAAAACAAAAGACCGTAATGTAGTGTTAATTTAAAAAAAAATCTTTTAAGGGTTATTACAATTTTGCTTGAAATATCCTTATTCTTTATTTCATTATGAGTTTTAATTTGTATTAACAATGTTCGTTCCTTGATTAGTTATCTTAGATAGCTAATTAAAACAATTTGTTAACAAATTGTGATAAACCCTACTTGAATAAAAACTTTAAGGATTGAAAATTATTTTCCAAAGAAATTGAGATTGGAAATCACAATGTAGTAAAGATGATACTTACACAAGTGATTGGATAGCTGGATTGGATGAAGAGGAAGCTCCAAGAACAGTGGTAATGAGGTTAAGGTCAAGTATGAGAGAAGAGGGTGAAAGATAGGAGTGTACAATGATCATCAAATACTTAATTTGTTTGCTGATATGCGGGTTCCGCTGAATTCTTTGAAAAAGGGATCCGGCACGTTATAGTCAAGGGATACGGCTTCAGTAAGTTTACAGATTAGTAAGGTTGATAATTTGACGTGAGATTTTTATCTTATTTTTTATCCAATGTTTACTTTATTCCTTGGAGCTCATCTGTTTTAGATGTGATACAAGGTTTTGACGAGTCTTCGTGTTTACGAGACATATTGAGGAAACACATAATAAGTAAACCATGAGACGAGAAAAATAAGAAATATCAAATTCCATTTATTTCAATGTTTAACGCGATACAAAGAATTGGATAGATGATACAAATGTAGATTACTAAAATAACAAACATATCTCCATGTGAGAATGTGATCATGGGATAAACGAGGGCGATGAGCGAGATGACAATGATCATGAGAGCGATATAGACCATGATGAAGAAGTTCTTCCTTAGGTTGGATTTTTGAAATGAGATGACGAAGAAGATGAAGATATGAGTGTGTGAAAATTTGAAAGTGGAAGATTTGAAAAATGGGATTTGTTGGAGATAATGTTTGACGATCGAGTTTTGAAGGAGGAGTTTTGAAATTTGTGTTTTGTTTTATTTGTGTTTAGAAATATTAGTTTTGAGAGATTAGGTTTATATAACACATATTGACACACCTAAGTTTAGACGGATGACGACACGTAAGCACGAGGTTCGCTAAGAGCACCACGATACACCACATTTATCATATAAATACGTTTAGACATTTCTATGAGATAAAGAGAAAAATAAACAAATAATTTGCATGTAGTGACATGTACGGATCAAGCACACAAATGATTACTAATATCACTTTAGAGATAAGTCTTATAAAATTCATACCTCTATTGCAATTTTGAGTGTCCTTTTAAGATAATTATCAATGGACAACTCGAGGTTCTTCGAGATCTACCAAGTAATAATTCTTGACAACTTTACGGAAAGTTATCTTATTATCGAAAATCTTGATGACCTACTTGTGTCGGAATCTAATAAACAAAATGACAAGCAAGATTAGTGCACTTTTAATATAGAACCAAAATAAAATGTAAGATAAAATAGATGACAATATCTAACAATATCCTCAAAAATAATATATTCTTGAAACCTAGTTTTTGTTTTAAGAATTTTCATTCTTTGTAGTTTTCAAACATAAGCGGATTGTATCAAGTTTTTAAAGTACAATATACTCTAAGAAACTTGGTAACGAAGCTCGATGCCAATTGTAGAAAACTAGAAGGGGTTGAATAGTTTTGCCGATTAAAACTTTGTTTTAAAGTATTTAGATCAACTTATGTCAATCCATTTAGATCATGTGTTGGATATTGATAGATAGACATATAAATAAATAATGCAAAGATATAAAGCGTAAAGGAACACAAAACCACGACACAAGTATTTATAGTGGTTCGCTACAAAGACTCCTTCCTTGCCCTACTTCCAGCTCCTAGAGTAACCAAATCGAGAGTTTCTAAGCACTCTGAAACACAAGCTCCTTAATATGGCGGAGAAGTTTCACAACGTCGCCTAAAATTTATTCGGTACAAGGCTAGACACCGAGTTCTTCCCGACGAGAACCAAACCTATCACAACGCCGCCTACACTTAATGCGGTACTAGGCTAGACATGAGTTCCATTACAAAGGTGGAACTACTATCCAACACTACAACCAAAAGGAGATAAACTCCACACTTCATAGGATATCAATACCCTTTTACCCAAACTACACAAATATACATCACGCCCATATCGAATGTACACCTTAAGACTATACACCAATGCCTTCAACTTGACACACTAAGAGGAACCTAGAGAATCACACAAAAGAAAACTACATAGAATGATCTTTAGATTTGAGGTTAGAGAGGTTATAACATAGAGAGAAGATATGTATAAAAGAGGTTGGGAGTAATAGAGAAAAGGCTCACTATTTATAGGCAATCTGCCTACAGTTCACCCGGATCTGGCGAATCCCTTACCCAAGGGATTCGGCCAGTGCAATCCAAGGGATCCGGCAGCTGGGTCAGGCTAGTCCGGATTTTGGGTTGCAAACTGGGTTATGGGTTTTTGGTTATGGACCATGGGTCATGGACTTTGGATCATGGATACCCAACAAGATACATTGTACCTAGTCAATGGGTCATAGGTCATAGGTCATGGACTTTGGGTCATGGATCATGAATAATATTGAACATGGTTTCATGCATAATGTTATGCAATAGATCATGGGTCATGGATCATGTTTCATGGGTATGGGTAATGGACTTTGGTTTTTACCCATCATTTACCCATTACAAGTTATACTAAGCATATATACATTTTTATAAAATATAAGTAAACAAAATTACTTGTAAGTGTTTTATAAAAATGGTTTTAGTTTTATATAACTTACCCAACTAAACATGTTATGATGATTTTATATGTTTAGTAAAAGTTTGTTAGTAAACTATTGGCTCAAAGCTTTTACGTATTTTATTTATTTTATTAAAATGATTTTACGATTGTTATCGACAAAATATTAGAAGATCGTGAAATATAAATAAACGTTTTTACGGTTTATTTGTATTATGATATTGATAATGTAAGAATATAAATAATAAAACAAATATTGTGGAAAACTAGAAGGGGTTGAATAGTTTTACCGATTAAAACTGCTTTAAACTATTTAGATCGACTTATGTCAATCTATTTAATGTATGTGTTCGATAATGATAGATAAGCATATAAGTAAGTAATGCAAAAGATAAAGAGTAAAGAACACAAAACCACGACACGAGTATTTATAGTGGTTCAGCTACAAGGACACTTTCCTTGCCCTACTCCACTCCCCGAGTACCCCACTCGAGAGTTCGTAAGCACTACACAACACAAGCTCCTTAATGTGGAGGAGAAGCCTTCACAACGTCGCCTACTCTTTATCTGGTACAAGGCTAGACACCGAGTTCTTCCACGAGGTAGAACCAAACCTATCACAACGTCGCCTACACTTTATCTGGTACAAGGCTAGATACCGAGTTCTATTACAAAGGAGGAACCACCACCCACCACTACACCACTACACAACTACGCAAAGGAGACACACTCCTTGTTATAACATTAGAAGGACATCGACATCCATTAACCTAAACTATCTAACTTGTACATCGATGCACCGTATCGATTGTACACCTTTGGCACCTTTCACTAATGCCTTTAACACGACCCTTCGGCACCTTTCACTAATGCCTTCAACACAACACTTCTATGGAGGGAGGAAGTAACTATCAACAAGATGCACTTGAGTGGTCTTGATGATAATAAATCTTAGCAACTCATGACTTCAAGAGGTGGTGATCTCGCCTTTAAGAGGAACCTAGAGAATCACACAAACATAAAACTACATAGAATGATCCTTTGTATTAGAGGTTAGAGATGTTAGAATACTGGGAGAAAGTAAATGTGAAGTGGTAGTGAGCAAGAGAGAAATGGCTCACTATTTATAGAAAAACTTTTCTCTCGTCTCACGGTTCCCACGGATCCTCCTAAAGGGATCCGGTGGTGCAAAACCGTGGATCCGCCATCGGGTCGCTTTAGTCCAGATTCGGGTTGCCTGTGTTATGAGTTATGAACCATGGGTTATGGGTAATGGATTATGGATACCCAACAAGATGCAATGTACCTAGTCATTGGGTTATGGATCTTGGGTCATGGGTTATGGAATTTGGGTCATGGATCATGGATAATACCCAACATGACTTCATGCATGATGTTATGCAATGGGTCATGGGTTATGGATCATGCTCCATGGGTATGTGTTAGAATTGATGCTCGAGGTTGTTTAGACCTTATCTAGGATAATCAATAAGCACAAATAACAATGAACAATAATATGTATGCACATCGGAATAATCAAACTACCATTGTTATTGTATAAAGGTTTCTTCGTCATCATCATGTGTTCTACAAAACACATCCACAGCCCCAATCCTAGACGATCAACTCTAAGACGGTTTACAATCTAACAGGATCAATGATCCTTGAGGCTAAACATCAGTATGTCGACATTCACCAAAACCCTAGGCACCCCACTCTGGTTTTCCCCATACACACACCTTTGGTGTTTTACATCTTAACACACATAAACCCAATTCCTATATCTCTTTATATAATAGAGATACTAGGTTACAAATGACTCAAGGGACTAGATAATAAATACTTCTTTGCCAAGTAGGTCCCTTGTCTTTCTTTGTCTTCAATAGTCCTTCATCTTTCATGTATTTTGTCTTATCAACTTTAAATATAGTTCCCAACAATCTTCCCTAGTTGATGATGACAAAACCAAATAAGCACGAACAAATATGTCATGAAAGATAACAAACTTCCCCTTAAACATGCAATCACCAAGAATATTCAAGTTGTAATCTTCTATGTAAATATTCTTCCCCTTTTTGTCATCTTCAATTAGGGGTCATAAGTGAGCAACCTTGATCTTCACAACTACGAATCAATATCATACGTCCAATCTATCCTTCCAATGTTTCAAATTACCCACCATTAAGTTTTCCACATCTAAAAATGAACTTGAAACAGTAGAAATCAAAATCGTGAGTAATAACAACTAGTAGCTTGTAAAACCTTCACCTCGAATGATGCATGGAAATGGTTAAACATTTTAACATTAAGCTTCCCCGAAACCCATATGTTAACCATTTTCTTGATTCTTCAAATCAGAAGCTCCTTTGTAATGATCACATGTGAAGAAAACCAAATATAACAAACTTGTTGAAAGTAGAATAACCCAAACGTATGTCTTATGTCTTGTACAAACCACATGACTCAACGATACTCATATATAGGAGACCGCAATCTCTTGACAATAATCACGAGCACAATAACGTAACTCCTTCAAGTGTTTTGTCAATTCTTTGTCACAATAAGAATGCACAAAATAAGAACACACATCTAAGAAATCCACTTCACCTTCAAGTAAGTGATAAATAACCTCCTTCAGAATCAATTCTTCAATAGAAACCAAATACGAGCTTTTTAAAACCTTTAAGAACAAAAACCAAACTCCTCTTGTGTGTGTGACCAAACCTCTGTGTGTGTCATCAAAAATCAAAACACTTGTACAACTTCCCCTAAAATCCAAAAGCAAACGAGAACTAGCCATTTACCATCCGATATCGAGTAATGCTAGCAGTACAAAAATACTTTCTCGAATAAAAATATCTGTACAAACCATGCACATGCAAAACATGTAATAAACCTTAGATACTATCTCATCATATTTTGCATGTCACCAACTCTCGTATACCAATTATAATGAAGGAAACAAATTAGCCATGCTTGACCACCCACCCACTATATGTGGATAACATAAGTACGAGGTTCTCTTTAAGATCATCAACCCATCGTCCAATTCAACAATTATAATATTGTAGCTTTACTACTCACGTGTACCATTCAAAGGTATCCACCAATCAAAAAGTGAGTAGGCCATGCAACCCAAAGATAATAAAGAGATTGTCTCATATTGACATAATCCATGTAATCGATCATAGTAACCATTTCCTTGGAACCCTACACGAATAGCCCAAACATAACGCTCTAAACAAATGATAAATAAATCACACCCAACTAATACTTGAAATCCATGAACGAGCAGAATAAACTACGAACATACTAGCAGTGGAAACCAAATAGTAGCAGTGGTAACGAGCGAGGCTAGCAGTGTTATCGAACAAGCTCAGCAGTGGAAATCGAGTACTAGCAGTGGTAACCGATACTAGCAGTGGTATCTGATGGATCTGGACACACTCCTTGTGTCAATGATATTTTGTATGATATTATTAAGCACGCGGAATTTACTTAGTAATACTTAGAAGATGAATTATATGATGTAATGTATGTAAACACGATTAAACACAAAACTTAAGCTCCAATATTATTGATGAATAATACGAGTGATCTTAGCTTATCACTAGGGTTACACCTTGAAGCTTTTGTGAGTAATACGAGGTAAATTAACAAGTACCTAAGACAATGACCTAGGACCTCCTTTATACAACAAGGAGTCCTTTACAAGATAAGTATAAAGCTAACATAATAGAATATACACAAGATCTATTCTATACTTATCTAGACGCGTTAACCTTATCATAAACTAATAACAAATGGTAACAATGTATCTGGCAGTGGGAATACGCTTCCACCGCTAGTGTTAATTCAAGCAAGTTGTAAACCACAACTATCCGTGGTAACGGATTATTCCCAACAATCCTCCCTAAACTTATGATTTCTCCGCAAATCAATAAGTTTCTTCAATATGCATTATCTTCAAGGATTTGGGGAATTCAACCAAACACTTCACTTCTTCCTTAACTTCAGATAGCTCTTGAACATTGATCTTGAAGCCTTTGTAACAATGCTCGACCTTCTCATTGTCTTCATGAACTCTTATTTTAAACTTAACATCACAAGAAGAGCTCCACTGAGTGGATATTCTTTCTCAAGAAGCATGAAAAAGTCTTCTCCATTAGTCAGAGACATGATGAACTTCACATGAATCATAGTAAAACCATTTAGTACCAAAACATGTGAATAAGGTTTTCCGTAAGTCATCATCAACATTTGGTTCATAGAGCCTTCTAAGATTAACCCATAATCGCATCTCCTTTGTATCTTTGAGATCTTGAGCATTAAACCTTTCTTGAACTAACCTCCATAGTGTATTAAGGTCATCTCTCAAAAGCTTTAATAAGATCTTCAAATGTCATGAATGATGAAGTTTCACCTCCCAACCTTGTGATCTTCCATGATGGAGCAAAATTGCTAGCGTGTAAACTTCCCAATCAATAATAGGATGTCGAACTTGCAAGTGGTTCCGATAAAATATCTTTCTTCAATCACAATCATTCCACCAATTGATCTTCAATGAATTTCTCAAGAGGAATTTCCTTCTCAAGAGACATTGTTTGATCTTCATCAACCTTAGTCTTCTTAACAGTTTGAGAATCACTTACTTTGGCCTTTCTTCAATCTAGGAATCCTTCTTGCTTCTTCTTCGTAACCCATTGGAATAAAAGCTTTATCTTGTTTTAGAGCTCGTAGTAAGCCTTTTCAACTTGATCATCGTGCATTCCTTTAAATTGATGCTTCTTCCAACCACCAACATGACAACAATAAGTCTTCATATATGAAAGAATTTGTGCCTTGGTAGGTTGTCTTGATTTCTTTTGAACCTTTTGATCGAATTAATCACATCTTCAAGTGCTTGATTGTTCTTCATTTGAATGAAATCCTTCAACCGAATGTTTTGTTCCTCAATTAAGGATGCATCGCCTACTGTGTCAATTGCCTTTTCTTGATTTATGGATTATTAGCAATCAAGAATTCAATATCATCTTCATGAGGAACATAACTAAACTCGAGTCTTTTCTCTAAGAACCGAGGTTGAATAAAGGAAAGTGGATCTTCAACAAAATCTTCCATTCTATTCAATCTTTTAGTCTCCAAAAGCTTGCAACTTCCATTTCTTCAAGCTTGTTCTTTTCAAAGAACTTGTTCTTCAAGAATCATTTTAGCAATTTCTCTATCAAGAGCAATCAACTTGTTTTTTCTTTGAAATCTTTCTTCCGCTTTGTTTCTACATCTTCCATAACCGCTTTACCTTTGTCTTGCTTCAATTTATCAAATTCTTCACTTGCAAAGTGGCAAAAGTTGGCTCGCAAAGGAAATAGAATCATGGTAAAATCGGTTGCGCTTTGAAAATGTCTTGATCTTCAAGTTGCTCTCCATGAGTATCGCCTTTGCTCCTTTACTTGTATCTCCTTCATCTTCAAAATCAATTGTCCTCCCTCGTCAAGACTGCTTTCCTCCCATGTTTGGGAGAATTTCCCAAATCATGATCACTAAATCACCATCAAGAGGTGAGGATGAAGATGAAATCACCAACTTTGTAGTCTTCTTGTGCTTTTTCAACCCTTGCATCTCTTCATTTAAGGTCCGAATCTCTTCCTTTAAATGTTTAACATCCTTGGCATGTCCGCTTGACATGTGCCAAATCCTTTCAGAGATTCAACTCGCTTGGCTAATTTTGTACACAAAACCATCAATTCCAATTGGTTCCCACCGCCTCATCACTTCCAACCGTGTTACCTGCTGGGAGAGGTGAATCATGGGCAAAGGTTCGATTCCTCCCTAGTTGGACTAGGTTGAAGTCTAGAACCACCAACGCTTGTTCCTAGACCATAAGGTTCGAAACTTGTTGTGTTGTCATGAGAGGAGTTGACTGCTTATACCTTCTCTCATAGGTTCTTGAAATCGGTGGGTATAATCAATGTTTGGAACATTAATTATAGGTGTGTTTTGTTCGGATGTAATTTTAGCAAGCATTTGGGGTAGGAGAGGTGTAAAAATCATATTGCCATCTTTGTTCAAATTTTGAAAACTTTAGGCTTTAGGCAACCGATTTGATAAACATTAGTATGAGGTTGCAGTTGAAACTCATTTAGCAATCGCTTGCACAAACCTTAGATACATTAAAATTTTGTTTTACTCGTACATTGCCTTTCATACTTGTAAAATATAATTTGACCGTTGAAAATCTTATCGATGACTAGACAAACCAAAGGATAAGCCATGGTTGAACTAAATTGCTCATAAGATGTTTTCTTTGGACCGAGACAATGTAACAAAGTATGAATCAAAATCTCCATTGGGGACAAAACCACTCTTTTGAAAGTAGCCTTTTGTCGCTGGTATCATACCCCATGGATGATAAAGTATCATGAATGTCGTGCATAGGTAATGTGATGAGACCATTGAGATCACCCAATTGGAGTACTCTCCTCAAGGATGCCTCAAGAACATCAATAGTTACCCCATCCACAGTGGCTCGTAGAGCATCCATCGCTTCATGTGTATCTCCAATCTCAAGTGTTATGGACTTAGAAGAAGTCCAAAACTGCTTGATTTGAGAGATATAGATTGTGGGTTTTAAAAGCAAAGCATACCTTATATGAGTGGTATTGAGAAAGTCCACAATATGATGAAAAACAGGCCACTCTTCTCGTTAGACTTTTGTAGGTAGGCCACTAGGTTGTGCTCATCTCGCAAATTTCAAAGATGCCATAGAAACTTTTGATGAAAATGATATTATGTCAAGAAGAATGAAAGAATAACTAGCCAATCGAGAGAGAAAGATATATAGGGTTAGGGTTTAGAATTGTTGCAAGTAAAATTATCTTTAGAAAGTTATTAAAATATGGAAAGAAGATAATTTCCTTAAAATTTTAACCCTATATATATGGCAATCAGTGGTTACTTTAACGGCTAGTAAAATTAGTTAACGACACAATCGTTGTAACGGCTAGAACAACAAAGGGTAAAATAACACCGCGCTGGAAACCGTGAACTAGCAAATGGTAATTTTCACAAAATTTCAAAGAGCAAAGGTAAATAAAATCATGTGATAACAAGATCGCTCTTATCATAGTTTTAGCAAACTACCAGCTATCAATGGATTTGATATGTCTTTACCATGAGCCGCTTGCTATGGACTAGCCAACTCTTAATCATAAAGAATATGGTGAGTTGATAACCATATAGTTTTGGTAAACTATCAACCATAAACGGATTTGTCAAGTCTTTACCAAGAGTCGCTTGCTCGGACTAGTTGATTCTTATGTGTAAGACATGGTGAATCAATAACCATTTGTTGTGTATCTCGATATACACCTTTAAATTCAACTCCCATCAAAACTTGGTTATGTATCAATAAGAGATAGAAATAACCAACTTGTTATTAACCAAAGTTACCTTTAACCAAACCATTATCCAAGTAAAATATCTTCCAAAGTCAAATCAATAATATCTATATTTACTCCTTAACCTACCAAAATAGGAAAAGTAAATATACTCATTAATTAACCCTTTCAACCGACTTTGTCTATATAAGGAGGCTTGGCTTTAGGTAAACTTCATCAATTCACATTCAAACACAATATCCCCAAAACATAATCATGAGCAATCCTTCCAACACCATCGACATCTCTTCCGATTCGTAAGAAGAGTATGTAATCGAGTCGAGACATCCTCGAGACATCGTGATGGTTAGGATACTTCCACCGTGGGTGGCACATCTTCCAAAAAGTATACCAAAGAAATCGCTAAGCGTGTACCGCAGCTAAACCTGCAAAATCTCTTGAGTTCTACTCCAGCTCATCAGATGATGACGAGACAAATGACAAAACCTATTCCATGGCTAAAGATTTGCCAAAAGCTCTTTCAATAGCACTGGAAACAGCTATCTCCAATATGAAGCAGATATCCATCCCAACAAAGCCTGCAATGCTACCAAAGCCTCCTTCACAGATTCTTGGGCTTCCATGTCCAAGAATGCAATCCACTTTTGAGAACAAATGGAAGAGGACACAGAGAAACAAGCATGACTATGTGGGTAAAGGCAAGAGACCAATGGAGTAGATGAAGTTAGGTGTAGGATGTGCTAGGTTGCAGTCTTTTGTGTTTTGATGATCATAAGTACTTTCACTTTGGTTGTAATGAATCACATTATATTAATGAAATGAAGTTCCTTTGTTTTTCTTTTTCCACTGTAAGCATATTACCACTGGTTGCAATATAGTTCCCACTGTAAAATAATTTCTGCATAAACAACAGTGGACAACTAGAAAGTCAAACATCAAAGAGTAACCATTTAATGTAAACAACGAATCTTTCAAATCTGCAATTCACAAACATAAACCAAACACTGGAATCACTGTTGAGTTTTGGCAATGGTTAGTGTATATAAATGAATGAACATAGCAGCAGGCTATACTCAATAAAGTCAACTCATAAACACCGATACACTTTCCAAGGCCACATGACTCCAATTAACTTCTCAACCACTTACACCTTCCCTCATTAACTTCTTGAATCCAACTTAACATATAAGAAACAAACCTTTTAAGACAAACCACTCAAATCACATACTCCAAAAATTTCACTCTTCAAAGATCATTTCTCCAACAACACCATGAGTCAATCTAGTCCAATCAATCTTTCTTCTAGCAGTTCATCTGATAGTTCATGGGATGACTTTGTTTTGAAAAACCCTGGGAGAGTTGAAAAGAAGAGTATGAGAAGGTTGTGTCCGTGAAGAGAAAACATTCAATTGTTCTTTCAAATCCTTTTCCTGTTGGTCCTTCATCACTACAACCGAGCCTCGGGATGCATTAATCAAGGAAGATAGCTCGTAGATCGCCCTATGTATCTCCATATGTAGATACAAATGATGAGACCTCGGAAGAGTCCCGAGTGTTCCCCTCTTTCAAAGAATAACTCCTCCTCGAAGAGCTCCAACCATCACCTTTTCTACCATTGCACCGCCCACCATCACCAATCCTTCATCATCCTCACCACCCACCGATAGTGGTGATGGGATTAGCAAGCCCTAGAGTGTACGAGTGGATTAACATGCGTGGAGCTCCTAAGGTGATGCCAAGCTGGGGCTTCCCAAAGAAACCATAGATGGTTGATGATGGGTAGGTTGGGAATGGGATTTGAAGCTTGTGTTTGGGGTAGGTTGTTGGTAGTTGTTTTCAGTTGATGTAGTGATGCTTGTAATCAGAATTCCATGGATGTAATCACGCACTTAGAGTGTAGTTTTGTGAAATAATAATAATATTCCATGTTTTCCTTTATCTTTAGTGTTCCCGCATCACACATATTGTTCCACTAACTTCATTATCAAACCGATATACCGTCCATCATAATGCTCAAAATCGAAAGATAGGACTTGTTGCCACCATGTGCCTTGAACACCCACTATCTATATATCCTTGATCCGATCTTTTGTCCTTTGATGTTCCCGCACATAAGAGTAAAGAGTTAGTTTCTTTTGGGGACCCAAGCCATGATTGACTTGGATCCGCCTCATGTATCAATATAGTTAAATCTATCAAAGGTCATTGATACACCATTGGGATTGGTTGTAGAGGTATTTCCTTTAGGTTTCCATTCCCAACGGCCGAGGCCTTCACAACATTGCCCATGTCCCCTTTTCTTGTTCAAAACCCTTGCAGTGGTAACTTTTGAATGAGCAAGGGTAATCACGGTTTCTTTTTAGGCACCCACCGTTGGTTATAATTAACCTTTAGCTTGAAAGGTTCCTTTCCCTGTTTGTGGAGATTTTGCAAAAGTTGTTTTGAGTTTGCACTTTTAACAGTGACTTAGGGTGAGCGTTGTTACGCTTTTGCAAGTGGCAAAAGTTTTGAGGCCACTTCTAAGTTGAACCGCTCTTGGGACCATTTTTCAATTTGAATTAGGGTGTACATTATTTTGAAACCGTTAGTCTCCACCCTTTTATTCCCATGGACTTCCTTCTCCCAACATGATAGTCACAATAAGCATGTAAATGATCAAAACTACCACGATATAGCATGTCTTATTGTACATTACAAAATCACTACCTAGTTGTTGAGATTTAACATGATTCCAACTCCTCCGTTACCCCTAGGAGTCAGAGGCTTGTTCCTATACATCTCAAAGATACCTTACAGCTTGGTCTAGGTTTATTAACTGGTTTCCTAGGTTCCTCCGTAACAAGATTAACAACTTTTGGGATAGAAGCCTCTACATTCTTTTAACATTCTCATCAACAATGATGAGTCACTAGCACTCTCAAAACATCATTATCAAGCTTAATCTCTTCCTCACTTTTCACCATTGTGTCCTTTAAAGGACCATATTCTCTTTCAAGATCCTTAAAGTCTTCTAAACCTCGTATGAGCTAAATCTATACCGAGGTGATGGAACACCTCTTAGTGGTGGAGGCACCAATATTATAACCCATACCGACTTAGCTTTATTATATATTTGAGCATTCCAAATTTTATCAATTGACTTAGACTGATGATAACATGTGTCTAAAGTTAAATTGACATTTTCATTTTTCTTTGAAGTTTTTCAAGCTCTTTTGGTATGCTTCATTCACGCAGCTTGTATGTTCTACCTCTCTTCTAAGAAGAATCATATCATCATTATATTTTGACTCATTTGCTTGATAGTGCTCTATTTGCTTTTCTAATATCGCCATAGCTCTCCTAAGATTAGACATAGATAATTAGTGATATAACTCTTGTCTTTCATTAGAATATAAATCATTAAGTTTTTCAACTTCTTTAGCAAATTTCTACATGTTTTAGAACAACTATCAAAGTTTTGTACCGTGAGTCGAGAAAGCCATGAGATCAAATTCAAGAGCAACAAGAGCAAGATCATAATGTTCTTCTTCTTGTTCATCACCATGAAACTCCAATCATAGCTCACACCATCAATAGCCAACATTGCCTTTGGTTCTTCCACATTGGTCCCTTCTTTGCTTGTACCAAGTAGACTGTTGTCCTTGGTCTTTGGTCTTCTGCATTCTCTAGCAAAATGTCCAAACTTGTGGCGCTTAAAGCACTCCACTTTCTTCTTATCAAAGCCTCGCAGTTTCATCACCATTGATGTGAATAGGCTTGCCGCCTTCTTGTAGAATTTCCTAGCCCTCATGCTAAGAAGAGCTATCTCGCCATTTTATATCCATCTCCTCCAAGTCATCTTCATCAATTTGCTCTATGTCTTCATGAGTTAAGACAGATCCATCAACTTGTGTGGATATGAAAGCATAAAAGGTAGGATCTCCAATACTAGCAACCTTCTTCTTTGAACCGCAGTGGTAACATTTACATTACCTGGAAACTTTAGAACCAAAGAATGGCAACTTCATCATCACCGTCATCTTCAGATCATCATCGTCAACAGAGGTTGACAACAATGCCAAGCTACTAGAGCTTGTGCCAAGTTTCCGCCTTCTTCAAACTTTGCTCAATTAGTTTGAAGTTGTTGTAAAGGTCATTGAGCTTCATTGTTTCTATGTCCGATTTGTTTTCCCGCACAATAACATTGGTTTGAAACTCAAGGTAAACTCTTAGAAACTTCAAATTGAGGTCTTCCTTTTCTACCTCAATGCCAAATACTTTCAGTTGAGTAACAATCTTTTGTAGTTTGGTGAAGATGCTATCAAGTGAATCATTGTCTTGAAGCAGAAGTTTTCATAACTTTGCTTCAACAAGGTCTTTTGTCTTCTTTGTAGCATCATTACCACCAAACACCGAGCAAATCTCTTCAAACAGTTTTTTAGCCTTGAACTTCTTTGAATGCAATGATCCGGTCTCTAGGAAGAGTCATCAACAACAAACTTCTAGCCTTAAGATCATTCTTCCAAGTCCTTTTCAACACTAGATTCGTGCATAGAAACTTTCACAACATCCGTGTCACCAACCTTCACAAGACTAGTCACAGTGCTTGAAAGAATCACCAATTTGAATAATCTCCCATAGAGCATAGTCCCGAATGAGAAAGTATTGCTCAATCAAGATCCTCCACATCTCAAACTCATTAAGTTTGAGCTTAGGTAGCCTTGGTGTGTAAGAGTTTGATTGGTTGTTTTCCATCTCCATTGAATTGAGTGAGTAGTTTAAGCTAATTCCTTGGATCTTCTAAAACAAAATACCGTAACCTTCGCTCGATACCACTTGATGGATCTCGACACACCCTTGTGTCAATGATATTTTGTATGATATTATTAAGCACGCGAATTTACGTAGTAATACTTAGAAGATGAATTATATGATGTAATGTATGTAAACACAGATTAAACACAAAACTTAAGCTCCAATATTATTAATGAATAATATGAGTGATCTTAGCTTATCACTAGGGTTACACCTTGAAGCCTTTGTGAGTAATACGTAGGTAAATTGACAAGTACCTAAGACAATGACCTAGGACCTCCTTTTATACAACAAGGAGTCCTTTACATAATAAGTATAAAGCTAACATAATAGAATATACACAAGATCTATTCTATACTTATCTAGACGCGTTAACCTTATCATAAACTAATAGCAGTGGTAACAATGTACTGGCAGTGGGAATACGTTTCCACTGCTAGTGTTAATCCAAGCAGTGTAAACCACATACTATCCGTGGTAACGGATTATTCCCAACAGTATCGTACCACTAGCAATATAAGCAACATGAATAACTCCAGTAGCGTCAGGAGTTCCAAAGTACCATCAGTAACCATATATCCACGTTATCATCAGAATCCAAACAGCAGCAAATTCAGAGAAAGTAGCAGCAGTAGGTTTATTAAACGTGCAGCAGATACAAACGCATAACAAGGAGTAGTATCATGAATTATAAGTAGCAGCATATACCAAATCATTTTGAAGCATTAGGAAGTCACAGTGAGCAGTATAAATGTTTAGAAGTAGCAGCAAGAATGAGAAACAGAAACTTATAATCAACAAGCTGTATTGATCACTCCATTATCTTTCTTCGTAACATTCAAACTCTAAATAAAACTTGAAAACAGATCATTTTAGCAACCTAAACTCATCGTAGTACCTAGGTATCTCCTAATTACTTAGAAACAACAAACCCAAAAACTAACTCCTTGCCAAACTCGATCAAGAATAAACCAAATCAAAGTCCATGATAAAAGCTTTGATGAGTGTCTAAATACTCATCATTTTGTACTATCTAGATCGCAAAACATCCGAAAACACTCAAAATGCATCAAAATGATGAAAATATCACAAATCGGTGTTTTATGTGTTTCAAATGCAAAATATCAAAATCGGATGAAAAAGCGATCAAGTTTGCAAAATTGGCGCTTTAGTCCCCAAGTTTCAAAAGTTGTCAAAACAGTCCCGGTATATCAAAATAAAGAAAATGTCATTTAAGGTCCATGGGATTCAAAAGTTGTTAAAACAAACCCTTCAAAGTTTAAAATTTGCAAAACTACAACTTTGGTCCCTCAAGTTTGAAAAATGTCATAAATGGTCCTTGGAAATTGGAAAATGTCAAGTTTGGTCCTTATACTATTGGAGCTTGTCACTTTTAGTCCCTTGGAGCAACTTTGGAAATTTGGCAGCTTTGGTCCTTGCACTTTCAGAAATTGCAAAAAAGGTCCTTATGATTATTAAGCCTAAACACTTGGACCATGACCCCTTGACCCTATCAAAACCCTTGAACCCTTTGGACTTGACCCTTGACCCCTCCCTTTAATATATCCCAGTCAAACCCCCAGTCAACCCATTACCCCTTTCCCTCCAAAAGTCTTTCTCCTCCACCTGCTCACCTGAAATCACTCAACCCCCATCCTCCAGCTCACTCTCTTCAACCCCCTTGTCCCCTCCACCTCAACAACACTCCAAAGAACATTTAATGCATCCTTTCCATCTCACTCAACCCTCCCAGTTGATAAAACCATTTTGGCGCCAAAAACAATCAAACGGCCATTATCACCTCAACTCATCCAATGGCTAAAAAGTGTGGTGGGATTTACTCAGAAGTCAAGTGGGAGCCAAATTGGTGTATAAAAAGGAAGAAAGAGAGAGAGGAAGAACCAACTAGTGTAATTTAGTTTTAGCTTATGTCGCTTTTAAGTTTTTAAATTCTCCAAAGTGTTTATTTAAGCTTTCAATCCTTGTATTAAGTAATGTGTGATATAAACCTATTTTAATAATCAATTTCAAGCTTTCTTTTCATTTCAGTTTATATAAATTTTCAAGATCAAGAAAATTTCATGTTAAGTTGAATGTTGTTATAATTTGTTGTTAAGCATTCAAAAGCTCATAAAGCTTTCTAAAGCTCTTACAAGCTATTAGATATTTTCAAAATCGGTTTAGAGCCTAAATTCAAAAAATCACAAAAATACAAAAAAAATAGCTTAAAAATAAAAATTCCATGGAGAAGGTACAAGGAGTCAAGCATGGTGGTAACTTGATTGATTATGGTTTAGAGCTTCTTGGGAAGCAATAGGGTGTGAACTCGGACCTTGATTCTCTGTTTTGAGCTTGACTCATTTTGTAAGCCATTTCCTTGAATTTTGTGTTTCTTAGTTCAAGTGTTTAAATAGTGATAATTCTAGTTCAAATCTGTTTAATTATAGCTAATTTAAGATATGAAACAGTTACTTGGTCTATAAGCTTGTTTTAGTATTATAAGCTTCAAAACAACCTTATAAAGGGGTGTTTGGGCCGCTTAGTTATTCAAGTTAAAGTGCATTTGTGTCATTGTTATTAGTTGTTTCATGTTACATTAGCTCTAGATAGTTCATTTCAAGCATAAAGATCAGTCCTCTTTAGTTAAAAAGTCAAAATCATATTAATTCGGCCCTAGTTCATAAGCGTTAAAATTTTAGATTGCAAAACTCATCAAATTAGCTTAAAACTTGTTAAAATAGCTTAAACTCACCTTAGTATAGCTTATTATAACATAATCAGTCATTAAAATCAATTTCAAGTTCATAAAAGTCAAACTAGTTCATTTTATAAAAGTCAAATTTCTAAATACGGTTTTGAATAAACTTTAGAATTTTATTGTGTACTTAATATTAAGATTTAGCTTAAATCCTTTTGGGATATTAAAGTTTAGTTGCTTAAATAAATTATAAAAATACTAGTTTAGTTTTAATCACTTATAGACGCTTATTTTCAAGCTTCTTTTAGACCCTTGTCCGAAAATCTCACAATACCAATGATAGAATTAATGCTTATTTGGAGTTGATAAGTGCTTATTTCCAAGTTATTGTGCTTATTCAGTTGATATATTAGCTTATTATAAGTGTTTAGCTTATTTTCAATTCATTTTGTGCTTATTTATTAGCTTATAAGCCAATTGGTTTAAATCTTATGCTTATTTCTTTTTTTAGCCCATCTTAAGAATCTTAGTGAAACTCACTTATTAGAGGTTTTGTGAAAAGTTGTAGTTGTAAAATTGCTTATTTACTTGTACTTAATAAGTTGCAACAAGAAAAATCAAAAAATAAATAGTTTGCAAAAAGAAGTTGCCTGTGTTCAACACCGTGACCTTCAAAGACCATTCCCACGCTCCAACACACCACACGAAACCAACCGCCTTGGGTCTTTATTGGTTTTAGTTTGCAACATTTAATATATACCCTTTTGTTTCTAATAAGTTTATCTGAGTATTTAAGCTTATTTCGAGCTTATTTGAAATAGCTTTTCAACTTTTGTATTTTTATATAATTGTATTAGTATAAAGTATTTTATAAAAAGTTTGATTTTCTCAATAGTTTTAGTATTTTTAAACATTTAATTAGTGAAAATCGTATTTAATTCATAATAAAAATATAAAAGTCTAAAAATATAAATCTTTTTTAAAATTTTCTTTTATCATATAGTACGTAATAAAATTGTTTTACACTTGTAGGACTTTTATTTCATAAATTTTACGCTTTTGCTTATGGCTCGCGTAATTTTATACTTAACGACGCTTTCATTTTAAATCTAGTTTTAGATAATTTAAGTTTACGTTTTAGTTAAAATAGTTTATTTAAGATATTTCGTTTTATAAAATCACAAAAAGCATTTTAAAAATAGTGATAGCGTTTATTTAATATATTTTATCTTTTAATTTTCTTAATTTGCATTTAAGTCATTGTAATTTATTAATCTTTTCTTTAGGTATAATTATCCATCTAAATCTTTCTTGATCACTATCCTTAGTGATCATTCTATCATCTCGATCAAGTGTTTACACACCATTGAGTCTCCGTGGGACATAACGACCGGAATTCATTGTATTCTCGGGACTTCATTGTATTTGTGTTTTAAGCGCTTTTAAGCTTCTACGGTTGGCCATTCACAAGTGGCCACTTGTGTGAGGTAGCTTGATTGCTTTCAACCTGATCACATGCTTTAAATCGCTCAACGAATCACTCAATCTTAGGTTAGGATTACGATGAATATGAGCGATTACAATACTAAATTGAACAATGATTGTATGTTAGGTTAAAACCAATTAGGGTTTGTAATTTAATAGTAGCGGTATTAACAAGATGATCCAATTTCAATTCATTAAAACCAAGCACTTTAATGTAGTTAGGGTAGAACTATGAAGCACCAATAAACCATCTTGAATAATAACCACCGATTAATAAATTGGGCGAAACCCTAAAACCCTTAAAATCCGAAACAAAATACCTCCTTCTACAGCCATATTCGACACCTTATAACTTTCACATAAAAGCTCAAATCAGCGATCCCTCCAGTGGAAAGTTAGATGTCTATATAGAGAACGTCCACCTAAAATTTCATCACGATCCAACGGTTAACGAAAAAGTTATGATCGTTACAAAACAGTGCTGCAGAAACATATACGAAAATTTTCAGATTCAAATTTCTTCATCTTTTCGCCATTTTCTTCGAGAAACCTTGTAGATCCTAGATATCAAGAGCCACCCGCTTTGATACCACATGTTAGAATCGATGCTCGAGGTTGTTTAGACCTTATCTAGGATAATCAATAAGCACAAATAACAATGAACAATAATATGTATGCACAGCGGAATAATCAAACTATCATTGTTATTGTATAAAGGTTTCTTCGTCATCATCATGTGTTCTACAAAACACATCCACAACCCCAATCTTAGACGATCAACTCTAAGGCGGTTACAATCTAACAGGGATCAATGATCCTTGAGGCTAAACACTATATGTCGACATTCACCAAAACCCTAGGCACCCCACTCCTGGGTTTTCCCACACACACACACCTTTGGTGTTTTACATCTTAACACACATAAACCTAATTTCCTATATCTCTTTATATAATAGAGATACTAGGGTTACAAATGACTACAAAAGACTAGATAATAAATACTTCTTTGCCAAGTAGGTCCTTGTCTTTCTTTGTCTTCAATAGTCCTTCATCTTTCATGTATTTTGTCTTATCAACTTTAAATATAGTTCCAAACAAGATGGGTTATGGACTTTGGTTTTACCCAAAACATTCATTGTACCTAGTCAATGGATCATGGGTTATGGGTCATGGACTTTGGTTTTACCCATTACAATATATACAAAGCATTTCTATATCATGTAAACACTAGTTGTTATACAAATGCATTTCTATAAGATGTAAACAATATTACTTGTTAGTGTTTATATAAAATGTCTTTGGTTTTATATAACTTATTTACTAAACATGTTTTGATATAGTTTTGATATGTTTAATAAAAGTGTGTTAGTAAACTATTGGCTCAAACCTTTACGTATTTTATTTGTTTCAATAAAATGATTTTACGTTTGTTATCGCTAAAACATTAGAAGATCGTGAAATATAAATAAACGTTTTATGGCTTATTAGTATTAACAATCTCCCCTTTTGTTGATGATAAAATATAAGATTATTTTAAGAAGAAAATAAAATTTGTAAAAATTTGAATTGAGTTTTACTTTTCTTCCCTTTTGTCGAAACAAAAAAGAGTGCGAAAAGAAACTAACACTTTGTTTTGAGAAAAACTTGTGAGAAAATAACAAAATGAAGAATAAAGAGTAAGATGAGAGATATATTCTCGTCTTAGCTCCCCTTTAACGGATGCTCCCCTTTGTTGAGGGCGTCAAGTAGTTAGGAAGGCTAAACGAGTGTGTTGCAAGTAGGGCTGAGCTTCGGTCCAAAACCGACCCGAACCGACAAAACCGAAAACCGAAATTCATGAAAAACCTAAACCAAAACCGAACCGACGGGCCGTCGGGTCGGTTCGGTTCTGTGTTGGGCCGTCGGTTCGGTTCGGTTTAGGTGTATTTAGGTGTATTTTTGTCGGTTTTGGGCCGAACCAAACCGAAGCGAAACCGAAAACACATAAAACATGAAACCGAAACCGAACCGATGGGCTGTCGGTTCGGATCGGTTTTTGTCGGTTCGGTCGGTTTTGTCGGTCCGGTTCGTATTTGGACCTTTGATGCTCAGCCCTAGTTGCAAGTATGTTTGCAATGGTTTCGTTTTTGACGAAATGCTCCCCCTTGACGATTGCTCCCTTTTGAGGAGGACGTCAAGTAATATAGAAAACTTAAGTGAATGTACTGCAAGCATTTTTGCAATGCTTTGCTTTGACCAAAAGCTCCCCTTAATTGAGGGTGTCAAAGTATTCATGTGTATTTTGAAAATTTATAAAACAAAGGTTAGAAAACAAGTATATGGTGTATAATTTCTTGCAAATGAGATTCATATTAGTGAGAAAATATGCTTCTATTGCATGGATCCACGGATCCTTCACGTGAGGATCCGTCTAGGCAAATTTGAGGAACCATGTACCGCATTCTTTTGACAACAATGTAGATGTAAAAGTGATGTTAACATCCAAATGAGTTATGTATTATAGCACCAAACATATGCTCATAACTATATAGCATGCAACATGTAGTTTCATTCAATAAAACATGAGAAATGATACACATATTTCTAAAACTAAGAGAATGATACAAACATGTAGTACATTTTCTAACAATTCTAAGTTTTGCCTAAGACTATAGAAGAGCACCATTGTGCTTATATTCCTAAGTTCTAAGGACGAGTAGATTTGTTGATTTGGTCAAATCATTCAAGGAGAAGATTAAACATGAAATGTAACTCATTTCGTACTTCTTGAACTAACCCTTGGGTATGTTGACAATTAGAGCAATTATTGTCATGAGTAGGAGACGGAGGTATTGGAGATGGAATGTTTTGAGGTGAAATATCGGGTGAGAGGGAAGAAGGTTCCACAAAGGATGGAGGGATTTGTGAAGGTGAGTTTATTGAAGTAGGATGGGGTTCAACTAAGAATGAAGGTGGTGATGTATGGGTTCGTGGTGGAAATAAGGAGGTATCCATATGGTCGATCTTTGAGATTGGTGATTCTTGTTAGGAATTAGAAATTCTGGTATTAAAGAGTCGGTCACCTCAAGTATATGTAATCGCGAAAGCTCGTAGTCGTAGTTCTTTATGCTAAGTAGTATTTAGTTAAGTAACACCGTGGAGGACGGATGAGTCTTTACCCACTGTATGCGATCCACGGCCCGTTGTGTGGCATTTTATTGTAAGACTATAAATACTCTACCTTCCAAGGTAGAGAGTTGGAGCTCATAATAAGATTTTTCTTTCTCTCACTAAAGTTCCCTAAACCACTAACTTTCTCTCTAAAACCTCTTGTCGCCTACTTTGTGTTATGGTTTTATGTGTATGTGAAATCCAATATATTACAATTGGTATCAGAGCTAGGTTAGATCATCTCTTACATATCTTTGGATATCTAGTAGTTTTTAGGTGGTTTTTTAGTTTGTAAAAGTTTAGTGGTTTTTGCATCTTTTGGGTTATTTCTAGTGTTAAAGTTTGGATTTTTGATAGTACTTTTGTGTTTAGAATCATCACAAGTGTTTAGGTTTTGATTTTGAAGGCTTGAATCATCGTGGTTGGGTTGTTTTTGGATTGAAAGGTGGTGTTTTGTGATTTTCTAGTTAGCGACTTGGTTCTCGTGTGATATTCATCATAGCGACTTGCTTCATAAAAGTTAGCGAGTTGGAGTGGTATTTGGTAGCGATTTGGTCCTAGCGACTTGTATATTGAGACAAGTCGACAAAAGTACACGTAGTGGATTCTCCACCACACGAGCGACTTGGTGTAAGTTAGCGACTTGTACTTTATATTGTTAGCGACTTGGTGTTAGCGAGTTGGTACCTAGCGAGTTGCTATTTAGCGACTTGACAAATTAGCGACTTGGTGCTTAGCGAATTGTCAAAATTTTGCTAGCGACTTGGATTGTAGCGAGTTGTTATATAGCGACTTGGGACTATAGCGACTTGGCACTTAGCGACTTGGTTCAAGGTTTCCTAGCGACTTGGGTGATATCCTTTGAATACGGTTTCTCTTGATTTAGTAAAATTCCGTGAAAGAATCTATTTCCGGTTTAATCATAGAGTTATAAAATCCCGTTTAATCATCATCATGTCTACCAACGTTCCTACAATCATCTCCCACTGCCGAGGATGTTCAAGCGGTGGTTGGATACTCGTCCACCCATGCTTGATGAATCGACTACGACTCTTGGGCTCAACGAATCGATTGTCTTGTCTTGGAAAGGAAAATGGAGTCAACATTCTCAAATCCATTGATGAAGGACCGTATCGGGTTGAGACTACTAGAGACTTAATTAATACAATGAAGATGGAACAATGATCTATGGAATTGATGGACCAAAGACATATGATGAGCTCGATGATAAGGAGAAAAGATATTCGATGTTGATATCGGGGCTTCTAACATCGTACTTCAAGGTCTTCCAAAAGATATCTACAAGTCGATTAATCACAACACCGAAGCCAAGGCGGTGTGGGATAATGTCAAGATGCTTCTCTCGGGCTCTGAATTAACTATGGAAGACAGAGAATCACAACTCTATGATGAATTTGAACACTTCAAGATGAAACCGGATGAGAGTATTTATAAGTACTATGTGAGATTCCACAAGCTTGTTAATGATATGAGGAACATCGAATGACTATGCCAAACATTCATTTGAACTCAAAGTTTGTGAACAACATGAATCCCGAATGGCACAAGTTTGTCACTCTGTGAAGCTAACCAAAGGATTGAAGAATACAAACTATGAGCAACTCTATGCCTTCCTCCTTCGAATGAGACATGCTATGTTTGAAAAAGGATTCTTAATCGGTTCAAAACCAACCGGGGAGAGACAAGCTCATCAAATGATTCAACCGCCTTCTACTCAAACATCGGAATTACAACCAAAGCCTCACAAGTCATACCCATGGGTAATGGTAATCACAAAATCATTCCCGATCCTATGTTCAAACAAGGCGATGCCGATGCACACGTGGAAATTTCATTAATCAACTCGCTCTCGATTAGTCAAAACATGAACTCTTCCACACACCAACAACAATCTCGAGCTGCCCAATCCACATAATCAAGCCACCGTCGAGATGGGAAGGTTATGGTGCAACCAGTTCAAGAACGACGATCTGAACAAGCAAGAGGTGGAGTGGTAGAGGTTATGCCGCAAATCGAATAGAGGAAGGAATGGAAATCGAGGTCAAGCAAAGCCAATCAAATGTTACAATTGTGGAGGTGAGGGACACATTTCAAGGAACCGCACATCACCAAAATGCCCTCGTAATGCCGAGTATTTCGTGGATAAGATGTTGCTTGTGCAAGCTCGGGATAATGGTGCGACTTTGGATGAAGAGGAGTTGTTGTTCTTGGTCGAGGAAATGCTAAGACATATGATGCGGATGTGGATGAGCAACCAATTCGGAGATAGGACATAATCATCGAATGCCTTTCAAGTAGTCGATCGTGATGCATACGACTCGATGTTGATGAAGAACCCATCGCACAAACCATCTTCATGGCTAGCATTTCTCCAATGGTCTCTCCTAAAGTCTCTTCATCACCACAAGCTGGTCCATCCAAAGACAAACTCATTTATGAGGTATTAAAATTATACGATGAAGTTGATGAGCAAAGATACATAACGAAGTACAATCAATGTATTTATTGAGTCGATATTGAAAATATGGGTAATATCAATGTTGTCCCATATGATCAATATGTGAAACAAAGTGAAAGTGAGATTGTACCAAGTGATGCATCTTCGCGATCAATAATGATTATGTTTTTATGAATTCAACGCATGTGCCCCTGATGATTCATCATCTCGAATCGAATGCCTATAAAGAACGTGTTGCTATTTATGAACAACGTGCAAAATTTGAGTTGACCACCCGTGAGCGGAAATGGATGACCAAATGCGTATAACTATTAGAAAAAGTAGGTTTAGAGAAGAAGTATTAAAACAAGATTTAAACTCCTTACAAGAAAAGCTTTCTAAAACTGCTAAGCAAAACAAAAATTCAAGAAAATGTTAAAATGCTTAAGCAAGAATTTAGTGCTAAGGAATCAAAACTTTTAAATGATTTTCTAATCTAAAACCTTGAAAAACAAGCTTGAAAATAAGTTGTACGTACAAGGAAATACCATTTAGATCGCCCACTTAATCACTAAGCATAGAGTCTTAAGCGATAAGCATAGCATTCCCTTGTTGAGGAACCAAATCCAGAGGTCATTAAAAGGCTAGAAATGCTCATAAGGTTCTTTATGATGGCAATGAAATTCTTAAACCTAGACAAAAACCTAGTTGCATTAAGTGCACAGAGGAAGATAAGAAATCAGATGAAGTCACTAGGGAGAAGATGAACAAGAAACTAGATGATCCTAAATGCAAAGAGAAGAAAATAATTATCACACCTCAAGACTACAAAAAGGAGAATTGGATCTCCTTGAACATGTTTAAGCCTCAAACATTGTTGACTCCAGAACAAGTGTTCGGAAAATGGACTTAGATAAGCGGTAAAGCGGAAAATATTGTTGAAACAAACTCTCCCTTAGGAAAATGCCTAAAGCGACTGTGTATCCTCCCAATACACCAATGCATCTAGTTCCTAGAACTATTGCCACTAAAAGCAAGACCTTAATCAGTCAATATGTTATTTTTCAACTATTTGTTGATTTTGAGAAAACTTGTAAGAAAAGGATCACACCCACCTGGTATAATCAAGGGAAAGGGTTTTGAACAAACAAAAGAATGTTATTTAATCGAAGTCATGCCTTTCTTTAAACAACTAAAAGATCATTTTGAAAGTCTTAAAAGGGAATGAATTTAGACATTAAAGAAATGGAAAAGGAATTTGATGCAATGATAGTTGAGGTTAGTGACTATGCGTGCACTAAAATATAATGAGATTGAGAGGAAGAACTTGCATACATTGAATGAGACTCTTATTACTGAATGTGTTGCTCAAGATGTGTTTTTCACTGCTACAAATTGTTCCATTAATGCTTCTCAATTTCATGAATTATCTGTTGCCCTAAAAGTCTCCCATGATCGTGTCATTGAGCTTGAAAAGACTAATTCTAAAGTAAATGAGAAAATTGAACTGGATGATCACGACAATTTGGTTAAACATTTTTCTAAACTAGAGGTTGAGCATTTTAATTTACAACTAAAATATCAACATCTTAAAGAAAATGTCAAAACTTCAAATATCAAGACATCCTCGGATGCTCCGAGTTTGATGCGCTTTTCAAATTAACAAACGTGATGAACAAATTCAAGCTCATTGTAACACGATCGAAATTTGAAAGCCTAAATCTCTCAATTAAAGGGTCAAAAGAACGATGTGACAGCTCCCAAATGCCTCCTCCTTTAGATTCTCGAATTCTCAAACGTTTCATCTTCAAAACTTAGTAAATGCATTACAAAGGAAAACGAAAGTTTTCTAGAAGAAAATGAAAAGGTTAAACGTCATTTCAATGAGTTATTTAAATCAATAAAGGTCACTCAGAACAAAAACAACGAACAAATAGCTTCATTGCAAAAGGAAATTGAGAATCAAGAGCCGTGTAAAAGGGAAAATGCCAATGACCAATGGGAGAATGGTGTATCAAAGGTACACTCTTGGAATAATTATGATTTGTCTGTGAAATATGTTCCTCATCTCGGGAACAACAAACTTGCTATTCAAACATATTTCTCATCCCTTAAGGATTGTCTAGAATGTCTACGTGAGATTGTTGAAGAGGATAAATTAGAGAAACCACTTGACAATGCAATTTGCCATGCATGCTTATATGCCAAATGATCTCAAGAAATTTTAGAATGCTTAATCATAATATGCCCAAAGTCCTTAGGTGAGAGAGTTAATCCCTTGGTTCCATGTTCGATGCCTAGTGCCAAGTATGATATTCATTCGATGCCCGATGTTTTGAATGTGAACCTTAGTGTGCCTTCAAGTAGTTCAGATTCCAGATTTGTTAATGCAAAGAAAGGGAACCTTAGTGTGCCTGTATGTAGTTCAGATCCCAGCACATCTAAACAGGAGATGCAAAGAGTAGCAAAACCAACTAATGTTCCCATTCCCTCTACAGGAGTAATCAATGACATTAAAGCGAGCGTGTCAAAGTCTCAAGACAATACAAGGAATGATAGGACCTCAAGCTAAGAATGTGCGTTGGAAGAGAGTAGAAGACCAACCTAGGAACTTTAAGCTTGTGTCGAATAAAACGAATCGTGTTGATTCTAGTATTAGCCATAGGCGCATCGTAATTAATTCAATTCGATACTATTTGCAAACCTTGTAATGATGTCTACTTGAATTTGCCTCTAATCATGAATGTGGTGTGAATGTTTTGTCTAAAGTCACATACCCCGTTAATATTGCTAATGCAAAAATCATGTTAAAAAGCTAAAAGGCAGAGGCGAAAGAAAGTTAGATAACAAAGGAAACCCACAGAAGAACATTTAGTAAGATAGGTTATCAATGGATACTGTTGGCCATAAGGTTAATCGACAATGCCCACTAGAAAATGGATGCCTACTTGGTAGAACTATTCCTTAAGAAGTGAACATACTTTAAATAGGGCAAACACGGACACTAGTATCGCATCTATTCATAATAACTCCATTTATTCAATTTCGAGATGAATGTTTCTATTTCGATGTGGGTGTTCCAATCATCGTTACTAACCAAATGGAACCCATTCTTTCATGGGGATCCCAATTATCCGATTATCCATTCTTGTCTATGTTCAACCGCAGATCGCTCAAATTGTTACGTGGTACCGGACTCAGTCGCTCAAGCATATGATGGCGACGGTCATGGCTCATGAACTTCGTGAGCAAATTCATCGAGACGATTAGATTCGGAATGATCATTTCAAAGGCAATTATGGGTTATGGAGATTATGTTGTTGGTAAAAGTGTTATCTCAAGAGTATATTATGTAGAAGGTCTTGGTCATAACTCTCTCGTTGGTCAATTCTGCGATTTCGATCTAGAAGTAGCCTTCTAAAACATACTTGTTTTGTTAGAGAACTTGATGGTAAGGAACTTTAAGAGGTTCACGTGTTTCAAATCTATACACCATCTCTATCGAAGATATGATGAAGTCTTCTCCAATTTGCTTGTTGTCAAAGGCTTCTAAAACAAAGTCATGGTTATGGCATCGTCGTCTCAATCACTTGAACTTGGCACCATCAATGATCTCTCCGTAAAGGACTTAGTTGTAGGTTTACCTAGACTTAAGTATGAAAAGGATCATCTTTGTTTAGCATGCCAATTAGGAAAAAGCAAGAAGTATGCCCATAAACCCAAACCTACTAACTCATCACGTAAGTTCTTCATACAATTCACATGGACTTATGTGGACCCATGAGAGTGAGAATATCTTTGGGAAGAAATATGTGTTAGTTGTGGTTGATGATTTCTAGATTCACTCGGTAAAGTTCTTAAAGACAAAGGATGAAACTCAGATATCATCATCAAACTCATCAAACAAATTGCAGTTCGTCTTAACAAACGGTCGAATCATCCGAGCAGACAATGGAACCGAGTTTGTTAACAAACAACTTAGTGAGTTTTATGAAAGTATTGGAATCACCATCAAAGAAGTGTTCCTCGAACTCCTCAACGTAATGGTGTAGTTGAAAGACGAAATCAAACTCTTGTGGAAGCCGCAAGGACAATGCCGATTTACTCAAAAGTTCCAATGTTTCTCTGGGTGAAGCCATCACCCATGCATGCTACACCCAAAATCGATCCACGATTCACACGAAAAAAGTTTGCTCATGGAAAACTCCATATGAACTTGTCCACAACAGAAAACCTAATCTTTCATTCCTTCGTGTTCGGTGCATTGTGTTATCCAACTAATGAGTGCCAAGATTTAGGCAAACTTAGAGCTAAAGCGGACATTGGAGTATTTGTAGGTTATGCACCAAATGTAAAAGGATACCGAATCTACAACAAGAGAACCCAAAATATCATGGAAACAATTCAAGTCACGTTTGATGAGTCGACCGGTCAAATGGCTCTGGACAATCCATTCAGACCCGCTCTTCAAAACAATCCCATTGGTTCATCCCTTGTACCAAACTCTTCTCAAGCAACTCCATATGTACCTCCATCGAAGATGATTTAAAGAAATTGTTTGATCCTATGTTTGATGAACTCTATGAGCCAAGTGTTATTGAATCACACCCCACAATGAGGTTGCTCATATCCCCGAGAATGAAGTCAATCCTAAAGTCTCAATATCATTAAGTCAAGAAGAGCCTCTGCGATCTCTCGGCCTCATCAACAAATCATCAATCTTGAATGTACATCATGGAACTATTTCGCATCAATGATGAAGTTAATCCCTTTGCTACCCCGAAGATGCCCCATTTGAAAACATATTTGCTCCTCGAATCATCATCGAACCATCTTCTTCTGGAGACATCGACTCTGCTACCTCGGTCCCTCAACAACCGCCACATGAACACCTTAAAAATGGACTCACGATCATCCATTAGAAAACATCATTGAAATCCTCTCGTCCAAGATCCACACGAAACAACTTGCAACCGATGCCTTATGGTGCTTCTTCAACTCCGTACTCTCTAAGATCGAACCAAAAGATGTTAAACCGCCATGAATGAAGACGGCTGGTTCAATGCCATGCAAGATGAAATTCATGAGTTTGATCGACTTGATGTATGGGAGTTAGTACCGCCCAGATTGTGCTATGATTATTTCTCTAAAATGGATCTTCAAAGTGAAACTTGATGAGCATGGTGATGTGTTGAAGAACAAGGCTCGATTAGTTGCTAAAGGATACCGTAAAGAGGAGGGTATTGACATTGAAGAATCTTTGCTCGCTTGCTCGAATCGAGGCAATCGTAATCTTTTGGCTAATGCTGCTAGTAAGAACATGGTAGTCTATCGATGGATGTAAAGACGGCATTTCGAACGAAGATCTTAAAGAAGTCGCTCACGCCGCCCAACCGGAAGGATTTGTGAATCAAGAGCATCCTACTCACGTTTATCGTTTAAAGAAGGCTCTTTACGGTTTAAAGCAAGCTCCAAGGGCATGGTATGATACGCTATCAAAGTTTCTTCTATCTACCGGATTTAGCAAAGGAGCGATTGATCCAACATTCTTCACTGTGAAGTCGGAAAACATTTAATTCATGTTCAAATTTATGTTGATGATATCATCTTTGCCTAGATCGACCCCAATGAGTGTGACCGTTTTCAAATGAAATGGGTTCTAAATTTCAAATGTCAATGATGGGACAAATGTCATTTTTCTTAGGACTACAAATTTCACAAAGTCCCGGAGGCATTTTCTTAAATCAATCAAAATATGCAAATGAGATTTTAAAGAAATTTCGATTCGATTCTAGTGACCCTGTTGACACTCCCATGATTGAACGTACTAAACTAGATGAGGACCACTCAGGGATCATGGTTGACCAAACGAAATATCGTAGTATGATTGGATCCCGATGTACCTCGCTGACTAGTAGACCGGACATCTTGTTCGCTATTTGCATGTGTGCTAGATACCGTGCTAAGCCTACTAAAAAGCACCTTGAAGCGGTTAAACGGGTCTTTGGTATCTCCAAGGAACCATCAATATGGGACTTTGGTACCGAAGGACACGGTATGTCACTAACGACCTATATGCAGATGCCGATCATGCGGGATGTCAAGATACTCATCAAGCACGTCGGAGGTACTCGGTTTTGGGTGATAAGCTTGTGAGTGGTCTTCAAAGAAGCAAATGAGTACTTCTATTTCCTCTCTAGAGGTGAATACATAGCCATGTCATCTTGTTGTGCTCAAATCCTATGGATGAGATCCCAATTATCGACTATGGTTTTGAATTTAACAAAATCCCCTCCATCTCGTGATAATAAAGTGCTATTGCTCTCTCATGCAATAACGTACAACACTCAAGAGCAAAGCACATCGACATTCGACATCATTTCATCGGGGAACAAGTGGAAAATGGTGTGGTGGAACTTTACTTTGTGAGGACCGAATACCGGTTAGCGAGACATCTTCACCAAAGCTCTTTCTAGAGAACGTTTTGAGTTTATTCTTCCACGACTTGGCCTTAAAAGCCTTCAACCGAAACACTCAAACGTCTTCAAGAGGAAGAAGAGGAGTAAAGGTTTCCTTCATCTATCTCTTGTATATATCTATTCGAAAAACAAAATACAAAATTATAAAACCTTCAAAATCAAATAGAAAATATAAAACTTTCAAAATCCATAAAAAAAAAAAAAAAAAAAAAAAAAAAAAATCCTCAAAAATATTGTCATTTTGTCATGTTTTTCTCGATTCGATAATATCTACGGTCTTGATGTTGTCATTCAAAGAATGATACGGGACTTTAGATGTTGTTCGAATTTTCAAAAAAATATATATATATATATATATATATATATATATATATATATATATATATATATATATATATATAATTTTGGGAGAAAGAGAAATAATGGTTTATTGTCATCTCAGCAAGAACCCGCTTTTTAAAGAAATAACAAAGCCACACTTTATCATGTTTTCAAAATTCCATGCTCGATTCTATAAACATTTATCTCATTGAAAACTAATCGCTTTGAAAAATAACTAGTACTCTATTTTTGATAATCATCAGGACTTATTTGTCAAAATATCTATCTCTCAATCAACAACCTTTGTCATTGATTGAGGGGGAGAATGATTTCAATTAAATTAAAAGGTTATTTGTCATTCAATTGTTTTCAAAAGATAATCATGCATGTTTAATTCAATGGAGTATAAAGTCTTAAAATCCGATCCTTATCAGATAAAACGCTTTCATAATCAAGTCACAATTCTCCTTAAAAGCTTTCAAAATCAAGTTAAATCTCTGAGATCACAAATCTCAAATGATTTGATAATTGTGATCGGGGAATTTGTGATTTAAATTGGATTTAAACCGATAATTCGGTAAATGGTTTTATAAGGATGTACAAGCTCTCCTTCCACATGTGCCAAACGATTTCAAATTTTCCATGCACATGTTGAGGGGGAGCATCTATCTTAAACCACAATGATTTGAAATGTGATCATTTATCTCAATATGCGGGTTCCTCTAGTATGTGCAAAACTTCTTTCAAACCTCGAGGCACATATTGAGGGGAGAAAAACTTTGAAAACCTCATCCTTCCCAAAATGCTTTATCTACTTGATTTGATTAGGAAGTGATGTTGATATCTTTAGAAAATGGAATTCAAAGAAGTTAACTCTTTCTCTTGCCTCCATGTGCAAAACGATTTCAAACACTTGATGCACATGTTGAGGGGAGCTCTTGTTCTAAAAATATCAAAAACAATTCAGTACAAAATGCTTTGATAATATATCATAAGTATCCGGATTGATTTTCAAATGGTTTTCAATTGGTTCCAATGGCGATGAAAATATCAAATAGACCGACCAACTTTACTTTATGAATGGTGATATAAGGATGATAAGGTTAAGTATTTGTTCTCATGATCCGCCGAACCGGAGGGATCTACCAGGAAAATCCACTAGATAGTGTAGAAGTCCTTAGGTATATTGAAAAAGGAGAAGAATGAGATATGGGAAGAGTGCGGATGAGACTAAGCTAGTAATGGAATAAACCCAACAAGGTTCTAGCTATGAAGTCTCGTAAGCTTGAAGGGGTTGAAGAATTAAAAAGAATTGAATGAGAAAAGGGTGAAAACAAATAGCCTCCATTATTCAACCTTAGGGCATATACGGGTTCAATTCATATACTACCGATGGTTACCAAGGTAACATCGGTATTGAAGACAAGACGTCATGGACCCAAAGGACGACCGCACTTCAACTTCCCAAACCACTCAAGTTCCTCTTAAAAGGACTTGTTTCATTCTCACGGGAACCGACATTATCTATCGACTTTCTCTTAGAGATTGTTGATATTGAAGAAGGAGACCTCTTCCTAGTCTCGTGCAGGGATCCAAATATGCACAAATTGAGTCTAGAGCCACGAGATCATCCATAAATCTCATTAGGACACATTCAATGAAGACTCTCTATTTCACACAATGTGGAGAGAGATTATATCTTGAGTCCTACGATTATCCTTGTGGTATTGCGGAACATCCGAGTGATATGCAAACATATTCACAATGAAGATGGAAAGCCTTCGGAGCCAACATCAAACAAGCTCTCGGTAGGTGGCATGTGAGATCTATTCAATAAATCAACCATGTGACAACCGAACAGAAACAATGGGGCGATTCAATCCTTTGAATCAATCTCGTTCGAGTTATGGTTTGACGGATACCTTTGAAAACCGGTCTTTGTGCTTAAAACTCTTTTCTTTAGCACTTCGACCGTGTATGAATATTTCAAATCAAAAGATGTTTATGATTGATAATTGATTTTCATTAAAACCTTCGTTGTATTGCAAAACAATTTCTATTGTGCGATACACGATTGCTTTTCAAATCTATTTTCATCAATCATTGAATCTCTATTCATTTGGTTCACTCACTCCGTTTTGTCTTCTTTGAGACGTTCGGTTTGAGAACGACTAGAGCATTGCGAAACCTCGTCAAGGAAATTCTTGAATTATACCGATCACAGGCAAGACTTGTATCGATCAACGGGAACCGTGGGCGTGTACCTCAATTCAATGAAAGTGATCAAAGACACTTTCATGCGCTTTATTGCTAATCTGTTTTATGCAGTCGCCCTACGCTTGCGGTGATCGAATGATGCGGTCAATCCATAGCCGCATGCTCACACTACACATTCATCTCAAAAGAAATCATGATTAGTGCATCAATGACTCGATATTTTCACTCCATGCTTACGCTACGCGCCGCCAATATCATGAATCAACAAAAGCTTACGCTACTCTGATGAGAATAGTTCATGATCCAGAATGTGAGCATGTCGGTCCGAAAATCACAACATCACATAATATCAACAACACAATGGATGTCTCAGAGATTTTTGTTAGCTGATGATCTCAAAAGGTGGCTCAAAATTATTATCACGTGGATCAGAAAAAGACCTACACTTGTATTAACCAGACATGCAATGAGAAGAATCAATGACTACGAGCTTGAGCAAAGTACTACATCAAGAATGCAAGAACAATTGTTAATGTAATATCTGTTTGTATTCAATTTAATTTTAGTATATGTTTGAGGTGACCTCCTTAGGGGAGATTGTTAGAAATTAGAAATTCCGGTATTTTAGAGTCGGTCACCTCAAGTATATGTAATCGTTAGAAAGCTCGTAGTCGTAGTTCTTTTATGCTAAGTAGTATTTAGTTAAGTAACACCGTGGAGGACGGACGGGTCTTTACCACTGTATGCCCGATCCACACCCGTTGTGTGGCATTTTATTGTAAGACTATAAATACTCTCTACCTTCCAAGGTAGAGAGTTGGAGCTATAATAAGATTTTTCTTTCTCTCACTAAAGTTCCCTAAACCTCTAACTTTCTCTCACTAAAACCTCTTGTACGCCTACTTTGTGTTATGGTTTGATGTGTATGTGAAATCCAATATCTTACATTCCTTGTACTCAAAGATGGACTATTTGATGGTGGAGGTAAGTAGAATGCGGGTGTTGGTGACGTTCCATCATCAATGTTTTGGTGTGAAGGTAGTTCCTCATTTAGTAAGAAGGGTGGTAAATGAGAAGTTCTAGGTAGTGAGTCTTCTAAAGAGTAAAGGTTTGGATGCGAAAGAGGTGTGGTGAAAGAGTGTAATCTAGATTCTAGAAATGATGGTTTAGGTGTTTTAGCGGAGCTAGGTGTGTTTGGTTTAGAGGGTATGGTAGTGTTTGATGAAAGTCTTTCCAAACCACATGGTCGGATGCTAATTCGAGCGGTTCTCCTAGCTTTGGTTGGTTGAGTTTGTTAAGGAGGAATTCTAGTGTTTGAGGTTTTAACGGGTGATGACTCGATTGAAGAAATTTCATGTACAACATGAGCATTTTTCTTGGAGGAACCTTTGGTTGATGAGGTTGTACTAGGTGCTTTAGTCATGGTGAAAAGTAGTATGTAAGGTGTGTTTTAGCTACTGATTTTGAATGGTGGTTTTAGAACACAAGTACACTTGGTTTATAAAGGATGAGATTAGGTTAGTGAATTAAAGTTTAGACCACTAAGGTTCTTAGCATGTACTAAGGTCAACTACAGTGTTGGTCTTTCCTAAGGAGTCATTTAAGGCAAAGTGAAGTGTTTATATTACCAAAGATAGTTTGAAATTGATGAGTTGAGTGAATTTCAACTATTATGTAGAGCCGGTTACCACAGATCCCTAACATTGGGGATCCGTCTAGTTGAAATTCAGGGATCCATCTTTAGAAAGAAATAAAATGGAGTGATGATGTTCTACCAAGGTCTAGTACATATATATATCTTGAGTGTTTAAGTTCCCTAAGATGTCTTAAATGGTATAGGACTTTAAATGTTCAAACATAATGAGTGAAGATATCTAATGATGGTTTTATAAAGGAATGGAGTTTTATGTATGCACATAAGGAGGTTAAGCATGACACTAAGATTTTGAGAGTGTCAAGCGATGTCAAATGGTCCTAGAGATCGATGGTGCCTTAAAGAAAATTTGGAAAATTCCTTAAACATCAAAAGAAATGAAAACTAGTTTTAGCCTATTTTGATATAAAGATGACTAAAATCAATTTGCTAAAATTGAGAGAAATATCAAACTAGATGTTTTGAGATGAGAGAAACAATGTGTAAGCATTAGAGCAGAAAGATGGTGAGTTTTGAAGTAATGATGAATAAAAAACGCCTTGAATGTGATCCTAAGTCATCCATGAGTGAATGTGAGATCAATTGAGCCTAAGGAAAGTTTAAGTGATCGGAATGTATCATGTTTAACTAGTCCAATAGGGTCTGGAAGGTTAGATTGATGCAAGGAAGAATGAAATGCACTTCTGTCCACCCGGATCCCACCGATCCTTCACTTGAGGGATCCGGCTAGTTATAGCCCAGGGATCCGGCATCTGAGACAGATTCCTTAAAAGTAAGATTGCAACATTTTGTTCTAAGTATCAAAATTAAAAACTAATTATCTCTACAGTAAGCATACACGTATACAAGTAAAACATAGTAAGTATAGCATGTAGAAATAGCACATAAGTAATCAAATGAGATCTAGCTCACAAATACCATAGAGGTTTATCAAACTTAACAAGTGCTATTCAAGAAGCTCAAAACAGATTTACGATCTAGATTAGTAAATCGTTTGTATTTGTGGAAAACTAGAAGGGGGTTGAATAGTTTTACTGATTAAAACTTTGTTTTAAAATATTTAGATCGACTTATGTCAATCTATTTAAATGTATATGTTGGATGGTGATAGATAGGTATGTAAATATGTAATGCAAAGGTAAAGAGTAAGAAACACAAAACCACGACACGAGTGTCTATAGTGGTTTGGCTACAAGGACACCTTCCTTGCCCTACTCCACTCCCCGAGTCACCTACTCGAGAGTTCGTAAGCACTACACGACACAAAATCCTTATGGTGGAGAAGCCTTCACAACGTCGCCTAATCTTTTTCGGTACAAGGCTAGACATCGGGTTCTTTCACTAGGTAGAACCAAACCTATCACAACGTCGCCTACACTTTATACGTACAAGGCTAGATACCGAGTTCCATTACAAAGGATGAACTACTACCCAACACTACACAACACCTATCCCAAAGGAGACCCACTCCTTATTACAACATCATCAAGGATATAAATATCCTTGGACACAACCTATCTATATTTGTACATCGATGCACCATATCGATTGTACACCCTTGGCATCTTTCACTAATGCCTTTGACATGATCTTTTGGCACCTTTCACTAATGCCTTTGATTTGACCCTTTTGGCATCCTTTACTAATGCCTTTGACACGGACGTTCGGCACCTTTCACTAATGCCTTCATCTTGACCCTTTTTGGCATCCTTCACTAATGCCTTAGATACAACACTTCTAGAGAGGAAGAAAGAACTATCAACCAGAGAACTTCAGTAGTCTTGATGATGATGAAGCATGGCAACTCATGGACTTGAGCTTGCTCGACTTCAAGAGGTGGTGATCTCGCCTTTAAGAGGAACCTAGAGAATCACACAAAAACAAACATAAACTACATAGATAGATCCTTTGGATATGAGGTTAGAGAGTTTACAATACTAGGAGAAAGTATGTGTAGAATTTGCAACTTACAATGAAGAAATGGCTCACTATTTATAGACAAAACATGCTCTTGTTCCATCGATCCCACGGATCCCTTGCTTGAGGATCCGTCTAGTGTATTACTAGGGATTAGTAGGGACTCCCCTAGATGGGTTGTGGGTCATGGATCATGGGTTGTAGGTTTTTATCCATGGGTATCCAAATAGATACAATGTATCTAGAAGATGTAATGCATCTAGTCAATGGGTCTGATATGCTTACACAGCGCGTTCGGGGTCAAAGGAATTTCCTTTTTGTCGAGAAAGTTTTTCAACACCCTAGGCAGTGAACCTAATCGTTGTAGTGTAGTATTAGGGTAATCCACGGGAATTGATATCGTTTTCTAGGGGAATAGGAATGCTAGTGAGAAGTTACTACGCTAAGGTTGGGGTTGAGGAAGATTATTTTTTTATCTTTTATGTTTTAGGAAATGGAAAGGTACGAATCTCGGGGTTTGGATTTGGGGTTGGTATTTATACCGATTACTTCTACTATCTAATTATCTAAGCTAAGGTGAGGGTAGTCTATGTCTATTGTTGTGTGCTCGTATGATGATTAAAAATGTATTTGCTTAGACTTTATTACTCCCTAGTTATCTCCTATTGATGGTTGAATTGTCACGTCCTTTTTCTTAATCGCGTTGTGTCTCTAAGGTTGTAAGGTATGCGTTTATCTCTAACTCTTTGAAGCTACCAAAGGTTAATGACTACAAAATCTCTAGGATTTATAAACTTAACACTAAGGTATTCTTTGGATGTATAGCCTACAATAACTCTAGGTGATTATAAACTAAGGTTCAACAAAGATTAATCAAGCATTAACAACACAACGAATGACCTATCGCAATACTAGGTCAATCACAACTAAGATAAGAGACAACCAATCAATATTCAATAACTAAGTTTCATATTACCTAAGCAAACACACAAGTAAATTAGCCGGACATGGGGAACATTCAAGCAAACACACAATCAATTGAAGACATAATTGAATTAATGAAGTAAAACACTTATCTTGATGTAAGATAGGGTATGGAACCCTAAAATACTGTACAAGACAGCCTTGGTTCGGTTTAGGTTTTTACGCCACAAAACTACACTCAGAAAACTAAAAAATTCGGTTTCTATATATAAGGTTACAACTGCGACGACGTCACCCTTTAATTTGTGACGCCGTCGGGTCGCCGTCATTAGGGTTTCATCTTGGCCACATTATAATTGTGACGGCGTCACCTTATGTACGTGACGCCGTCGCCTTGAGTCTCTGACGCCGTCTGGATCAAATCTAGGCCGTCCGAGCTGCGACGCCTACTCTTTTAAAACCCGATGCCATCACTTGTAAATAAGCAATTTGGCTCTTGATTCGTCACAAAACTTGTTCGAGCGTCACAAGTATAACCCGACGCCGTCCCTTCCGATTCAAGCTGACTTAAGTGTCTCGATTCTTGACTTTGGCCATTTTCTTCAGTATATTCGCGCCTTTTCGTCCGAATAAGTGTCATTCCAGCAATTTGCCTTCAAGATACCTAAAAAGTGAAAAGGAACGATATTAAGTAATAATGGATACAAAAGTGATCAAATAAGGGCTTAAACGACCCCTCAAAAAGGTACATTTTAAAACCTTATCAGGGTCATGGGTTAGCTCCATGCGTCATGGATAATACCCATTATGACTTATGCATGATGTCATGCAATGGGTCATCGGTTATGGATTATGCTCCATTGGTATGGGTCATGGACATTGACTTTTACCCAACTACATTCAATGTATTAAGTCAATGGGTCAAATGTTTAAACTTCTACCCATTCTCTTACCCATTATAATACCTACTAAGTATGTATATATTTACCCAATATGTAAACACTAGTTGTTGTACATATGCATTACTATACCATGAAAACACTATTGCTTGTTTAGTGTTTTATATGAAAACGTAAGTGTGTTAGTAAACTATTGGCTCAAACCATTTACGTATTTTATTTGTTTCGCTAAAATGAATTTACGTTTGTTAATGACAAAACATTAGAAGATCGTAAAATATAAATAAACGTTTTTATGGCTTATTTGTGTTAAAAATCTCCCCCTTTTTGTTGATGACAAAACATAAGATTATTTTAAGGAAAAACTAAAATTCGTAAAATTTCGAATTGGAGTTTTTACTCTCTTCTCACCTTTTTTTTCGAAACAAAAAGAGCGTCGAAAAGAAACTAACACATTGTTTTAAGAAAAACATGTGAGAAGAAAAAAAAATGAAAAATAGAGAGTAAGGGAAGAGAAGTATTCTCGTCTTAGCTCTCCCTTAACGAGTCCATCCCTTTGTGAGGGCGTCAAGTAAGTAGGAATACTAATCGAGTGTATTGCAATTATGTTTGCAAAATGGTTTGGTCTTTTTTGACGAACATGCTCTCCCTTGACGAGTGCTCCTTTGTGAGGAGGACATCAAGTAATGTAAACTAATTTGAAAGTATTGCAAATGATTTTGCAATATTTTTCTTTGACAAGAAACTCCCCCTAGCTAAGGTTGTCAAAGTCTTCATGTGTATATTGAAAATCTACAAAACAAATGTTAGAAAACAAGTATATACTGCATAATTTCCTGCAAATAAGACTCAAGTTAGTAATAAACAAGTCTTCTATTGCACGGATCCCACGGTTCCTCCTTCGGAGGGATCCGTCTAAGCTAAACTGAGGGATCCGCCTATCTGTAAGCTTAAGACAACAATGGTGATGTAAAATGTGATGTTAACATCAAAATGAGATATGTATTAAGGCACCAAACATATTTTCAAGACAATATGGCATATAACATGTAGTTTTATTCAATAAAAATACGAGAAATGATCTACATATCTCTAAAACTAAGAGAATGATTCAAACATGTAAAACATTTTCTAATAATTCTAAGAAGTGATGGAAACCTAAAAAGCATCAATGTGCTTGAATATAAGGATGAGTAGACTTGTTGATTTGGTCCAATCGTTCAAGGAGATTATTAAACTTGAAATGCAACTCATTTCGTACTTCTTGAACAAGTCCTTGGGTGATTTGACAATTAGAGCAATTATTGTCATGACTAGATATCAGAGGAGATGGGATGTTTTGAGGAGTTTCTACAAAAGATGGTGGAGGTGTGTTGAGCAACATAGGATGTGGTTCCACTAACAATGAGGGTGATGATGCATGAGTTGGTGGTGGTAATGGAAAGTCCTCTATATGGTTAGATCTTTGGTGATTCCTTGTCTCCAAAGATGGATCATTTGGTGATGAAGGTGGTTCCCTATTTAGCGTGAAGGTTGGTGAATGGGAATTCCTTGGTGGTGAGACTTCTAATGAGTAGAGATTTGGATGAGAAAGAGGTTCGGTAAATTAATGATGTCTAGGTTCTAGAAATGAAGGCTTGGGTGTTTTACTAGAAATAGGTGTGTTTGGTTTAGTGCTTGATGAAGCTTTTTCCAACTCAAAAGGTCGAATGCTAATTCTAGCGGTTCTTTTAGCTATTGTTGATTGAGTTTGTTGAGGGGGAATTCTAGCATTTGGACTTCTTACGGGTGATGACTCGGTGGATTATATCTCATGGACCATGTGAGCATTCTTTTGGATGAACCTTTGGTTGAAGAGTTCTTGCTAGATGCTTTGGTCATAATGAAGGAGAGGTGTAGTAGAAGTTTTAACTACGATTTTTGGATTGTGGTATGAATAGTGGCTTAAGCTCCTAAGAGTGCTTGGTTTATAAAGGATGAAGTTGAGTTTAATGAATTAAATTCTTGACCACTAAGAAATTTGGCATGCACCAAGGTCAACTATGGTGTTGTTCTACTCTAGGGAGTCATTAAATGGTAAACAAAAGTGTTTAGATTACCAAAGAGAGTTTGAATTTGGAAGAAAAGCTGATCACAAGGTGTTCTGTAGACACGGATCCCACGGTTCCCTCTCACTAGGGATCCGTCTAGTTATGAACCAGGGATCCGTCTAATGACAAACAAAGTAGTGAGGTGATTATGCTCTTTTAAGGTCTAGTACCTATTGTTAGGAATTAGAAATTCCGGTATTAAAAAGTCGGTCACCTCAAGTATATGTAATCGTTAGAAAGCTCGTAGTCGTAGTTATTTTAAGTTAAGTAGTATTTAGTTTAAGTAACACCGTGGAGGACGGACGGGTCTTTACCCCTTGTATGCACGATCCATGACCCGTTGTGTGGCGTTTTATTGTAAGACTATAAATACTCTCTACCTTCCAAGGTAGAGTTGGAGCTCATAATAAGATTTTTCTTTCTCTCACTAAAGTTCCCAAACCTCTAACTTTCTCTCTAAACATCATCTTATCGCCACCTTGTGTTCATGGTTTGATGTGTATGTGAAATCAATAGCTTACAATTGGTATCAAGAGCCATGGTTAGATCATCTCTTACATATCTTTGGATTTCTAGTGGTTTTAGGTGGTTTTGAGTTTGAAAAAGTTTAGTGGTTTTGCATCATTTGGGTGATTTCTTGTGTTAAAGATTGGATTTTGTTAGTACTTTTGTGTTTAGAATCATCACAAGTGTTTAGGTTTTGATTTGGTAAGCTTGAATCATCATGGTTGGATTGTTTTTGGATTGAAAAGTGATGTTTGTGAGTTTTTCTAGCTAGCGACTTGACCCACGGAGTGCTTTTCTTGTTAGCGACTTGCTTTACAATTTGGTAGCGAGTTGCAGTTTGTGTTGCTAGCGATTTAGGCTTAGCGACTTGTCTAGTGAGACAAGCCGACAAACAATACACTTAGTGGATTCTCCACTACGGGTAGCGACTTGGTGGACGTTAGCGACTTGTACTTTTGTTCGTTAGCGACTTGGTGTTAGCGATTTGGTGCATAGCGAGTTGCTATTTAGCGACTTGACATTTTAGCGACTTGGATCTTAGCAATTCTTGTCAAAATTTTGCTAGCGACTTGAATCTTAGCGAGTTGTTATATAGCGACTTGACGTGTGTTAGCGACTTGGGATTATAGCGAGCGACTTAGTAGTTAGCGACTTGGTTCAAGATTTCCTAGCGACTTGGGTGATTTTTTAATACGGTTTTCTCTTGATTTAGTAAAATCCGTGAAAGAATCTATTTCGGTTTAATCCAGAGAGTTATAAAATCCGTGTAATCTGTTAACATGTCTACCAACGTTCCTACTATCATCTCCATTGTTGTCGAGGATGTTCAAGCTTTGGCTCGGATACTCGTCCACCCATGCTTGTGAGGCCGACTATGACTCTTGGGCTCAACGAATCAGTTGTCTTGTCTTGGAAAAGAAAATGGGGTTAACATTCTCAAATCCATTGATGAAGGACCTTACCGAGTTGAGACTACTAGAGATGTACTTGATCTTCTTGAAGATGGAACTTTGATTTATGGAATGGACGGACCAAAGATGTATGATGAGCTCGATGATAAGGAGAAGAAGAGATTTGATGCGAGATATCCGAGCGTCTAACATTATCTTGCAAGGTCTTCCAAAAGACATCTACAAGCTTATCAATCACAACACGAAGCAAAAGTTGTATGGGATAATGTCAAGATGCTTCTCTCGGTTACGAGCTAGCTGTTGAAGACCGAGAATCACGGTTGTATGATGAATTTGAGCACTTCAAGATGAAACCGGATGAGAGTGTCTATGAGTACTATGTGAGGTTTCACAAGCTTGTGAATGACATGAGAAATATTAAGATGACAATGCCGAACATTCAGCTGAATTCAAAGTTTGTGAACAACATGAATCCAGAATGGCACAAGTTCGTCACTTATGTGAAGCTTACCAAAGGTTTGAAGAATACAAAATATGAGCAACTCTATGCCTTCCTTCTTCAAAATGAGAGACATGCCATGTTTGAAAAAAGGATTCTTGATCAGTTCAAAGCTCAGGGAGAAACCAGCTCAACAAATGATTCAACTGCCTTTTACACAAATGTTGGGATTACCACCAAAGCTTCTCAAGTTGTACCAATGGGTAATGGTAATCATAAACTCATTCGGATCCAATGTTCAAACAAGCGATCTTGATGCGGGCATGGGAAACTTCATCAATCAAGCGGCACTCATGATAAGTCAAAACATGAATTTCTCCCACAAACCAACAACAACCTCGAGCGACTTCTAACCCACACAATCAAGCTCTTATCGAGATGGGAGGATTGTGGTGCAACCGATTCGGAAAGACGGTATGATCGGGGAAGAGGTGGGCGGTAGAGGTTATGTTGCAAATCGAATCGGGAAGGAATGGAAATCAAGGTCAAGCTAAGCCGATCAAATGCTATAAGCGTGGTGGTGAGGACACATTGCAAGCGCACATCTCCAAAACGTCCACGAATCTTGAGTACTTGAGGATAAGATCTTGCTAGTACAAGCTCGGGACAATGGAGCGACTTTGGATGAAGAGGAGTTCTTGTTTCTTCTTGAAGGAATGCCAAGACCTATGATCTTGGCGTTGATGAGCAACCGATTCGGAGATAGGTCATAATCATCGAATGCCTTTCAAGTAGGCGATTGTGATGCTTTCGACTACGATGTAGATGATGAACCTACTGCTCAAACAATCTTCATGGCTAGCATCTCACCTATGGTGTCTCCAAAGGTCTCTCCCCCACAACAAATTGGTCCATCCAAAGACAAGATAATCTCAGAGGTACTAAAATTATATGATATTGTTGATGAGCAAAAGATGCATAATGAAGTACAATCTCTTGAGACTTATGAATCAGATGTTGATGATGTGGATAATAACAATATTGTCTCATATGATCAACATGTGAGGCAAAGTGATAGTAAGGCTGTACCAAGTAATGCATCTTCCGCGATCAATAATGACTATGTCTTTGATGAATTCACTTGCATGTGCTCTCGATGATTCCATTGCCTCTGAACTAAATGCTTATAAAGAACGTGTTGCGATTTATGAACAACGTGCTAAATTTGAGTTGACCACCCGTGAGCAGGAAATGGATGACCAAATGCGTACAATTATTAGAAAAAGTAAGTTTAAAGAAGAAGTATTAAAACAAGAGTTAAATTCCTTACAAGAAAAGCTTTCTAAAACTGCTAAGCAAAAACAAGAACTTCAGGAAAATGTGAAAATGCTTAAGCAAGAATTTAATGCTAAGGAATCAAAACTTTTGAAAGATTTTTCTAATCTGAAAACTTTGAAAAACAAGCTTGAAAACAAGTTGTACGTACAAGGAAACACCATTCAGACTGCTCACATGATCACTAAGCATAGAGTCTTAAGCGACAAGCATAGTATCCCCATTATTAAGGAATCCAATCCTGAGTATGTTAAGAAAGCTAAAGAAGCCCAAAAGGTAATCTATGATGGGAATGAAATCCTTAAACCTAGACAAAAACCTAGTTGCACTGAGAGCACTGAAGAAGATAAGCAATTAGAAGATGTCACTAAAAGGAAATTGGATGAAAAACTTAAGAGCCCTTCTTGCATAGAGAAAAGAATCAGTTATAAAGCACCCAACTATTCTAAGGAAAATTGGATTGCCTTTAACAAGTTTAAGCCTCAAACGTTGTTGACACCCGAACAAGTGTTCTGGAAAATGGACTTAGATAAACAGAAAGCGGAAAATATTGTTGAAACTAACCCTCCCCTTAGGAAAATGCCTAAAGCAACTGTGTATCCTCCCAATACACCAATGCATCTAGTCCCTAGAACTATTGCCACTAAAAGCAAGACCTTAATCAGTCAATATGTTATCTTTCAACTATTTGTTGATTTTGAGAAAACTTGCAAGAAAAGGATCACACCCACTGGTATAACTGAAGGAGAAAGGGGTTTTGAGCAAACCAAAGAATGTTATTTAACTGAAGTCATGCCTTTCTTTAAACAACTAAAAGATCAATTTGAGAGTCTTAAAAAGGGAATGAATTTAGACATTAAAGAAATGGAAAAGGAATTTGATGCGATGATAGTTGAGGTTAGTGATTATGAGCGAGCATTAAAATATAATGAGATTGAGAGGAAGAACTTGCATACTTGAATGAGAATCGATTTACGAATGTATTGCTCAAGATGTGTTTTTCACTGCTACAAATTGTTCCATTAATGCTTCTCAATTTCATGAATTATCTGTTGCTCTGAAAGTCTCCCATGATCGTGTCATTGAGCTTGAAAAGATTAATGCTAAACTAAACGAGAAAATTGAACTGGATGATCATGATAATTTGGTGAAACATCTTTCTAAACTAGAAGTTGATCATTTTGATCTACAACTAAAATATCAACATCTTAAAGAAAATGTTAAAACCTCAAACATCAAGACATCCTCAGATGCTCCAGAGTTTGATGCGAGTTTTCAAATAAACAAACGTGATGAGCAGATTCGGGCTCATTGTAACACGATCGAAAATTGAAAGCCCAAATCGCTCAATTAAAGGGCGAAAAGAACAATGTGTTGGTTCCCAAGTGCCTCCTCTTTTAGATTCTCGAATTCACAAACGTTTCATCTTCAAAACTTAGTAAATTCATTACAAAAGGAAAGCGAAAGTTTTCTAGAAGAAAATGAAAAGGTTAAACGTCATTTCAATGAGTTATTTGAATCAATAAAGGTTACTCGTAACAAAAACAACGAACAAATAGCTTCATTGCAAAAGGAGATTGAGAATCTGAAGAGTCAGGTAAAATGGAAAATGCCAATGACCAATGGGGAGAATGGTGTATCAAAGGCTCATTCTAGTAACAAATATGTTTGTGTCGTGAAATATGTTCCCCCTCATCTCAGGAATAACAAACTTGCTATTCAAACATATTTCTCATGCCTTAAGGATTGTCTAGAATGTCTACGTGAGATTGTTGAAGAGGATAAATTAGAAAAACCACTTGACAATGCAATTGGACATGCATGCTCATATGCCAAACGATCTCAAGAAATTCTAGAATGTTTAATCACAATATGCCCAAAGTCTTTAGGTGAGAGAGTAAATCCTTTGATTCCAAGTTCTATGCCTAGTGCCAAGTATGATATTCATTCGATGCCCGATGTTTTGAATATGAACCTTAGTGTGCCTTCAAGAAGTTCAGATTACAGATCTGTTAATGCTAAGATAGCGAACTCATGTGTGCCTTCTAGAAGTACAAATCCCAGCACTTCTAGTGTTAAGAAAGTGAATCTTAGTGTGCCTGCATGTAGTTCAGATCCCAGCACATCTAAACAGGAGAAGCAAAAAGTAGCAAAACCAACTAATGTTCCCATTCACTCAAGTGTGCCTTCTAAAAACACAAATCCCAGCACTTCTAGTGTTAAGAAAGTGAATCTTAGTGTGCCTGCATGTAGTTCAGATCCCAGCACATCTAAACAGGAGAAGCAAAAAGTAGCAAAACCAACTAATGTTCCCATTCCGTCTACAGGAGTAATCAGTGACATTAAAGCAAGCAGGTCAAAGTCTCAAGACAATACAAGGAATGATAGGACCTCGCAAGCTAAGAATGTGCATTGGAAAAGAGTAGAAGACCAACCTAGGAACTTTAATTTTGAGCCGAATAAAACGAATCGTGTTGATTCTAGTATTAGCCATAGGCGTCTTGTAATTAATTGAATTCGATACTTTTGCAAACCTTGTAATGATGTCTGCTTGAATTCATTTCTAATCATGAATGTGGTGTGAATGTTTTGTCTAATCTTGTCAAAACCCAGTTAACAATGTTAATGCAAAATATCATACTAAAAAGGCAAAAGGCAAAAGCGTAAGAAAATTAGAAAAGCAGTGGAAGCCCGGGAAGAACTTTTAGCAAGATAGGTAATCAATGGATACCTGTTGGCCGTAAGGTTAATCAGACAATGCCCACTAGAAAATGGATGCCTACTGGTAGAACTATTCCCTTAAGAAGTGGACATACTTTGAATAGGGCAAATACGGACACTAGTACTGCATCTATTTATAATGATTCCATTGCTTCAATTTCTGATATGGACGTTTCTATTTATGATGTGGGTGTTCCAATCTCTATTTCTAACCAAATGGAACCCATTCTTGCATGGGGATCCCAATTATCCAGTTATCCACTCTTGTGCGTGTTCAAGCTGCGGATCGTTCAAATCGTTACGTGGTACACGGACTCAGTTGTTCCAAGCATATATTTGGCGACGGTCGCGGCTCATGAACCGTGAGCAAATTCATCGGGACGATTAGATTCGGAATGATCATTTCGGTGCAATTATGGGTTATGGAGATTATGTTGTCGGTAAAAGTGTTATCTCCAGGGTATATTATGTAGAAGGTCTTGGTCATAACTTGTTCTCTGTTGGTCAATTCTGCGATTCTGATCTAGAAGTAGCCTTCAGAAAACATACCTGTTTCGTTAGAGAACTTGATGGTAAGGAACTTTTAAGAGGTTCACGTGGTTCAAATCTATACACCATCTCTATCGAAGATATGATGAAGTCTTCTCCAATTTGCTTGCTTTCAAAGGCTTCTAAAACAAAGTCATGGTTATGGCATCGTCGTCTCAATCACTTGAACTTCGGCACCATCAATGATCTCTCCAGAAAGGACTTAGTTGTAGGTTTACCTAGACTTAAGTATGAAAAGGATCATCTTTGTTCAGCATGTCAACTGGGAAAAAGCAAGAAGTATGCCCATAAACCCAAACCTACTAACTCTATCACAGAAGTTCTTCATACAATTCACATGGACTTATGTGGACCCATGAGAGTCTGAGAATATCTTTGGGAAGAAATATGTGTTAGTTGTGGTTGATGATTTCTCTAGATTCACTGGGTAAAATTCTTAAAGACAAAGGATGAAACTCGGACATCATCATCAAACTCATCAAACATTGCGAGTTCGTCTTAACAAAGCGGTCGAGAATCATCCGAGCAGACAATGGAGCGGAGTTTGTTAACAAACAACTTAGTGAGTTTTATGAAAGTATTGGAATCGGTCATCAAAGAAGTGTTCCTCGAACTCCTCAACGAGCGGTGTAGTTGAAAGGCGAAATCGAACTCTTGTGGAAGCCGCAAGGACAATGCTAATTTACTCAAAAGTTCCGTTGTTTCTACGGGGTGAAGCTATCGCCGCTGCATGCTACACCCAAAATCGATCCTAATTCACTTGCTCATGGAAAAACTCCATATGAACTTGTACACAATAGAAAACCTAATCTTTCATTCCTTCGTGTGTTCGGTGCATTGTGTTATCCAACTAATGAGGGCCAAGATTTAGGCAAACTTAAAGCTAAAGCAGACATTGGAGTGTTTGTAGGATATGCACCAAACAGAAAAGGATACCGAATCTACAACAAGAGAACCCGAAATATCATGGAAACAATTCACGTTACGTTTGATGAGCTGACCGGTCAAATGGCTCCTGGACAATCCAGTTCAGGACCCGCACTTCAAAACAGTCCCATTGGTTCATCCCTTGTTCCAAACTCTTCTCAAGAAACTCCATATGTACCTCCATCTGAAGATGATTTAAAGAAATTGTTTGATCCTATGTTTGATGAACAGTATGAGCCAAGTGCTAATGAACTGACGATTCCTACAACAGAGGCTGCTCATATTCCTGTGAATGAAGTCAATCCTTCAGTCTCAATATCATTAAGCCAAGAAGCGCCTGCTGCTGATCACTCCATCTCATCGACAAATCATCAATCTTCGAATGTACATCATGGAACTGTTTCTGGCATCAATGATGAAGACAATCCCTTTGCTACTCCTGAAGATGCTCCATTTGAAAACATATTTGCTCCTGAATCTTCATCAGAACCATCTTCTTCAGAAGACATCGACTGCTACGTCAGTCTCCCAACAAGCGCCACATGAACACCTCAGAAAATGGACTCATGATCATCCATTAGACAACATCATTGGAAATCCCTCTCGTCCAGTATCAACACGAAAACAACTTGCAACCGATGCCTTATGGTGCTTCTTCAACTCCGTACTCTCTAAGATCGAACCAAAAGATGTTAAAACCGCCATGAATGAAGATAGTTGGTTCAATGCCATGCAAGAAGAAATTCATGAGTTTGATCGACTTGATGTATGGGAGTTAGTACCGCTCCAGTTGTGCTATGATTATTGCTCTAAAATGGATCTTCAAAGTGAAACTTGATGAGCATGGTGATGTGTTGAAGAACAAGGCTCGATTAGTTGCTAAAGGATACCGTCAAGAGGAGGTATAGACTTTGAAGAATCTTTTGCTCTGTTGCTCGAATCGAGGCAATCGAGAATCTTTTGGCTAATCTTGCTAGTAAGAACATGGTAGTCTATCAAATGGACGTGAAGGCGGCATTCTGAGCGGAGATCTTAAAGAAGTCGTCTATGTCGACCAACTGAAGGCTTTGTGAATCGAGCACCCTACCCACGTTTATCGTTTGAAGAAGGCTCTTTACGGTTTAAAGCAAGCTCCAAGGGCATGGTATGATACACTATCAAAGTTTCTTCTATCTACCGGATTCAGCAAAGGAGTAGTTGATCCAACATTGTTCACCGAAAGTCGAGCAAACATTTAATTCATGTTCAAATTTATGTTGATGATATCATTTTGCCTCGTGACCCCAATGAGTGTGACCGTTTTCAAATGAAATGAGTTCAAAATTTCAAATGTCAATGATGGGACAAATGTCATTTTCTTGGGATTACAAATTTCACAAAGTCCGGAGGCATCTTCATAAATCAATCTAAATATGCAAATGAGATTTTAAAGAAATTTGGATTTGATTCAAGTGACCTGTTGACACTCCCATGATTGAACGAACTAAACTAGATGAGGACCTCTCGGGGATCATGGTAGACCAAACAAAATATCGTAGTATGATTGGATCCACGATGTACCTCACGGCTAGTAGACCAGACATCTTGTTCATTGTTTGCATGTGTGCTAGATACCGGCTAAGCCTACTAAAAAGCACCTTGAAGCGGTTAAGCGGGTCTTCGGTATCTCAAGGAACCATCAATATGGGACTTTGGTACCGAAAGACACCAAGTATGTCACTAACGACATATGCGGATGCGAGATCATGCGGTGTCAAGATACTCGTCGAAATACGTCCGGAGGTGCTCGGTTTTGGGTGATAAGCTTGTGAGTGGTCTTCAAAGAAGCAAATGAGTACTTCTATTTCCTCTCAGAGGTGAATACATAGCCATGTCATCTTGTTGTGCTCAAATCCTATGGATGAGATCCCATTATCGACTATGGCTTTGAATTTAACAAAATCCCTGTCTTGTGATAATAAAAGTGCTATTGCTCTCTCATGCAACAACGTACAACACTCAAGAGCAAAGCACATCGACATTCGACATCATTTCATCGGGAACAAGTGGAAAAAGGTGTGGTGGAACTCTATTTTGTGAGGACCGAATATCGGTTAGCGAGACATCTTCACCAAAGCTCTTCCAAGAGAACGTTTTGAGTTTATTCTTCCACGTCTTGGCTTGAAAAGCCTTCAACGAAACACTCAAACGTCTTCGAGGAGGAAGGCGAGGAGTAAAGGTCTATCTTCATCTATCTCTTGTAAATATTTATTTGAAAAACAAAATACAAAATTATAAAACTCTCAAAAATCAAATAGAAAATTATAAAACTTTCAAAATCCATAAAAATCGAAAAATTGAAAAATCTTCAAAAATATTGTCAATTTGTCATGTTTTTCTCGGTTCGATAATATCTACGGTCTTTGTCTTTGTCATTCAAAGAATGACACGGGACTTTAGATGTTGTTCGAATTCTTATAAAAAAAAAAAAAAAAAAAAAAAAAAAAAAAAAAAAAAATATTTTGGGAGAAAGAGAAACAATGGTTTATTGTCATTTCGAGCGATAACCGCTTTTCAAAGAAAAACGAGCCATACTTTATCATGTTTTCAAAATTCCATGCTCTGATTCTTTAAACATTTATCTGCTTGAAAACTAACTGTTTTGAAAAATAACTCGGACTCTATTTTTGATAATCATCTGGACTTATTTGTCAAAATATCTATCTCTCAAACAACAACCTATGTCATTGTTTGAGGGGGAGAATGATTTCAATTAAATTAAAAAGTTATTTGTCATTCAATTGTTTTCAAAAGATATTCATGCATGTTTAATCAATGGAGTTTTAAAGTCTTAATATCCGATCCTTATCAGTTAAAACGCTTTCATAATCAAGTCACAATTCTCCTTAAAAGCTTTCAAAATCAATTTAAATCTACAAGAGATCACAAATCTCAAATGATTTGAGAATTGTGATCGGGGGAGAATTTGTGATTTAAATTGAATTTAAGCGATAATTCGGTAAATGGTTTTATAAGGATGTACAAGCTCTCCTTCCCACATGTGCCAAACGATTTCAAATTTTCAAATTTTCCATGCACATGTTGAGGGGGAGCATCTATCTTAAACCACAAAGATCTGAAACGTGATCAATTTATATCAATGTGCATGTTCCCTCTAGTATGTGCAAAAATCTTTTCAAACCTTGATGCACATATTGAGGGGGAGCAAAATTGTGAAAACCTCATCCTTCCCGAAAATGCTTTATCTACTTGATCTGATTAGGGAAGTGATGTTGATATCTTTTAGAAAATGGAATTCAAAGAAGTTAACTCTTTCTCTTGCCTCCGTGTGCAAAACGATTTCAATCACTTGATGCACATGTTGAGGGAGCTCTTGTTCTAAAAATATCAAAAACAATTCGGTACAAAATGCTTTGATAATATATCACAAGTACATGGATTGATTTTCAAATGGTTTTCAATTGGTTCCAATGGCGGATGAACAATACCAAATAGACCGACCAACTTTACTTTATGTATGGTGATATAAGGATGATAAGGTTAGGTATTTGTTCCCATGATCCGCGAACCGGAGGGATCTACCGAGGACTATCCACTAGTTAGTGTAGAGTTCTTAGGTATGATGATAAAAGGAGAAAAATGAGATATGGGAAGAGTGCGGATGAGGCGAGCTAGTCTTGGAATAAACCCAACAAGGTTCTTGCTATGAAGTCTCGGTAAGCTTGAAGGGTTGAAGAATGAAAAAGAATTGAATGAGAAAAGGGTGAAAACAAATAGCCCTCCATATATTCAACCTTAGGGCGAAACCGGGTTCAATTCATATGCTCTTGATGGTAACATCGGTATTGAAGACAAGGCGTCATGGACCCGTGACGCCTTGCACTTCAACTTTCCAAACCACTCAAGTTCCTCTTAAAAGGACTTGTTTCATTCTCACGGGAACCGACATTATCTATCGACTTTCTCTTAGAGATTGTTGATATTGAAGAAGGAGACCCTCTCCTAGTCTCCGATATAGGATCCAAATATGCACAAATTGAGTCTAGAGCCACGAGATCATCAATAAATCTCATTAGGACACTTTCAATGAAGACTCTCTGTTTCACACAATGTGGAAAGAGATTATATCTTGAGTCCCTCGCATTATCCTTGTGGTATTGCGAACATCCGAGTGATATGTTAACATATTCACAATGAAGATGGAAAGCCTTCGGAGCCAACATCAAACAAGCTCACGGTAGGTGGCATGTGAGATCTATTATATAGATCAACCATGTGACAAGCGAGCAGAAACAATGGGGCGATTCAATCTCTTGAATCAATCACGGTTCGAGTTATGGATTGACGGATACCTTTGAAAAACCGGTCGTTGTGCTTAAAACTCTTTTCTTTAGCACATCGACCGTGTACTAATTTTCAAATCAAAAGGTGTTTTATGATTGATAATTGATTTTCAATAAAACCTTCGTTGTATTGCAAAAACAATTTCTATTGAGCAATACGATTGTTTTCAAATCTCTTTTCATCAATCGGTGGACTTAAATTATTGGTTCACTCACTCCGTGTTGTCTTCTTTGAGGCGTTCGGTTTGAGAACGACTAGAGCATTGCGAAACCTGTCAAGGAAATTCTTGAATTTTATACGATCACGAGCGGTACATGTCTTGATCAGCGGGAACCGTGGGCGTGTACCTCAATTCAACGAAAGTGATCAAAGACACTTTCGTGCGCTTTATTGCTAGCTGTTGTATGCGAGTGCGCCCGGCGTTTGCGGTGATCGAATGATGCGGTCAATCCATAGCCGCATGCTCACACACACATTCATCTCGAAAGAAATCATGATTAGTGCATCAATGACTCGATATTTTCACTCCATGCTTACGCTACTGCTGCGCCAATATCATGAATCAACGAAAGCTTCCGCTACTCGATGAGAAGATATCATGATCCGAATGTGAGCATGTCGGTCCGAAAGTCACAACATCACAAAATTCCAACACCACAATGGATGTCTCGAGATTTTTGATTGGTGATGATCTCAAAAGCGGCTCAAAATTATTATCACGTGGATCGGTAAAGACCTCCACTTGGATTAACCAAACATGCAATGAGAAGAATCAATGACTACGAGCTTGAACAAAGTACTACATCAAGAATGCAAGAACAATTTTAATGTAATATCGGTTTGTATTCAATGTAATTTTAGTACATGATTGAGGTGACCTCCTTAGGGGAGATTGTTAGGAATTAGAAATTCCGGTATTAAAGAGTCGGTCACCTCAAGTATATGTAATCGTTAGAAAGCTCGTAGTCGTAGTTATTTTAAGTTAAGTAGTATTTAGTTAAGTAACACCGTGGAGGACAGACGGGTCTTTACCCAGCTGTATGCACGATCCATGACCCGTTGTGTGGCGTTTTATTGTAAGACTATAAATACTCTCTACCTTCCAAGGTAGAGAGTTGGAGCTCATAATAAGATTTTCTTTCTCTCACTAAAGTTCCCAAACCTCTAACTTTCTCTCTAAACATCATCTTATACGCCACCTTGTGTTCATGGTTTGATGTGTATGAAAATCAATAAATGAGGGTTCAACAACTCGTCCTTCATGGAATAATCTCTTTCCAACATCTTGAAGGCTTTTCGATCATCCGGCTCAAGCCATCCTTACGATGATACATGGGAATGTAGAGAGCGGTGTCTTGGTAATCTTGTTGTCTATTGCTAGGCATGATTGGTCCTAAACATCACAACCACAATGTGGTGTTAATTGTGTGAATAGTAACCTAATGGGATTCATCACAATTTTGCTCAATACATCTTAATTGAATTCGAAAAATAAGTTTAATTTTTATTAACAATGTTGATTCTTTGATTTATTTTATCTTAGAAAACAATGTGGTAACAAATTGTGACTATGGGTGAGCGAAAAAACCGTAAAGATCGAATAAACCGAAAATCGAAACCGAACCGAACCGAAAATAACCGAACCGAACTAATAACCGAACCAAATTTGATAAAACCGAACTGAACCGAACTGATAATTCGGTTCTCGGTTTGGATATGGGTTTGCCAGTTTGAACCAAAAACCGAACCGAAAACCGAATTGATATAAATATATATACTTTTTATATATTTATATATATATTTATATATGTTTATGTATATTTATATATAAATAAATACTTTTAAAAGGTTATCATAATATAATAAAACACTTTTTATGCTTGAAATATATTTTTTGCTAAATATCTATGTAATTATTAATTTTTTTTGAAAAATAGTGAAATTCGGGTTATTCGGGTCAACTCAAGAACCGAACCGAATTAGAAATCAACCAAACCGAACCGAAAACCAAATTGAATTTGGTTCGGTTCGGTTCTCTGGTTGACCTAAAAAAAATTTAACCGAATTAACCGAACAAACCGATGACCGAACCGATCAACACCCCTAATTGTGGCAAACCCATTTGAGCTCAATTTCTAAAGATGAAAATTGTACTCCTAGGAATCGAAGAATGGAAATAACAATGTAGTGAAGATTATACTTACACAAGAGATTATTTCCTTGGGGAAGATGATGAATTAACTCCTGTGAACAGTAAATTGGGTTTTATGTTCGTGAGTTTTGAGAGAGTAAAGTGAATATTGGAACCTCCTTAGTGATCATTTCTTTCTTATTCTGTCTTCTGTTGCACGGATCCCTTGTATGATGGATCCGGCTAGTTCAAGCAGAGGGATCCAGCATATCAGCAAATTGACAGCCTTAGTGATCTTTGATAATTATGGTTTGGGAGTTCTAATTCTTGGCTAGGGTTGATGTGTATGCTCTATAACTTATGGTTTGGGGTTTTGACGTGTTTTACTAGTCCTATTTGACGAGGTTCCCTTTTTATGAATAAATCATAATTCTTTGGGAAGTTTTAAAGATTATGATAAAATCCTATTTTATCATAATATGAGGAGTCTCACATGGATACTTATTGACATAGATGAAATGTCAATAACCTTATGTGATGGTGATAATCAAGGCTCTCGAATAGCCGAGATATCACTATCACTAGTTTGTAGTTTGTCTATAGAGATCAACGAAGAATACTATTCTTGATGATGAGTTCAATATAGACACCCACTTTAGTGATTTTAAGAGAGCGTAATGAGACTACTAAACTTAATCATGTTTATACAAAATGACAATATTAATTCATCTAGAAAATATACGAAAATAATTTATTTGTAAGTAATTTATTAAAGATCATACCTTTGCTATATATTCTTTTTGAGAAAAGAAGTATTTAGAGAGAAATTCTTCATGATCTTCTTAGGATGCCCAAATCCTAGTATGGAGAATTCTCAACAAGAAAAATATTAGAAAAGATCTATCATTATCCAATATTATAAAATATTTAAAACGTGCCCTTTTGTTTTTAAGAAATTTCCTTCCTTGTAGTTTTCAATCATACACGGATCGTATCAAGTTTTAAAAGTACGGTATACTCTTAAGAAACTTGGTAACGAAACTCTGATACCAATTGTGGAAAACTAGAAGGAGGGGGGGTTGAATAGTTTTACTGATTAAAACTTCGTTTTAAAATATTTAGATTGACTTATGTCAATCTATTTAAATGTATATGTTGGATGTTGATAGATAGGTATGTAAATATGTAATGCAAAGGTAAAGAGTAAGAAACACAAAACCACGAAATGAGTGTCTATAGTGGTTCAGCTACAAGGAAACCTTCCTTGCCCTACTCCACTCCCCGAGTCACCTACTCGAGAGTTCGTAAGCACTACACGACACAAACTCCTTATGGAGGAGAAGCCTTCACAACGTCGCCTACTCTTTTTCCGGTACTAGGCTAGACATCGGGTTCTTCCACGAGGTAGAACCAAAGCTATCACAACGTCGCCTACACTTTATTCGGTACAAGGCTAAATACCGAGTTCCATTATAAAGGAGGAACTACTACCCAACACTACACAACACCTATCCCAAAGGAGACCCACTCTTTATTACAACATCATCAAGAATATCAATATCCTTGGACACAACCTATCTATATTTGTACATCGATGCACCATATCGATTGTACACCCTTGGCATCTTTCACTAATGCCTTTGACATGATATTTTGGTACCTTTCACTAATGCCTTCGACTTGACCCTTTTGGCATCCTTCACTAATGCCTTTGACACGGACGTTTGGCACCTTTCACTAATGCCTTCGTCTTGACCCTTTTTAGCATCCTTCACTAATGCCTTAGAAACAACACTTCTAGAGAGGAACAAAGAACTATCAACAAGAGAACTTCAGTAGTCTTGATGATGACGAAGCATGGCAACTCATGGACTTGAGCTTGCTCGGCTTCAAGAGGTGGGGATCTCGCCTTTAAGAGGAACCTAGAGAATCACATAAAAACAAATACAAACTACATAGATAGATCATTTGGATATGAGGTTAGAGAGTTTACAATACTAGGAGAAAGTATGTGTAGAAGTTTCAACTTACAATGAAGAAATGACTCACTATTTATAGACAAAAACATGCTACTGTTCCATGGATCCCTTGCTTGAGGGATCCGTCTAGTGTATTACTAGGGATCCGTAGGACGCTCCCCCTAGATGGGTTGTGGGTCATGGATCATGGATCATGGGTTGTAGGTTTTGATCCATGGGTATCCAAATTGATACAATGTATCTAGAAGATGCAATGCATCTAGTCAATGGGTCATGGGTTAGCTACATGGGTCATGGATAATACCTATTATGACTTATGCATGATGTCATGCAATGGGTCATGGGTTGTGAATTATGCTCCATGGGTATGGGTCATGGACTTTGGGTTTTACCTAACTACATTAAATGTATTAAGAAAATTGGTCAAATGTTTAAACTTCTACCCATTCTATTGCCCATTATAATACCGCTAAGTATGTAAATATTTACCCAATATGTAAACACTAGTTGTTGTACATATGCATTACTATACCATGAAAACACTATTGCTTGTTTAGTGTTTTATATGAAAACGTAAGTGTGTTAGTAAACTATTGGCTCAAACCATGTACATATTTTATTTGTTTCGTTAAAATGATTTTACGTTTGTTATTGACAAAACATTAGAAGATCGTAAAATATAAATAAACGTTTTTACGGCTTATTTGTATTAACAGTATTAACAATGGCGTGCAAGGTATGTGTCAAGAAAGAAAAGAGTACATGATGGTGTTCAAGACAATAGGGTTGTGAGGTGCTAGTTAAGGACAATCCTAGACTTCATTTAGATCCAGAAGGTGGAGTTTGTTGTTTGCGGAGATGAAGGAGTTGGATATAGAAAGGCTTGAAGCAAGTACGGTTTGTGAGTTGGTTTTAGATAAGAGATTTTTACCTATGTGTTGGTATTTAAAGAGTAAGAAACACATGTATATGCGTCCTTAAGAAAGTGAATTGTTTAGAAGGTTGTTTTGGTTTAGTGAAGGTAATGAACTAAGTATAGTCATTATGGATGGTGATTAGCATATAATGAACTTCGTCCTTGAAGTCATGTAGCTCTTCTCGATCAAAGCAAGATAATCTCTTGATGAGGCAAGTGTTTGTGATTGACTAACAACAAAAAAAATCAATTTTACAACTTGTTTGATTAGTAATCCTAAGATGACGAAGATGTTATGTTAAACACAGAAGTTTAAAGGAGTCAATATGGAGAACAAAAATAGAGAACAAATATGGAGAACAAGTATGGAGAACAAATCTGGAGAACAGATATAAAGAAAAAATATGGAGAACAAGTATGGAGAACAAAAATCTGGAGAACAGATATAAAGAACAAATATGGAGAACAAGTATGGAGAACAATATGGAGAACAAAAATGGAGAACAAGTATGGAGAACAAGTATGGAGAACAAATCTGGAGAATAGATATGGAGAACAAATATGGAGAACAAGTATGGAGAACAATATAGAGAGCAATATGGAGAACAAAAATGGAGAACAAGTATTGAGAAAAAGTATGGAGAACAGATGTGGAGAACAGATATGGAGAACAAATATGAAGAACAAATATGGAGAACAAGTATGGATGAGCGAGTTAAACATATGTTGTTGGAAAGCTCGAGTTTGGATTTTCGGATATGATCAATTATATTTGCGTTGCAAAATAATTTACTTGAGTATCTCGGATGAAATAATCAAGTTGTCAATTCTAGTATGAGGCTTGAAAAGCGATCATGGAAAAGAAAACGGGAAAGTACATCATCAACACAAGTGTAGGTTATGATCCAATGTACATTCTTATTGTTTAAAAAAAACGATACAAGAAAAGATGAAATCAGGAAATCATATAAGCACATAATACACTTATGTTGGACACATGACAAACTAAAAAAGAAGCCATTTAGTATATTACATGTTTTAAACATTATTCAACTTATATGACTTATCTAAGCATTTAAAATAACAATTTCGACACAACTAGATGTTATCCCAAACACTCTTTTAAATAGCACACTGATTAGTAAAATATTACTAAATCGAAAAACAAGAGAATGAATAGCAAGGTGAGGAGACAACATATGTTACTCAAACAAACAAGCACACAAACTATTTGAGATAAGCAAATAATCAAGTAATACAGAGTAAAACAATTAATCATTTAGCATAGCATACGAAAGTTCTTTTCATCGCTTTGTGTTAAATATAAATATGTATACCAAGCTTGATTAGTTTCTTTTATATTTATGAATATGACCAAAACCTTAGTTTTAACAGAAGACATACTATCATTCAAAGACGAAAACATCCGTCTTTAATTAGACCAAAAGTTTTATGCAAATGTTATGACCAAAAAATAACTTTCCATCATAAATCAAAGATTCTGTAAATTTTTGTTTTGAATCAGTTTATGAAATCATTTTTATATGAAATTAGACTCAAATACCTTTCAAATGATAGGTGGCACGACTTCTACGGACTTACGGCTAATTAGTTATGAATTTTTGAAATTTAACCAAAGTTGTCCTCTGCACCGACGGAAAACCCAAAAGGGATTCGGCCTTTGATAACAAAGGGATCCATGGATCTGACAGAGTTTTACAAAAATACATATTTTGACCCGATGAAAAGGTTTAACCTTTTTAGACTTTTTAGTGGACTTATATTACCCATTCCAATCATTATTCAAGCTTGAATGACAATATATCGAACAAAAAACTTCAAAGAAAAACTCACTAAAACACTTTTCATATTATGCTTATTATAAGAGAGAAGCATATATCACCATTTTATCCATAAGAAATTAGCACGTTATTGACCAACTAATTGTAACTAAGAGAACATACCTTTGTTATATTCCCTTTCTATGGTTTTAAAAACCATAGACACGAAATACTTCATAAGATTTTAAAATACTTAATTGTATATTGGAAGAGCAAGTTGTGGTAACTTTGGATTCTTCTTTGGGTGTTGACTTCATTTTTCTTCGGATAGAACGAAGTCATTGGAAGAATCCTAGCATGAAGATTTCTCAAGAAAAAAAAATGTTAGAATGATTTATCAATATCCAACATTTGTTAAATTTCTAAAACATGAATTTTTGTTTTAAGAAATTTCCTTCTTTGTAGTTTTCAAACATACATGGATCGTATCAAGTTTTTAAAGTACAATATACTCTAAGAAACTTGGTAACGAAGCTCTGATACCAATTGTGGAAAACTAGAAGGGGGTTGAATAGTTTTACCGATTAAAACTTTGTTTTAAACTATTTAGATCGACTTATGTCAATCTATTTAATGTGTGTGTTGAATAATGATAGATAATGTAGGATCATACATTTTATGTTATTTGATGATTCGAGTGGCCTAGGATGGTGATAAATCAAGTATGTCATGTTTAGAGAGATAAAGAGTAGAGAGGGTGTTCTTGAGAGAGAAAGTAAAAACAAAAAAGAAAGGTTAGATTATGAAGAAGCACCACCTCTTCCAAGGATGGAAGAGGTATTTATAGTTACAAGCTAAACGTCCTCCTGTCGGACTGTGGATCAGGCATACAGTGGGTAAAGACTCGTCCATCCTCCACGGTGTTACTCTAAACTAACTAAATAACTAGTAAATAACGTAAAGTCTACGAGCTAACATATGCTAGACTATAATTGGGGTGACCGACTCTTCCATATGAATTTTCCAAATCCTAACAATCTCCCCTAAGGAAGGTCACCCCATGTAATACATTTCGCATCCACTACTACAAAAAAGGCTATGAAGACCCTTTAAAAGAGACCAGTTTTATAAAAAATAGTCTCTATGGTAAATGAAAAGCGAAAATGGAAGAAAAAAGACTAGTTTTGTAAAAAAAAACAGTGTCTATGATCAGAAACTGGTTTATTTTAAGAAACACCACTCCCTAAATATATAATTTGTTAACAATAATTTATGAAGAACAAAGAAACAAAATCTCTAATTCTCAAATTGATGGCGCCCTTTTTTCACCAAAACCTTTTAACATTCCTTAAAATTTTTACAAATCCCTCCTAAACCTTGCGGTTTTCTTTTCCCCTGATATAATTCCCTCCAAGTCTATTAATCGATATATTTTAGCCATCATAGTACATCGCTCGGCCCTTAATTCTTGCTCGAATGTTCTTCTTCCTTATTTAGTTTATACCGACAAGCAACAAGGTAATTTTTCATCTTTAAGTATCATGAAATAAAGTATATCATACTAGAAATTGCATATGAAGTACCAATTTCTTTTGGGGATGAAATATTAGATAGTAGAAGTTGAATTCAAAGTATCAATTTCTTTTAATGCCTATGTTTCTTAGCTCTTTGCAATCATTTTTTTTCCTCTTCATTGATTATATGTACAAATTTCTTGTATGGATAAATGGAATATATATCAAACTGACCCATATATTTTTTGAACACCAAATGTTTGATTAAAATCCCCAAAAGAGAATTAGTACTATGGACTGTATAAAGTCACAAATGTTTGTTACAGTAGGTTTCGGTAGTGCATTTTGATTAATAAACAAAATTAGATTCTTGAAACTTATCTTACTAAGTTTATGTGTTTTAATGTTTCGTGTTTGCTTCACTTAATCCCTCAGACAACACCATGACACTTAGTTATTTCTAATAAAGGATGGTATAAGTGCTATCTTTCGATGGCTTTTAATAACCCCTTCATTGATCACCAATTTTGTTTATTACAAATGCTGCTAATCCTATTATTTATAATATATTTGGTTTCTCAAATCTACAACAATGGTAGGCCGTTTTTAGAACCAATATTGTCGATGGCAAAGATGAATATACCTATTGTGAGATGAATTTTGATGCAACCTGTTGTTGTATATATATAATTTTATATTATTGGTTCTATTAAATTTAATCTGTGTTGGTGTCTTTGTAATTTTGTTGTCTTATTTTTGGAATTTGAGTACTCTCATGAATCATAATTAATTCTTCTTAGCTTGCAACTGCTTTGCGTGTCCATAAATTGAAGGGTTCCTATCATTTGTGCATGTAGAAGTTTGGCAGTGCAAAATTGAAGGTAAAATACATGTTTACTTTAGCTTCACACTAGAATATGTATATCTTAGTAATAGATTAATGTTTATTGAAGAATTGGTGTTTAACACCGTCAAGTGTTAAGTAATAATTTATATTGAACAGTTTCTTATCGTGTTGCTAAATTCATTTTCGTTCAAACTAACAAAACAAACAACCTTTTCATTTACAACAGAATCGAAAATTCTAATCCTCCTCTACTAGTTGTCGCATACCAAACACTACTTAAGCGGTTGAACCAATACTTTGACATTGATTTATAGCTCTTGCTAGCGAGAGTCATCAATTGAAGGCATTTATTGTTGCTAGTGTATATACAGATCATTATTTTCTAATAAGCAACACATTTAATGATATTGCATTAGATAAAGATATAGAAGTAATCACTCCTCTCAACAACCCATCAAGATCTTATGGTTCAGTTTTTCCATATGTTGGTGTTGCTAGCCTGGGAGCAATACTGTCTGGATATCATTTAGGGTATGTGCCACAACATTCCTAGATAATTTCACATCCTCAAAGTGATCCACTTAATTCATTATTAGGTTCTTTCAGTGTCGTGAATGGTGCCCGTGAGTACCTTGCAAAGGACCTTGGTATTTGGGAAAACACTGTTTTACAAAGTAAGTAATGCTGAGTAATATACTATCTGTACATTACGTTTTCCTTATCCCCTTATGTTATGTGTTTATCTTATTTATCTGATTGTTTCTTAAATCACTGACTCAATGTGCAAGATGGGTTGTGAGACTTCTTGCTAGTGCCACTATCGGTTCATTTGCAGGGCATCACTTGCAGACTAGTTTGGAAGAACAAAAACTTTTATATTGGATGCAATCCCGCTTACAGTTAGAGCATTTCTTTGGTTAGATATACTTAATATTGTTCTTATAATTTTCTTATGTTTCCCTAATATAGTTATGCAACTTTTCTTGATAAAATATTATTATCTTTCTAGTACCTCGACAGAATGTAGAAACCATGATAATAGGTCTCTTTCTTTCTGGCTTTCGGATTGGCATATCATCTGCCATTGTTCCTATGTATATATTCGAGGTAACTCAAACATTAACGTCCGTTTAACATCCTTATTTTCTTTTACGTAACAGGCTAACACCCTTCTTTTGTTTAGATTTCGCCAACTGAAATCCGCGGTACACTTGGATCTATCAACCAGTTATTTATCTGCATTGGGATTCTTGCAGCTTTGGTCGCTGGATTACCCTTAGCCAGAAACCCTTTATGGTACTTCCTCTATATCTATTCATTTTTTTACAGTACTATATTATGTTTTTATATATCTCATTCCTTATCTACATCGAAAATATGTGTGCTGCCTCATCATTAAAATTTGCTGAAACATGTTAATATGCAAATACATTAGAACAAAGCTACTCATGCACCAGTTTAATATGCAATTTATGAATTATATATGGTCCAGGCTAACAAAGCTACTAATGCACCAGGTTAATATGCAATTTATACTGATACAGTTCCTGAAGCATCAGATTAATATGCCATTTTTGGTCAACGAAGTTCAAAAATTATAGATGGTCATTAGTTAATATGCAAATACATTAGAACAAATCTAATGATGCACCAGGTTAATATGCAATTTATAAATTTGTTCAAGAACTGTGACTAATGGACTATAATAAATGGTCATTAGTTAAAAAAATTATAATAAATGGACTATAGTAGCAAAAGAACCCAGTCATAGAAGGCATCTAAGCGAGGCTTACATGCCTTGCATGAACTAAGAAGGCTATTATAACCGTCAAAAGAGAAAGGGCATAGAGAATGTTCATTGTCTGACCAAATTTAAACACCCCTTATATCTTCAGATTCTATAGAACCATATGAGAAAAACCAAGAGAGAGTATAAAGCTTACTTAGGTAGTTTAAGGTACTAAAAGTAACTTGAAACCAAGGAAGACTGAGAAGAAAGGTTTACTGTTGTATATACCTTTATTACTGTAGATAGCACAATAGCACAATAACAGTGGGTCTGCAGGTATATGGCTGTTTGGGTCAGTGGGTCAGCCCCTGTTTGTCAAGGGTGTTTGGTTCTGTGGGTCAAAACTTGTCTGCATTCATATGTTTGATCTATACTCCTTCCTGTCTTTACCTAATGGGTGTTTTGGCTTTTAAGGTCCTTTTTCTACATTACATATTGAGCTATTTGTAGGATTCTTGAATAGTTTGTTCATTGGAAACTTCATAACTCTTATATTCTTCCATGCATCCTAAACAGTTTTAAGAATTTATGAGGCCATGGTTCTACAACATTTAAACTTGATATCCATACTAAAGCACCAAGATCAACATTTAAACTTATGTAGAATTATAAATTTTCCAGATTTCTATATTTATTTATGTCAATAACTCAGTTTTCCACATTCCAGTCGTGTTCTTTATCATATGAATGCCATTATATGTGCAGGCTGAAAATGATAAAGCTGAGAATAGAAAAAACTTGATGGATCTGGAACATGATATACAATTGAATAAACCTAAGTCTGTGTTAGATGGCTATAATCGTTGGATGTCTCGGGGTGAAGATTGTGTTGAGTCGTACGCTATTCGTGTTGACAAGGAGGTCTTTCGACAAGCTGATGATTCTTACTTTGCAATTAATGAAACAGACATAATTGAACTCTTAACGAATCAAGAATTGGAGTGTGGCATCCTGACCCTTTTTGAGATGTAAGTAAATTTATGTTTTGAACATGTAGCTAAAGGCATTGTTCTTTTTTCACATAAATTTATGTTAGTATATTGTATATGTTTAAATTAGGTCATTTTATCACCTTAAAGGGCGCTCCGTACTGAACAAGGTTTGTTTTTTGAACCCTGGATTGATTACAGCATATGCATGCCTGTTTGAAAAGTGGGCTACCCTAGATTACCATCTTAATTATCATTGCAATATTGTTCATATTGTTATTGTTTTTATTTTACTAAACCGTGTACACAAAATGCAGCCGTCACTATGTGCTCTACATTATTTGCGCCAAACATGAAATGGGATTTATTTTGAATTCTTCTATGGATTCAAACAAAAATGAGGAAAGTTACATGCTCACCGGACTTGTGGAGTTGTAAGAATTATCGTTTATTGTTTCTAGATTTGACATTTGTTTCTATAAATTTTAACTTACACATTGTTGGTTATTTCCTTTTTAGTGTCGTTGGTAGTCTAATGTGGGTATTCCCTAATGTAAATTGCCAGCCTAACGATTGGGAGTGGATTTTATGTGATGAAATGGATGCATGACTTTGTGCTCAAGTATCAAAACAACAATTTCCCGAACAAGGTAAGTGCCAGGAGTGTGAAAAAGTTTAGTGATATATTAAACATGCAAACTCGTAAAAATTGTAGCAGAATGCGTTAGTAGTCCAAAGGTTAATGTACGGATTTAGGATAATTTTTTGTATACTTAGGTTTTAGGCTAATGCGTGCTTGTTAATTGATTTTTCTTTGATGCTAATGACATTAGTGATTGCTTTATGTTGTGTGCCATTTGTCATTGTTAAATAACTTGGCAGTTTTATTCTTGCACTGAAAACCCGTATTATTTGTTGAATAACTATTTATTTCATTAATTTACATGTAGGTACCTTGGAGTGACGAGCGTCCGTTAGAGAACAACGAGTTAAACGCCATCATTAGTGCATGGTTTACATTGTGGCGTGATTAAACCTAGAGAATAATGTTCAATAATGTTGAATTCTAGTGTTTTTCATTAGAGTTTGTTGAATTCTAGTGTTTTGATTTGGATTTTGTCTAGGATATATGTTTAGTTGAATTGGCATATTATTTTAATTTACTTTATTAATTTCGACATTTGTGGTGTATTTTAATCACTTTATATATATTTGCTGCATTTATATATATTTCTTTAATAAAAAAAATTCTAAAATTTTCCAATTTTAAAAAATTGGAAAATTTTAGAAATTATTTTTTAATTAAATAGATTTATCAAAAAGACAGGTTTTGAGATAAAAACATATCTTTTTACATTATATAAAGATAGGTCGGATGCTTCTATAAAGACGGGTTGTGGGAGAACCAGTGTCAATGTCTCGATAAAAATATGTTTGTTTACTCTATAATGGAGACCGATTTTAAGGAGAAAACCGATGTCGATGTTTCTAATAGAGACAGGTTGCCTAACCGGTTTCTATATGTTTCGATCATGGAGATACCCCCCTTTAGAGATTGGTTCCGAAACCACTCTTCATAGCCCATTTTGACCAGTTTCTATGAGATTTTTTGTAGTAGTGATCCTATCATTCTATCTTTGTCTTCAGTTCTGAGCTGGTAGACTACAATTCTTCAATGTCTGCATTCTTTGTGCTTTAGCAGTGATTCTTCAACGTCCGACTGCTTTGTACTTTCAGTGGAGGTCTTTGAACTCATCCACGTCTTGATGATCTTCGATCTTTCTTTGAGATCATCAGCCACAGTAAATCTCTGGATCACCCTTTGTTGTGTTGCCTTCATGTGATGTTGTGACTTTTGGACCGACATGCTCGTAGCGGAAGCATTGTTGTATGTCTTTGATTGTCATGATTTTATTCAATTAAGTGTGTGTCTTGTGAGCATGCGGTCATGAATTTAATTCTCAATATCGATCAGTTGCAACCGTCAGCAGCCTGCAAACAACAGTTAGCAATAAAACACACGAAAGTGTCTTTGTTCACTTTTGTTGAATCTGATTGCAAGAACCACGGTTCCTGTTGATCGATATATATCGCCTATGATCGGTAGAATTCCTAAGAATCTCTTTGATGGGGTTTCGCAGATTTGATCTAGCCGTTCTCAAACCGGGCGTCCCAAATTAGACAACACGGAGTGAGTGAACCAAATAATTGAGATTCACCGATTGATGAAAAATTGATTTGAAAACAATCGCGTATTGCTTGAAGAAAGAGTTTTGCAATCTGACGAAGGTTTTATGAGAAAGATCAATTTTCAATCAAAAATAATTTTTATATTTGAAACATGAATACACATTCGATGTGCTAGAGAAAATAATGTTGCACACATCGAAAGGTTTTTCAAAAGTATTCGTCAATTCATTTCCTGGACCAAGGTTGATTCAATAGTGAATCGCCCCATTGTATCTATCCAGTTGTCACAAGCTTAATCGTTTGTAAAGATCTCACATGTCACCCTCCAAGAGCTTGTTTTATGTTGGATCTAGAAGGATTTCCATCTTCATCGTGAATATTTTACATATCACTCGGATGTTCTGGCAATACCACGAGGATAATGCGTAGGACTCTCAATATATACTTACTTTCCACATTGGGTGAAACAGCAAGTCTTCATTAATTTTGTGTCCTAATGAGATTTTATGTGAATGATCTCTTGGCTCTAGACTCAATTGTGCATTTTTGGTTTCCTATATCAGAGGCTAGGGAGAGGGTCTCCTTCTTCAATATCAACTATCTAAGAGAAAGTCGAAGATAATGTAGGTTCCCCGTGAGAATGAAACAAGTCCTTTTAAGAGAAATTGAGTAGCTTAGGAAGTTTAGTGCAGTGCGTCACTGGGTCCATGACGTCTTGTCTTCAATACCAGTGTTACCTTATTAACCACCAGTAGCATATGAATTGAACCCGGTTTCTGCCCTAAGGTTGAATTATTGGAGGGCTATTTCTTTTTACCCTTTTCACATTCAATTCTTTTTCATTCTTCAACCCCTTCAGTGGTTACCAAGGCTTCATTACTAGAACCTTGTTGGGTTTATTCCAGTTCTAGCTCTTTCTCAGTCGGCACTCTTCCCATATTCTCACTTTTCTCCTTTTTTCATCATACCTAAGGACTTCTACACTATCTAGTGAATTGTCCCTGGGTAGATCCCTCTGGTTCTGGCGGGATCGTGGTAACTAATACCTAACCTTACCATCCTTATAACTCCATGCATAAAGTAAAATGGTCGGTCTTTTGGTACAGTTCTTTCCTTCTTGAAACTAATTGAAAAATCATTTGGAAAATCAATCAAGGTACATGTGATATAATATCAAAGCATTTTATACCTTAATTCTTTTTGATCATTTAGAAAACCTCCCCCTCAACATGTGCGTATGATTTTGAAATTGTTTAGCACATGGAGGCAAGAAGACTTTGAAATATTTTCTTGATCACAATTTCCGTGGAAAAAGCCTTTCGATTTTTGGTAAATGCTCCCTCAATATGTGTGTTAGGTATTTGAAATCATTTAACACATAGAGGAAGGAGTTCTTAGAAGTACTTCCACGATCACACTTGTTATAGAGAAACCATTAGAAAATCAATCAATGTACTTAAGATTTTAAATTCTTTGTACCTTGATAGTTTATTTTCTTTTGAAATGCTCCCCCTCAATATGTGCATCAATTAATGAAAGCGTTTAGCACATATGGGAGAGCGACTGCACTTTGAATCAAAATGATCATCTTTTATCGATTTCATATTTAAATCACATTTCTCCCCAATCAAAATATCAAACCCTTTGAGATTTTAGATCCCAAGTGATTTAAATATGTTTAGAAAACATGGGAGAAAATATGCTGGTTTAAATTCTCTTACGGTTTTGGTTAAATGCTCCACCTCAATCATGTGCATCATGTATTTGAAATCGTTTCGCACATGAAGGAAGGAGTGCTTTTGAAACAATCACCCTTTAAAACCGATTTGAGATTTAAATCATGATCTCTCCCCCGATCAAAATGTTCAAACCATTTGAGATTTGTGATCAATTGATTTAAATCATCTAGAAAATTTTGGGGAAAGACGTGGCTTGATTTAATTTTTGAAATTGAGTGATGAGGACCAATTATAGACATTAAAGATTGTTAGTGTCAGGTATGATAGTTTTAAGAGATCTTTAGGTAAAAGAAACAATTTCACAATCAAACAAGAACATAAAAATTTTCATTTTGAAAAGATCTTTGAATTTTAAAGAAAATCATACCATGACATAACATTAAATCTTTAGATCCACTTAAAATTGTACAAATGGACTTTTTGATGAAATATCGTTTGAAAATATTTAAGATTGAAATCACTCCCCCCCCCTCTTCAATCGAATATCGTAGTCGTTGATTGAGTGACTTAAGATTTGACAAAATCGAGTTCGGTTGATTTCTAAACTTTTGAGTCCAATTTTATTTTCAAAACAATATTTTTTCCATTTTCAAAACAATATTTTCAAAATTGTTGAAAAATGGTATCATCCACTACTTGTCCTGCACAAAGATACGTTAGGTGGAGAGAATCATAAGTTGCTTCTATTGTATATCATGCCAACTATCCATAGAGATCCAATTAAGTTTCATTTCTTCTTTTTTCGACCCAAGATATAGTTTCCCTTTCCTATCGGCATCCAATCATCTTCTTTTGTGGGATCCAGATCGGGGAACATTCTTATAAACCATGATATCTGCATACGTTAGTGGACATACATACAAATATATGGTGGTCGACATCACCCAAACAGCAATCGACTAATAAAAGTCAATCCAACATATCAAACAGATCATACAAAGGCATGGGAATAATGTGTTCATCAAACTCTAATCATCTACTCCTAACAATCATATCCTAGATTCCTAGTCCTTCAACATAGGCAAATATCTTTTTCATTAAGTATATAGGATGATTATATAAGCCGTTAGATGATATAAATTTGAAAACATTCTCCCCTCAATTAATGACTCTTTTATGAAAAGTTTTAAACAAGCTAAAGTCATTGATTGGGTTTTGCAAATTTATGAAAACACCGATTCGATTGATTTTCAAGCAACTCACTTTCCACTATTTTTGAACACAACAAATATTTTTCGAAGAATTTTAGAAGGAAAAACATTTGTGTAGGAGCAACAGATCTTTTAGCGACATGATTTCCTCATTTTGTTTTAGGATAAGTGCAATTTATGAAAATTGATTTAGAGCAACACTTTCCTTTCTTTAAAAGCGAGTTCTGATCGAAATAGCGCAAGCCATAGTTTAAGCACGGGTTCTGATCGAAGTAAGCGCAAGCCATAGTTTTTGACATGTTTTGAAAAATATTTACACCTCCTGCTCGAACTTCATCTAAAGTCTCGTGCCATTATTGAATGACATTTCTAAGACCGTAGATATTATCGATACCAGAAGACATGTCTTGAGAAAACAATATTTTTGGTATTTTCTCGATTTTCAAATCTTATGGCTTTTTGTTGGTTTTATATTTTCTATTTTGTTTTGTTGGTTTTATATTTTTCTATTTGGTTTTGATAAATATTTACAGATAAGATGATATAGTTTAAGAAGATGATGATCTGATGCACGAGATAAGGATATCAAACGACCCGTTGTAGAAGATAGAAGTCATCATCTCTTAAACTTTCACCACCAAAGCTTCGAGGCTCTAGAATAGCGACGGGACATGAGCCTTTAAGAAAGCAAGACTTTGGTAGCTTCCCCAAAACCAAAATCATCTTTTTGAGCGATTCTAAGCTCTCTTACAAGCTTGCCTTATCCGGTGCACAAGGAAGCACACCATATCATCGATCTTCTTGCTCATTTTAAGAATGATTATAGAGATTCTCCGTTCGAGGTTATATCATCAAGATAGAACGACAGCGTATCATCCACGTTGGAATAAGTCTTCTCATATTTCTTTTCCACTGAATTACGAGCGATGCATACCAAAAGGTGTCACGAGACCACTTCCCCACGTAGTTGAATTGATATAGTCGATCTCATTGTATAAAGCTCACGAACCGAATACACATATACCCATTCAAAGAATAGCGATGACACCTCCCAATGTACACATTTATCTTTCCCGATGATTGTGTATGAAGCTCAAGAACCGAAGTACCCAAATTCACGAAGAGAGAATAACCGATAACACGAGTAGCAGATTGAGTCCATGGTCATCTTTGAAGATATCAACTCGAATAAATGATTAAGTCGATCACGTGAATCGCTAAACATCCACAAGTACAAATCTCTCTCCCGATGATTGCTATAGCATCAAAATCATTACACACTTGTGTACCTCTTTATCTTCAAAACTTTCTCTCACATCTCTTCCCCCATAGTTGGAATACGAACACCAAATGCCATGATGGGATAAACATTGAGTTTCTCTGCAGTTATGAAATATGTCTTCCCGGGATATATTCAATCACTTAGAAGTATTAAGTTCATCAAGTTTACTCGCTTTGCGTTTAGATGCGTGTCTCCTTCCCCCTTGCTGGTTTTAATACTTCAGAATCAGCAACACATTGAAAGCTCATATACTAGAAATCTTTTGAGAAGAACACTTGTAATCTTTGTGAGAATCAACTTGCTGAAGAACATTTTGAGCAAATCTAATTAGGGATTAAATCTGACGTATCACTCTCCCCCAATTAGTGCTCTCCCCTAAACTGACAATCCTTTTGATAAATGCCCGAAATCTGAAGAAGTCTTTAGATAATCAAATGCAACTCGTCTTTAGTCTTCTAACATGCAGCAGAAAATGTAGAACAGACTGTAGACTCGACCTTCTTCAAGATTGTCCGTTTGGGGAATAGAATGTTAACATCTTCAACTCACCAACAACATTCCAATTAACTTACATCTTGAAAATCCCCTTAACTAAAATCCCTCCCAATCAAACAAGAACAAAAAGATGTTCATCAAGGAAATCAGCAATCAGTTGGAAGCACTTTGTCGTTAAACTCATCGGTCGTGAAGTGAGAAGATGTCAACCAACGGATCTTAGAAGAAACTCCATGTGAAGATGACCCGATAAGAAGAAGCTTTGTTCTTACATGAGTTTGGAGCCGTATGACCATTTATTCTCGGATGTAACTCAACATGCGAATTATCACACTTCTTCTCCCCTCAAGAATTGCATACGGAGATGCCATTCTTGATTAAACAAGTGTATATATTTAAAATGTAGTCTCTTCACACTTCTCCCCATAAAGGTTGCAAATGATGTCGACATCGCTATTTAATTGAGCAAGTGGAATAAGAGAACTAATGCAGTAGTTCGGTTCACTTGATGATTGAGCAGCATGGAAAAAGTATGAAGCATGTTTATGAGAATGGTCATAATTTAGAAGATTTCTCTTCTTTTGAAGATAAAGCACCTTCAAGCGTACACTTTTCTTTTCTTTGGGAATGAGGCTTGAGCTGTTGTGTTCCAACATCATAATCTCTCTCTTTACTACATCTCTTGGCTAACTTGTTATCAACCCCATTATCATTCGATGAGGCTCTTTGTCGTGACGGTGATGGAGAAACCCAATATGATGAATTTGACCACAGTAAAATAACCCAAACTCGTGACTTAAACTTGCACATGTAACAAAGAGCGGTGCTGAGAGTTCATGCCCTTTGAATCTCTAAGTACTCTATACTCTTCATCCAACCAACCATCAAGTATAAGACGTACATCACCTCTTGAAAATCCACAATTCAATGTGACACTGATCACAACAACGTAACTCCTTAAAGTGATAGTTAACCAGGTCTTCATCCATCCACCTTGACTACAAGTAACTAGATTTCCAAGTCTTCGTCATTGTAAATGATAAAAGCTAGAACAAGGATCTTGAAGAATCTTCATCCAACCATCCCTGATACCTTCAGATACTAAGTACACTCGCCCATGAAATTTCACTTCAACCTCAAATAAATAATAATGAATTAACTCCGTTGTCACATCTTGTGGTTAAAAGCCCAAATCTAGCCTCCTTTAACGTTTAAATGAACTTTGATAATGGTTTCATCCGACCTTGGTTAAAAGAACATAGCCTCATAAAACCTTGTAAAAACCAAGCGCCATGAAGAATATCCAAACACACATCCAATTCATGAAGTACACCTTTATCCCTTCTTGAAGAAGAAACCGTAGCACCGACATCGGATAAGACCCGAATTACACTTTCCTTTCTCGGGATGGTTCCATCATCACGGATTTTACAATTCTATGGTTTAAACCGAGAAATAGATTCTTTCACGAGATTTTACAAAACCAAGAATAAACCGAGAGATAGAATCGAAATGCACTTTATCTTTCACGGGATGTTTCCATTGTCACGGATTTTACAAATCTATGATTTAAACCGAGAAATAGATTCTTTCGCGGGATTTTACAAAACCAAGACTAAACCGTAAACAATGTCAGCTTGAATGAGTTCTGACAAATTTGGTTTCAGTGAATATATGTTTTTGAGGAACATGCAGCGGTTCATCAACAATTCTTCTCCATCATCAGCAATTATTCTCCCATATGTAGAATACTTCACAAACCATATTAAGTAGAGTAGTATATGCTACTTTCCCCTGGAGGTTGACCTTATCACATCAAAGTACATGTTTCTCCCCCATGATGGTTTCGAACTTTCGGAAGCATCATTAGCGTGTCGACCATCCGCGAAAAGTTCTTGTCATAAGCAAACATCTTGAAAGATCAAAAGCACAAAGATTCTTGAAGGATTTTGCTTAGACGGTGAAGTGTCATTGACATTCTGTGGCGTTGAATATCCCATGAGAATTGTTGATCACATCCCAACCTTTGAACACTTTGGATAACACACCATCCACGAATTTTGTCGGCTATTGTTGTGACCACTTAGTGAAGAAAACCAAATATATCAAACTTGAAAATGAAGTAGAATTCCCCAGATTTGCTACTTAAGCTTGTACAAATCCTTGTGATAAAGAAACGGTGTACCCAATGTACAAAACCTCTTGACCAATCCTCAACAGCGTGAGACACCGAAGTGATAGCTACGTTGTGGGTTAAGTGAGAAAGAATCACAAAAGTAACTAAATAGCCAAGTCTTTATCACACTCAATAAATGCCCAAACAAGTCATCTTCGGAAGGGTAGAAAGAAAGAAGGCGAAATAAGTGAAGCTTGCCGGAAAACCTCACTTCAAACCCAAATAAGAAATATTGAACACAAAAACCCGTAGTCAACCTAGTTCCAATAACAATTCGAGCCGTGACATAATACTCTCCGTGAAAATGTATACACCAAAGTATCAAACCGTATAACACATCAACTCTCATCATCAAATCTCACAACTCAACAAATCTCATCATCAAAAAACTCTTCAACAAATCTCACCATCAAATCTCATTATCACAAATCTTATCTTATCCAAATCTCATAAACCTCCTATCATCAAATCTCATATGTACGATCCAATTTTTTTTAGAAGCCCATTTGTCCATCATCCAAATCCAAGCTTCCCACATTCAACCCATAATATAACACTTTAGGCCAATATTATTTGTATCACATGACACATAATTAGCTCGTATCCATCAAATGTGAGACTTTGGTACAACTTCTCAATGATACTTTGGAACAGATCTCAAATGTGAGATTTTCGTGATATAACAAATACCCGATCCATAATTGTTAATATCAAAACATTCAAGGCGTGATTTAACGATATATACGGATCATGTATGAGGCCCAATAACACACTGATCCAAAACACACTACCCGGCCCATTATCAATCCTCCATTAAAGTCCGGCACGTCCAATCTTATTATCCGATCCATTATTAATTCTACCCTAATATTCAGGTTATAAAACACATCATTCTCACACATAAACCTAACACAACCCTAATTATTCTCAACAAACCTTAATCTCTCCTAATAAATAACCGCCTCCATCTCTCACTTTCTTAACAAACGTATGAAAAATCAGATCCAGGAACAGCGAACTAACACCAATCTGAACGCATCAAAACCAATCAAGTCCAAGTAAAATATCAACAGCATAACATTCATTTGACTGTTTAGATTTTAGGAGTTCGCCAGAGGATGGCTTAAACCTCAATCGACTAATAAATGAAGGTTTATTTTTGTTGTGAATATGTGGATTCGGGTAGGTTTGTTGTTGAGAATCTGTTGTGGTCGATTATCATTTTCAGTTAATAGAGTCATCTAATGAAACAAGAAACGTGTCTAACAACCTTGTTAGAAAACTTTTCTTAAATGTTTCGGATATATGCACTAAGTGAATGATTGGTTTAGATTTTAACTCCTAAAACCATCAATGAAATATGTGTTTGCTTATATAGAACCAAGAAACAGGAATAACACATTTTGTTATCTTCTTTTTCAAGAGTTTCGTATATGATTTGAAGTGTGAACTTCAAATAGGGATCGATGATGGATTTACTTTGTGTGAATGATCTTTATTGGTCGAATATTCTTTGAAAAATACACACAAGAATCTGAGATCTATTAATTTCTTGTTGTATTACTTTTTGTTTAGAGTCATGCGTTTGATGTGTCGAGACTAGGATTTGATATAGATGAGTCTTGTAATAGGTTATTGATAATTTCAAATCTTGTATAAGATGTATTGAATCTTGAAGTTGAATGATGGATGATTGTTGATGAGGTCTTGAATGAGGTTGTGAATGAGTAGGTTTAGATTGTTCTGATCTTGATACTTGTGGTCTTTGGTTGTCAACAACACGCACCCGTTACTGTGTCAAACCGCGATCTATAATTTTCTTCATTACTAGCAATCAAATAGCATCATATTATTTTCATTCAAACCGCACTTAAGATTCTTTCAAAGCGCATCTCATTTGAGTGAAAGCGACATAAGGTTTTATCAAACCACAAGCTTTTCAAATCCAAATATCAAATCGCACAATTAAGAATCAAACCGCACTTAAGTTTTGACAAAAGCGCTTTAGTACCAAAGCGTAGTAATTTTGTAACAAACCGCACATCACGCAACATTTAGTCAAACCGCACCTTTTATGTCAAAATGCATGACTTATTGGATTCAACCGTGATCAAGTTTTGGTGTCAAATCGCATGTACGATCAAAGCGCGGCCGAAATGGCGAGTGGGGCGGTTTTCATCAAACCGCATACTAGAACTTGACCAAACCGCATAGTAGAGTATCCCAATCGACCCAAATCGCGATCAAGAACGAGCACGTACAAACGCAAAAAAAACAAATTCGACCATCATAAAGACTCACAACTGCTTCAAAACAGATTCATAACCAGTAATAAACGTCATAAAAACTGCTTTAAACATATTAAGTACCAAAAGACACGACTTAAAACCAATTTCAAAGCAGTTAAAACTTGTTAAAAACTTGCATGGCCATGTTTAGTTTAAAAATCTCTAATGAAGTCATTAAGCGACTTTGTGAAATGATATCAAACTTATCATCATATCAACAAGCTTCAAACAATACCAAAACTTCAAACAATATCAACCCTTCATCAAACCGCATCAAAGCCCGCCTAAACCACATACACGTACACATCAAAACCACACTAAAGCCATACAAATCATCAAGAACAACACAACCTTGGTTACGGTACCAATTGTAGGATCATACTTTTTATGTTGTTTGATGATTCGGGTGGCCTAGGATGGTGATAAATCAAGTATGCCATGTTTAGAGAGAAAAAGTAGAGATGGTGTTCTTGAGAGAAAGTAAAACAAAAAGAAAGTTTAGATTATGAAGAAGCACCACCTCTTCCAAGGATGGAAGAGGTATTTATAGTTACAAGCTAAACGTCCTCTGCCGGATGTGGATTAGGCATACGGTGGGTAAAGACCGTCCAGTCCTCCACGGTGTTGCTCTAAACTAACTAACTAACTAGCTAACTAAATAAATAACAAGTAAATAACGTAAAGTCTACGAGCTAACATATGCTAGACTATAATTGGGGTGACCGACTCTTCTATATGGATTTTCCAAATCCTAGCGAGATAAGCATATAAGTAAGTAATGCAAAAGATAAAGAGTAAAGAACACAAAACCACGACACGAGTATTTATAGTGGTTCGGCTACAAGGACACCTTCCTTGCCTTACTCCACTCCACGAGTACCCGCTCGAGAGTTCGTAACACAAGCTCCTTAATGTAGCGGAGAAGCCATCCTGGCGTCGCCTACTCTTTATCCGATTACAAGGTTAGACACGAAATCTTCCACGGTATAACCAAACCTATCACAACGTTGCCTACACTTTATCCGGTACAAGGCTAGATAACGAGGTTCCATTACAAAGGAGGAACGACTACCCAACACTACACCACTACACAACTACCCAAATGAGACACACTCCTTGTTACAACACTAGAAGGACATCGACATCCTTTAACCCAAACTATCTAACATGTACATTGATGCACTATATCGATTGTACACCTTTGGCACCTTTCACTAATGCCTTCAACACGACCCTTGGCACCTTTCACTAATGCCTTCAACACAACACTTCTATGGAGGAGGAAAAACTATCAACAAGATGCACTTGAGTGGTCTTGATGATGACAAATCTTAGCAACTCATGACTTGAGCTTGCATGTCTTCAAGAGGTGGTGATCTCGCCTTTATGAGGAACCTAGAGAATCACACAAACATAAAACTACAAAGAATGTGTAACACCCCAAAAATATGGTCCAGTGGAAGCATACGAACCTTTGGATTCTACTATCTTGGTATCACAACATAAGGTACAAAGAATGGTTTTTATTCCATCCATTTAGATTAAAATTCATTATTTGAAAACATGAAGTTTACATTAATGAAAGTAGTGCGGATATAGGCCCAAAAGATAATTAAAGCGGTCTCGATTATTCATCAGAGTCGCCTATGACCATGCCCCTTGCCAAGCGTATTTCAATAGTGAGCTATCGCCTTAAACCTGAGAACACATGCTAAAAAGGTCAGCTTACGCTGGTGAGTTCATAGAGTTTAGTTACCAAAGTAATAGTGGACCTGATAAAGTTTAATTGCTATGTGCAACTAAGGCAGACATATAATACACATTCCAACCAACAATCAATCCAATCAATAATCCACAACACAATCGAGATCTCGTGAGGCCCCAAGCGACTCTAGCCAGCCTTTGTCGTAGCAAGCCTAGAACACAAGCTAGCCTGGTCTGGGTCGGCCTATTCTTAGCTAGGCATCGGCGTTATAGCATAGGAATGCTACCTAGTCTAAGTCAACAAATGTCGCATGTAGAACCTTTCCTAGTCAACGCATTAGCAATTTAAAAGAGTAGTGATAGGTCCAAGAAATAGTTTGCTTTCACATAAACACATAAGATATCAATCACCAATTCAAATATACCAAACAATAGTCATTCCCAAATAATGTTCACATATCCAGTTATGGTTCGTTAAAAGCAGCATGTATTCTCCCCCAAAATAGTTATGAAAACCTTTGAAAAGAGGGGCTATGAAACTCACCTTAGCCACAGTAATGCACTATTCACTATTGACACGACTGGCATCTAAGGCTAATCTCCATGGCATCCAGAAGAATGTACGACGAGTACAATAGAATAGAAATAGCGCAACCTAATGCGTATCGATTATCTCGAATCGGCTCATACGATAAAGAAGTCTATAAAAGATAATATTACTTTCAAAAGTCCATTATTGCTCCCAAAAGTTTATAATCAATCTCAAAAGTTTAGTTTTAACGTTTCGTGTGGTGGTAAGAAACATAGACGCGACGTACAACTCAAGCGAAAAGGGAGAAGACGTCGACATAGTAGAGACATAATAACTAGAACAAACGCCAAAAAGGAAAAGTCATTGAAAAAGTCAAGAAATACTGACAATACTCAAGCTAGTCAAAGACTAGGAATTGACGACAACTATTTATGTAATATAAATAGGTTAACTTTCGGTAGTTTACCCGATAATCCCAAACGTACATGCTTATCATAAAAGATAAGTTTCCATTTATCATTTGATTAAAAAGGTGTCATATTCGTTACTCGTAATTTATACAAGTTTATAATAAAATACTTCATATAAGTTATACATGAGTATTTTATAAATGACATGCTTGTTTACTCAACGTTCCCAATTCCTTATGATTCTAATAGATTGTCTTATCAAAATAATCTTTCCGACGAGTTTATAAAAGTTATATTATATTTGTAAAACACAAGTTACTATCGTCTTTAATAAAGGTTTATAATTAAATAAAACAATAGCCGTTAATAATATATATTTATATATCTCATTATCATTTAAAATGTGAAATGGAATACTTAGGTTTATTGCAAAACAAATATATTAAACTCATTTCGAGTCTAATATATTATACTCAATATAGCCAAAACGTTTATTCAGTGCGACTCATAATCAATATAATTAATGTATCCAAATATCACTTCAAGTTTAATAACCGTAGTTGTACCTTATAATGTATACGTATTACCCGATATCAATTATTAATCACGTAGTTTATCACACTGTCTTATAAGTGGTTATTCGCTACTCGAACAAGTCTAATATCGTGTATCTTGATAGTTTTATTTTGATATCGTCGTATAGTTAAGTCGCTACAAAGTCAAGTAGTTAAGTATATGGTTTACAAGTCTTCCCGTTGACATATTCTATTTATCATTTTCGTTATAATCGATAATTCATACACAATTAACTCGTCACATATTATAAAACTAATTATCATCCTAACCCATTTACCATGTTCTAACCATCTCGAAATAATTGTTTACTCTATGATTTTAATAACAACCACAAGTCAATCACGCAAAATTACTTGGACCGTGGTCAATATATTATGACCGACAATTTTACCAAACCAAGCGCACCATATAGAGACCAAAAGCACCACGGGTCATCGACCCGACCCGTCTGAGACCCAAGCGGGTGCGACCGATTCTATTTCAAACCCACATAAACAAAAACACCACGAAACAATTTCTCACCATACGAATCCCTTTAACGAGCGTTTTAATTTACGATTAACACTTTTATCCATGAATCAAAACACAAATTAACGTGTATATATATATATATATATATATATATATATATATATATATATATATCGTTTGGTAAAATAGAAAATAAAACATAAATGAGGCGAGGTGAGTTTTACCGAGAAGTTAAAGAGAGGAGGGCGAGGTTGGTGGTGTCATTCACGAGTACTACTCGTGACCAAGCCAATTGGGACTCCTTTAAAAGCGTGTAACCATGAGAACCTAAAAATCCAAATCTTTAAAATTAGATTTAAGGGCGTGGCTAGGTTTGAAGGTGCATGTGTTATAGAAACATGACCGAAGAGCCCGATCTATCATTTGAGATAGGTGGTGTAAGTAGAGGAGGTGGCGGAAAGTTGGCCAAAATTTGTGTGTTGGAACCCTAATAATGGGTGGCCGGATTTTTATTGCTAGAGAGAGAGAGAGAATAGGTTGTGTGTGTTTATTAGAGAGAGAAAATGAGTGAGTAAATGAGAGAAGTGTGTGTGGCTTGGGGTATATATACCCCTGGAGGGACCCAAGTTGCAAGTAGAGTAAACCTAAGGAGCGACCATGTAACTTTCAAAAGGGACTAGTTTTGCATCTTTCTCAATATTTTGATATATTAGGTTCGGGACTCATTTAGCCTAGCAAATGAAGGATTCGTGACTCGAGAGTTACGCCAATGCTCTCAGAATAATATTTCCAATAAAAACGATATATAATACGACTCGTAACTCAACTTAGATGAAACGATCGCTCTAGTTGACGTTTCTCCATTTACGACGCATCGAGGAAATTATGAGTTGTTACAGAATGATCCTTTGGATCATAGGTTAAAGATGTTAGAATACTGGGAGAAAGTAAATGTGAAGTGGTAGTGAGCAAGAGAGAAATGGCTCACTATTTATAGACAAAACTTGTCTACTGTCCCACAGTTCTCACGGATCCTCCCGGAGGATCCGGCTAGTCTAAAACCGGGGATCCGACTCTTGTTTTGATTTAGTTCGGATTTCGGGTTGCAAACCGGGTTATGGGTTATGGGTTATGAACCATAGGTTATGGGTAATGGATTATGGATACCCAACAAGATGCAATGTATCTAGTCATTGGGTTATGGATCTTGGGTCATGGGTCATGGGTCATGGATCATGGATAATACCCAACATGACTTCATGTACGATGTCATGCAATGGGTCATGGATTATAGATCATGCTCCATGGGTATGGGTTATGGACTTTGGTTTTTACCCAACAACATTCATTGTACCTAGTCAATGGATCATGGGTTATGGGTCATGGGTCATGGACTTTGGTTTTTTACCCATTACTTTACCCATTACAATATATACAAAGCATTTCTATATTATGTAAACACTAGTTGTTATACATATGCATTTCTATAAGATGTAAACAATATTACTTGTTAATGTTTATATAAAAATGTCTTTGGTTTTATATAAATTATTTACTAAACATGTTTTGATATAGTTTTGATATGTTTAGTAAAGGTGTGTTAGTAAACTATTGGCTGAAGCCTTTTACGTACTTTATTTGTTTCGTTAAAATGATTTTACGTTTGTTATCGACAAAACATTAGAAGATCATAAAATATAAATAAACGTTTTTATATCTTATTTGTATTAACAAATATGATAAAGTAAAGTAAAGAAGAGATCGAATCGTGACACAAGTAGTTATAGTGGTTCGACTACAATGACACCTTCCTTGCCTTACTTCACTCCCCGAGTACCCAAATGGAGAGTTCGTAAACACTATGTCAACAAGCTCCTTATCTGGCGGAGAAGCCTCACAACGTCGCTTACACTTTATCTGATACAAAGCTAAATACCGAGTTCTTTACAACAAAAGAACCAACCCAACAACACAAACTAACACTACAAGTTTATGGTACAATGTGATAAATGCAATAGAATAATCAAATCAGTGATATTGTAATGATGATGAAGGCTAACAACATTTCTCTTAAAGCTTGCAAGTCTTGTATGCAAAAATGTGATCTCGTATTTTATGAAGAGCTTAGAGAGAATCACCAAAAACAAAGTAAACTACAAGAATGATATGTGATCAAAGGTTAGAGACAAGATGTAAGAATATAAGAAATATTATGCAAGAGATGGATAGAAACCAATGAAGAAATGACCTTTTATTTTATAAGCAAAATGTGTGCGACCCGACGGATCCCTTTCCCTTTCAGAAGGGATCCGGCCAACACAATCCAAGGGATCCGACTATCTGGATCACAAAGTCTGGATTTTGGATCTCAAGTGTGATCTTTCAAATCCTCCAAGTATCTTGGCAAGATATGGTATGATGCATGAGGTAAGTAATATATTTACTTAATTATTTACTAAAAACAAATGTATAAGTAGCTTGGTAAATAATGTATAGTCTAGTAACAAAAAAGAAGAGTTAGTTTACATACTAAACTTTTCTCAAATACCAAGGAACTTATCCTTACCCTTTATCCAAAAAATATCATGGTTGAGATTAAAAGCATTTTTAATATTTCACCTATTTTTTATAATTTAAATATCTCTTAAACCGTTAATCGTTAAGCGAAAATAATTACACCATCGCGACGAGCATTTAATTATCTTTCTATATACGGGCACTTTGATATACTATCTGGGGTGTTCAAAAATCAGAAACCGACGAACATGACGATCCGTTCAATCGAAACCGCAAAAACCGATAACGAAGAAACGAAGCAGAGAAAAACCGAAACCGGAAAAACCCGCTTATCATGGTTTGGTTTCGGTTTTACTGATTATTCGCGGTTACCCGAACTGAACCGCCTATAATATACATGTAGGTTTCAACAAACAATTCTTAAAAATGTACAAGTATTAACTATCTTATTGCATTACTTTTATCGTATAACGCATTTTTACTTACCTAATGTGATCATTTACTAACGTCCATGGATTACATATGATTAAAGTTATCGTACTTATAAACGTCAAATAAATAGTATTAATTATTTTGTTACGTATGATATTTTGAATGCTTTTATTGCGACGGAACAACATTATTATGACTTAAATCTTTTCAATGTTATTTAAATTTACTACAATTGACATATTACGTTCTAATTTATGTTATTGTTCGTCCGATTCAATTCGATTAATTTTTTAAAATGGTTAACCGTGACCGAACCGCGGTAACCGCTCATTCGGTACCGCATGTCCGATTACCGCCTAGTATGGTTCGATTTGGATAGTAAAGCGAACTACCGCCCGCGATGGATAGTTAAAATCTGTAACCGAACCGAGCCGAACCGCCCCGTGAACACCCCTAATACTATCGACAAAAAACAAAAAAAAAACTCATTTCTTTCACCTTTTTCACGTTTTTTCATTTTTTCCATTACTGAAGTTTGCATGAAAAAATCACATGTGATTAAACAATAATTCGAATATTCTAATAATATCACATATGATATTAGTGTTAAATCACATATAATATGTAATATCACTTGTAATATTAGTGTTAAATCACATATGATATTGCATATCATATGCATATCATATGTGATTTAACACTTATATCACATGTGATACTATTAGAATATTCAAATCAGTGTTTAATCACATGTGATTTTTCATGCAAATTTCGCAAGAAAATAAATGAAAAAAACGTAAAAAAAGGTGAAAAACACGAAAAAATATTTGTCGAAAGTTTATCAAAGTGTCTATCTATAGAAAAATAATTAAATGCTCGTCCTGATGGTATATTTTTTTCGCTTAACGACTAACGGTTTGAAAGATATTAATATTTGTAAAAAAAAATAATGAAAGTGAGTTTTTTAAATTGTTGTGATTAATCTCATCAATTAAATTAAATAAAGATGGATGGTGGAGATTGATCATTTAGTATGTAAAATAAGTTTGGTATGTAAATGATCTTAAATCAGTAACAAAGTAATTGTGATGATTAGTTTAAAAACTTGTGATCTTTGATTTCTACTTGAGATAATTTTATGATAAATAAACGTTTTTACAGCTTATTTGTATTATGACTATATATTTTCTGAGGGCTAAAAGTCAGCATGATCCAAAATATCCAATTTTGTCTATTTTAGTACTAACGACAAAATCTTGACGCAACATCCATCAAACCAAAGTGGAGCTCAAATCAATGCAAAATATGTAGCGAAATGCTAGTTACATCTTATAGCAAGAACAGTTAACATAAATCACAAACATATTTCATATTATTGTAACTCACCAGTCACCGATACAAGTAGTGGATCAATTGAAAAGTGGAATAATTTAAAAATGTGAAATAAACCATAAATCGGACAGTGTCAGCAATCTATTTTATTTAAAAATCCGCCTAGGGGTAAAATCGTAAAATTACACCTTTTTCCTTTCACCCCAAATTTCAAATGAATAACTTTCAAGCGACAAACTTTTACGAAAACCGATTTCACCATAATTTTTAAAATTCGATTCTCTTTAATTTGGTATAAATCTTGATAAATATTTGAACTTTTTTTTACATATCGAATGGTTGCGATTTTCTTGATTTTTTGCATTTTATTTTATTTTTTACGCTCATAAATGTCGAATCTTAAAAACTTAAAACATGAAAGTTATAGATTTTGTTCCTCTTTACCCGAAATTCAAATCACTCAAATTCGATGTCATATGGGTAGATATAACACGTTAAAGATGGTGTTTACCTCGTATTTGTTGCATCTGAGGTGTTTGATGAAATGTCTAAGCTTAGATTTTTAGTGTTAAAGTTGAGCTAAATGCACTAATTTTTGTCCCTAGCGCATCATTAATCATTTTATCAATGTAAGATTCAAAAGTGATGTTTTAATAGTTAATGTTTTAACTATTAAAGCGATGAACAAAGTGATGAGTGATGAACCAAATCAAATGTTAAAAAAGCATAAAAGCAAAGCGATGAACCTAACTAAAGCGATGAACCAAACCAATAGCGATGAACCAAACCAAAAGCGAAAGTATGATTGATGAACCTAACTAAAGCGATGAACCAAACCAAAGCGAAACTATGATTGATGAACAAACCAAAGCGATGAACCAAACCAAAAATGATGAACCAAAACCAAAACTAATGAACCAAACCAAAAGCGAAACTATGATTCATGAACCAAGAGAACCAAGCGATGAACCAAACCAAAAGCGATGAACCAAACTAAAAGCGAAGCGTGATTGATGAACCAAAATAAAGCGATGAACAAAACAAAACAAACACCAACATGTTAAGTGAAACTATGATTGATGAACCAAAATAAAGCGATGAACTATGTTTGATTTGGTTCATCGATTTAATTTAGTTCGTCGATTTAGTTTAATTCATCGATTGATTGATTCATCGGTTCATCGATTGATGAACAAGATTAAGCGATGAACAAAGCGTGCATTTTATTTTAAATTAACGACTAAAAAACATCACTTTTGAATCTTACATTAATAAAATGATTAATGATGCGTTGTGGTATAAAATTTAGAGCATTTACGCAATTTTAAAACTAAAAATCTAAGCTAGACATTTTATCAAACACATTGTGTGCAACAAATATGACTAAAAGCCAATTTTAACGTGCGATATCTCACTTATTTCATATCGGTTTGAGTGATTCAAAACTTGTGTAAAGTGAACTAAAATCTACAACTTTCGTGTTTTAAATTTTGCGTAAATCAACCTTTAAATTAGATAAAGTAAATTCGAATATCCAAAATTTCAAGAAAATCATAACCAGCTTGAAATCTTAAAAAAAAGTTCCGATTTATATATCAAGATTTATACCAAATTAAAGAGAATCGAATTTTAAAAATTATGGTGAAATCGGTTTTAAGTAAAGTTTGTCGTTTGAAAGTTATTTGCGTTTGAAATTTGAGGTGAAATTAAAAAGCGGATCGAATGACCAATATACCTCTAACGAAATATTAAATTAGAAAGAGAATAAGTGGATGGGGGACACATGGCACTACTTTATTGGCTTTCTACACTTTTTATTTTGTTCACTTTTCAAATGATCGCACCTCATACAAGTATACAAGTATTTGTATGTGTGTGTAAATAAATATAACATATTAATATATGATACAAATAAGCAGTTGAATAAATTCTCTACATACAAAACCTTTTTTTGTGCACAATTTCTATCTGATTGAAACTTTTCCTTCTTTGCCATCTTCAATACCAAAGAATTCACGGCGGTGGTTTTTTCGCCATCCATTTGAGGTACTTATGCAGAATGGTTTGCAATGATAACATCGTTATGTTCATGGAAATCTTTTCTTATTCTCCACAAGATCTCTGCGCATTTCTTCATTGATGGTCTTAAGCTGTCTTGTGGGGGCCGGACATTGTCAGCGAGTCTTAGAACCTTTGACCACCATCGGGGATCTTGGATTCCTCTTAGTTTCGGATCCATTGCTAGGACAACCTCCCCTTTGTTTTAGTCTGTCACGTGCTGCAGAGGATGGCGTTTATGATTAGGCTGACTTGGTTTTATTCCTATTCTTGAGGTCATAGGTTTCACGAGCCTAAGAATGCTTGTTAGATCTTATAGGTTTCATGAGCCTACTAAAGTAAGCATGATGGATAAGAGTTCACTAATTATTATCCAGATGTTCCAGTCTCACCAAGTTTCCGTTGGGCTATTGCTTGATTTGGGTTTATGAAAACTTATAATTTCTCCTTACCAAAGTGTACTGATGTTTGAAAGCATGAGGCCACTAATCCTTTCAAATGATCCGAGAATATAATTTCATTGTACACGCCATTTAATATGTTTGCCTTCGCGAAATAGCATTTCTAGTATTTGACAAAAAAAAAATTGCACTAAACACTATCAAAACTAGAGGCAACAGTTCACTAATTCTTTTCCAAACTTACCAAACACACCAATCTTGAGATACCACAAGCATCATTTACAAGTATCGGTTATGAGGCAATCAAATATATTTGATAGTCTCTACGCTTGAGACTATTAAGTATATTTGTTAAACAAGGTATGATTGAAAACAATTCAACAGTTGGTTCCAAATGCCACAACGTATTTCTAGATATGTGACAAAGACTACTTACACCCTTCAAGGTGTGACTAATAAGTGATAACTAATGACAAGAGAACTATTGATTTTTTCCAAATGTGCCATATTATGCTAATTTCTAGATACTCGACAACAAACTCGTGTGGCATTATAAAGTATGACTAGAGTATTAAATAAGAGTTGAGCAGATATGGTTCCTCAAATATTTCTGAATGTACCCAATCACACTAAGTTATCATATGTATATCTTTTATTTGGCCCGCAACATTCCTTATGACAATAAACTATGCGTGGAAAAGTCAAGTAACTGTTGTGGTCAAATTGGCTAAAAGGAAGCTGAGGTTATTGTCTGCATACAGGGGTGTTTGGGATAAGGCTTTTTTCCTGAGATCAGTGTTTCAATGAGATCTAAAGTGTTTTGCAGGCCATAAAACCAGAATTGACTCCAGGGTATAAGGTACTTATACATTGTTATGGCCCATCTCCAGGTGAGGGCGTAACCAGAGATTAGAGTGGTTGGGCAAAATGGAGGCGGTGTCGGGAGTCCTTTGTGACAAAACGTCCCTTAAAGTTAAAAGGAAATTCTATAGGGTGGCGATTAGACTAGCTATGTTATGCGGGTCTAAGTGTTGGCCCATCTCCAAGGTCCGCTGTACGGTAGAGGTGGTAGAACCGAGAATGCTTAGATGGACATGTGGTAAAACCTTGCTTGACATGATCTCGAACGGAGTTTTCAGAGTAAAACTTGAGGTGGGGAATACTATTTCGAATATGAGAGAAGGAAGGTTGAGGTGGTTCGGTCATGTCAGGAGGAGGTCACAATCAGCGCTAGTAAGAAGAGTCGAAGAGCTAGTTGTAGATGGAGTGAGAAGAACAGGTAGACCCAAACTCAGGTGGGAGGATAGACTCAAGCTCGACATGAAAGAGATTCTCTTGTCGAAGGACATAACCTCAGATAGGAAGGGGTGGAGAGATAGAATTAGGATCTGCGGGTAGTCTTGGCTAGGTGCTTAGTGGGTCTAGGTTGTTTTTTGGGTGTTAGGCTTTTAGGCGTCTCTTTGTTGCCTTGCCCCTGTGTTCTCGGTTTTGGTGCCTCCCTTTTGCTTTGTTGTAGCTTTAGGCCCAGTGCTTTGCTTTGTGTGCTCCTCTTTGGTTTTCTTGCTTTTGTTGTGCCTTGTGTATGTGTTTTTGTTGCCTCATTTTGCCTTGCCTTAGCTTTAGGCCTCGCGCATTGCTTGCTTTGCTCTGTGTTGCCCCCTTAGGTTAGCCTGCTTTTCTTTGTGCCTTGGCTCTTTGTTTTTGTTTGCGCTTTGCTTGTGTTCTTTTGCATGAGTCCCCTTGTCTTCGGGTCCCTTTTATTTCTGCTCTGTTTGCTTGTTTTGCATGCTTTCTTTTGCCTGCTTTTGCTTGTTGTTTACTTTCTTTTTGCTCTCTTTCCTTTCCTCTCTATCCCGCACACATGCACTTGCCGGAGGTCTCGTTGGAAGCAGTCTCTCTACTCCCGGATTTATCCTGGGGTAGGGGTAGGATCTGTCTACATTTTACCTCCCCCATACCCTGTTTGGCGGGATTGGGTTTGTTGTTGTTGTTGTTGTTGTTGTTGACCACAGCAGTCACTATGAGGTTGCATTATCCCACTTAATATTCCAAATAGAAGGAACTTTGGTCACAAGACTTGACTTTTCTTTGAAGGGCTTATCATTGTGAAGGGTATATGGCTTGGGTGGACGGTGTATGATGAGAGGAATAGAGAGGAGTGAAAGATGATCATACGGGTCCTCTCAATACATCATCACAGGAGGTAATGGTTGGTCTTCCTATAGGGTGTGCGTTCCCAAGTAGCTAAAGCCATTTTTTTGAGATGGAAATGTAGGCTACTTGGTATAGCCCCTATCTGGAACGGTTATGGGTCCCTAACGAGGCCACCCACCTATCCTATCTTGATCATTGTGGGTGTTGGTTGAATGGTGTTGATGGGAAGGTGTGGTGGAAATGTAGTTATATGGTTTTGGTGCATTGAAGGTGAATTCAAAGATGCTTGGATGCTGCAGTGTGTAGTTGATGCTCTGTTTGATTGTGCTTCTTAGTTTAGTGTTGGCCGATATCTTTGTTAGCTTTGTCAGATATCGGTTGAAATGTATTGCTCTTTTGTATCTGATATGGGTGATGTCCATTATCAGTTGTTATCTTATATGTTGAACATTGATTGGAAGTAATATAATTCACCTTTTGCACCCAAAAAAACAAACTACACGTAGCATTATAAAGTATGACTAGAGTATTAAACAAGATATGAGCATATATGGTTCCTCAAATATTTCTGAATGTACCAAATCACACTAAGTTATCATATGTATATCTTTTATTTGGCCCGCAACATTCCTTATGACAACAAACTACGCATGTCAGTATAAAGTATGACTAGAGTATTAAATAAGAGATGAGCAGATATGGTTCCTCAAATATTTCTGGAATGTACCCAATCACACTAAGTTATCATATGTATATCTTCTATTTGGCCCGCAACATTCCTTAATTTGTGAAGTTCCAACTTTTAAGGAACCAGGGGTAGCAAGTGAATATCAGAAGAGACATGGCATGAAAAAACAGCAAATTTATCTGGGTCAGAAGAAATTACCCAAGTTTTCGTTAACTTCTCATTAGTAGCTTTGTTTAACTCGATTGGTAGTCTTCCTGTGACCAGCTCCACAAGTACAACCCCGAAAGAGTAAACATCACTCCTATCAGTAAGTTGGTATGTGTTAGAAATTATGGTCATAATCTGTGGCAAACATGTCATTCTATCAATTGCTAATAGTTTTCAAGTTATGTTTATTGCAGGCTTATTACAGGGGTTATTCTTGGACAAAGCATAAATGGTTTAAAGGGTTTAGAAGTTCATTTCTGCTGATGCCTGTTCATTTCTGCTGATGCCTCTCTTATAATAGTTGAGGGGGTCATTGTGTATCTTTTTCTCTTATTTAATCCTTCCCCTAATCTAGGGTTATCACACAACTGTGTGTGCAGTCATTGTCTTATACTCTCTCTTTTCTGATCATAGTACTAATCTTGTTTCTTCTTTGTATTTGTCTGGTTATTGTCTCATTGACATTAACCTAACCTTATGAATTTTGGATACTATTGTTGGCTTAATCTAAGCCGACTATTGAAACTTTGGTTTGAATAAAGTATTGTTGTGAATCTGCGATACTTTCGTACATGGTATCGAGCATCGGGCTCATAATCACGGTTGATTCACCATCCTAGGGTTTCTTCGTAGAAACTTGAGGATATCTCGTCAACAATCAAAAGCTATTACGGGTTTCAAAGGTGGTTTGGGGTTATTACTATTGGCGTAATCATTGGTTATATCTTATTCACAATTAGCCCTAGACTAAGTGAATCTAGGGTAGTGTGATTTGTTCTTTCCATTGCATATTACCGTAAGTCTACTCTCATCTTCAAACAACGATGCTTAAGTCTTTGTGGGTGCAAACGGGTAGACTAACATCTTGATATGCCACTTTTGAGTGGTGTGAATACACTTCTGGTTTACCCCAGTCCACGAGCTTGGTTCTTGTTGTTTCTTAATTTCAAGTTCTTATTCTTCTTGTCTCTTATCATTTATCTACTTTAGTTGTTATTTTTACGTGTTATTTGTCTTTCTTATTGTTTACATTATGGCTATTGGTGATGATAATCTAGTGGTGGTGGTGGTTCTTCCATTGAAAAAGCTTATCCTTTGGTGATGCTTTATATTTACACCCTAACAACACTAATGGTACTCTATTATTTCCATCAAACTCACTAGAAGAAAATTATAAAATATGGAATATGGCCATGACCTTTGCCTTAAGGAATCATAATAAGTTAGGATTTATTGATGGTACTTGCTTAAGAGATGACTCAAATCCTATTCTTGCTAATCAATGGGATACACCTTAACTCTGTTGTTTTCACTGGATTCTTAACTCTCTCGATCTGAATTATTTTGGTGCTATCTATGCTAAAGCGCTTATGAAATGTGGAATGATCTTAAAGATACTTATGATAAGGTTGATGGTTGACTATTTTTAATTTGCATAAAAATATAAACTCTCTTAGTCAAAGTGGGTCATCTCTTGTCGATTATTACAACAACCTTAACTCTTTGTGGAAACAATTTGATTGTATGATTAGCTTACCTCCACAGTACTTGTGAGGTTGCAAAACATTTTGAAAACACAATCGACTAATCAAATTAATGCAATTTCTTATGGGTCTTTATGACTCCTATGTTCCCATCGAGTAATATTTTAACGAGACCTTTTGCCTAATGTCAAAGCGCTTTCTCTGTTGTCTCGGAGAAGAATCTCCGAAATGTCTCATCTAGGAATAGCTACGCTAAACCGAATACTCACTTTTCTTTGCAAAAACTTTTGATGGTGGAAAATTTTTGATAACAAAAAGGATTTAACAATAACAACAACAATTTCAATAAAAGCTCGGTTTTAATCTTTGGTAACATTTCAAACAACGAAGGACCAAACATGAATCTCAAATGTACTAGCGCAAAAACACGGTCACTTTGTTGATAGATGTTATGATCTTGTTGGTTATCTGTTTGGATATATCAAAAGGAACTTTAATGCTAAACACATCGGCGATAACAATGTTTCCACTAATGCTAATCATGTCGCGATAATAGAGCTAGCAACTCTCTGTCTCTTTTCTAATGAGCGACTCTCCGGACTTATGAGTCTTCTTAATGACAACAATGTGTCTTACGCTAATGCCAACATGGCAAGTAAAAATTTTCGGGAACTTTCTTTAATGGTAGTGTCAAGTTTAACATAAACTTCAACAAATTTTTAATAACAACACAAAACTTTATCTGGAAACATCGGTCTTGGTTGGATTGTTGACTCGGTGCAAATCAACACATTTATGTCTGCAAATTTTTAATCAATGTTGTTGACATTTCAAATCTTGGTCTAGCTGTTGGACATCCCAATGGTACTCGAGGCCTTAATTACTAAAATTGGTGATTTAAAGGTCAATAATGACCTAACTCTTTTGATGTTACGGTTGTTCACGAGTACAATGTCGGTCTGCATTGTCGGTTCATAAGATTGCTAGAGACAATAAGATGTTTGTTGGGTTTAATGAATCTAGTTGCTATATCTGAGTTTACATCAAAAAGGATTGTGGGGATTGGTAAACAATGCAATGGGTTATATATGTTTGATATTGATTCTACATGTAAGGTCACTTCTAATAAGCGCATATCTGTTTGTCATGTTTCTAGAAATCTACGGCATCAAAGACTTGGTCATCCTCGACCAAGTCCTACATATACTTAAACCCACTCTTAAACTTGATTATACATCTGAATCTGACCATCTTTTTTATACTTTCAATAAAGCTAAACAAACCAGGGAACTATTTCCTCTAAGTGAACATAAATCAACTAAATTGGTCAACTTGTTCATCTAGATGTATGGGGACCATATAAAGTCACTAGCAGAGATGGCTACAAATACTTTTTAACCATTGTTGATGACTATTCTAGGGCTGTCTGGGTTTATATGCTTAAGGGAAAGGATGATGTTTATGTTTCCATTGTCAACTTTACTCATATGCTATCAAATCAATTTGAACACAATGTTAAGATATTCAGAAGTGATAATGGGATAGAATTTGTCAATAACAAACTTCAACACTTCTTTCATGAAAAAGGAATTTTACATCAAACCTCTTGTGTTTATACACCACAACAAAATGGTATTGCAGAAAGGAAACATAGGCATCTCCTTAATGTGGCTAGATCCCTTATGTTTGGAAATTACCTCTATATCTTTGGCTTTGAATGTGTTCTAGCTTTTGCTTATGTCATAAGCAGTTACCCTCTTGGTGTTGTGCGGCAAGTCTCCTTCTCCCTTGTGTATGGGCATGACCCTTCACTCTCTCTCCTTAGAGTCTTTGGTTGCTTATGCTATGCCACCATTCTCAACATCTCGATAAATTTAGTAGTAGGTGCGAAAAAGTGTTTTATTGGTTATTCAAATGAGAAAAAGGTTATAAACTTTTAAGTTTAGAAACAAAAATATCTTTACTCGAGATGTCAAATTTTATAAACTGTTTTCCTTCAAAATGAAAAATAATTTGTCAAAACCTTTTGTTGAAACTTATGTGCCTAAAGATTTAAATCACAAAATTTCTTTGACTCAAAAATAAGTCCCAATGATGAAGGAGAGTGACATCCTATGATGATGGCACGGTGTTGGGTTATCCTACTAGGGATGATGAACTGTTGCAACTTCCATAGATGAAAATACACACCACGAGGGCCTTGTATCACATGAATCACATCCTGTGATACATCTTACGATTCTGCGATACATCTTGATTCAAATCGAATTACGAACAAGAAGTAGGCTTGCCGACCACTCTTGCTAGAAGGTCAACGAGTTTCTAAAGCCCGATAATCTTAATGACTTTATTGTTGAAGGAAAGTTAAATATGGTGTTGAAAAGGTTGTTAATTACTCTAATATTAACAAAGATAATTCTTGCTTTGCCTCTAGTCTAAATAAAAGTATTGAACCTACTGTTATGAAGAAGTTATTCTTGTGATGGTGGGTTGATGTTATGAACTACGAAATTGAGGCCTTAAATGAAAATCATGCTTGGGATATAGCGATCTTCCACTAATAGAACTCCCATTGGTTACAAATGGATCTTTAAAATCAAATATAAAGCCAATGGTGAAGTTGATAGATACAAGGCTAGATTAGTTGCTAAAGGTTATAACCAAAGGAAGGAATAGACTATGATGAAACTTTGTCTCTGTTGTGAAAATGTCTCTTGTTAGATGTCTTATTGCCTTTTGTGAAAAAAAAATGGCCTCTTTTCCAACTTGATGTTAACAATGCCTTTACGTATAGAGACCTTGATGAGGATGTCTATATGACCATCCCTAAGGGGTTCGTAATGAGAACAATAAGAATAAAGTACGTAAACTTGTCAAGTCTCTGTATGGCCTTAAACAAGCTCCCGAAATGGAATGAAAAACTTGTTAGTGTATTAAAAGAAAATAACTTTGTTCAATCATCAATGATCATTCTTTGTTCACCAAAGCAGAGAATAACAAGTTTATTGCTCACCTTGTTTATGTGGATGACATTGTCCTTCTTGAAGCTGCATTGATGAGATAAACCTATTCAAAGAATTTCTAAAATCTAAATTTCATATAAAGACTTGGGAAACTTAAAATATTTTCTTGGCATTGAGGTTTTAAAAGCGGTAATGACATATGTCTCACCCACTGAAAATATTGTCTTGAACTCCTCAAAAGTTTGGACTCCTTGGGTGCAAACACGTGTCCACTCCCATGGAACCCAACTCGTTCTTCCATACATACCCGCTCTTGATGATCCTTACTTGTTAACATTCTTGGTTATCGAGTAACTTGGAAACTTATTTATCTCACCCATACGGACGACATCTCATACTCGGTCCTTTATGCGGCACTGATATATGCATTCTCCTTGAAATCTCATTTAGAATGTGCCCTCAATGTTCGAGATATACGAAAGGAGCTCGATAAAGGTCTAAGGTATAATTTGGTAACTCGAAAATCATCTTGAAGGTATAGTGATGCGGTGGGCTAAATGCAAGAAAACCGGAAATCATCACGAGTTATTGTGTTTTCTTTAATGATTGTTTGATCTCATGGAAAAATAAAAATCAAAACACCCTCTCAAAATCTTCCTGAGCGAGTATAAATCAATGTCTCTGCTTTGTGAAATTATTAGATTCAAAAATCTTAAAAGATCTAAAGTTGATATCAATCTCCCGTTAATCTTTTTGTGATAACAAATCGCTTTGCAACTTCTTTGTCAATCTTGTTTTCCATGAAAGATCAAAACATTTTGAAATTGATGTTCACTTCATCGGAGAAAAAATTGCAAGAGGTGTTATAAGTGCCAAAAGATTGGCTCTTCAAACCAAGCTGAGACATTCTTACAAAAAACCTTCTGTTTATCGGCATAAATTCTTGTGTGAAAAATTGATATTGTTTGATATGTTTGCCCAACAGATTAAAGGGGAATGTTAGAAATTATGGTTATAATATGTGTCAAACATATCATTCTATCAATTGCTAATAGTTTTCAAGTTATGTTTATTGCAGGCTTATTACATGGGTTATTCTTGTACAAAGCATAAATGGTTTAAAGGGTTTAGAAGTTCATTTCTGTTGATGCCTGTTCATTTCTGTTGATGCCTCTTTTATAATAGTTGAGGGGGTCATTGTGTATCTTTTTCTCTTATTTAATCCTTCCCCTAATCTAGGGTTATCACACAACTGTGTGTGCAGTTATTGTCTTATACTCTCTCTTTTCTGATCATAGTACTGATCTTGTTTCTTCTTTGTATTGGTCTGGTTATTGTCTCATTGACATTAACCTAACCTTGTAACACTTTGGATACTATTGTTGGCTTAATCTAAGCCGACTATTGAGGCTTTGGTTTGAATAAAGTATTGTTGTGAATCTGTTGAATCTGCTGATACTTTCGTACATTATGTACTTAGGTATTCGGGATCTAAGTAGCCCGCAGTTCCTTTTACTTGAGTAGATATGTGAGTGGCTTCTGGATCTCCAACATTTATACGGGCAAATCCAAAATCAGCCACTTTTGCACGCAGTTTATCAGTAATCAGTATATTAGAGGATTTTATGTCTCTGTGGATTATTGGTTGATCTGCAATTTGTTTATAAATAAACAGTTAATGAGATTTCTTGATACATGTAATAAACTTTAGAACTACAAGGCAAAAAGAGCAAACTGTTCATTTTGAGGGAAGTGGTAGACTGAAGTTAAAAACTGGATACATGTAGCTGCACTTACCATCTAAATGTTCACGAAGGGTTCCGTTGGTAACATATTCTAACAAGATAATACGCTCGCCACCATGCTCTATATAACCATAAAATCTGACCAGATTTAGATGCTCGATCTGTGATAATGTTAGAATTTCATTTTTGAACTCCAATGGAGTCCCTTGGTCATAATTGTCCTGCCACATAAAACGTAAATAATTAACAAATACTCCTTAAAACCCGTGGAATTTGAATTTTATGCTTTTCGTATATAAAAACTTATGTATAAATTACATCTTTTCCAAATACCATAATACTGATAACTTGATGGCATTGCTTTAGGTTCACAAGATTCAACCTTAGCAACCAATTTACATCTGACACTAGCAACCAATTTACAAGCACAAGCGTATTAGATATTTATATCTGGCATTAGGAACCAATTTACTGGCTAAGAAGTTTTTTATGATTGTATTTCCATTCAATTTATAGAGGTAGTAATAGTTTCTATTCCAAAAATAATTAACCTTTTTTGCACGCTTTATAGCAATGACGGATCCATTTCTCAGTGTTCCCTTATAAACGGAACCAAATCCTCCTTCCCCAATTATGTTTGAATCAGAGAAATTTCCAGTCGCCTTACGAATATCTTCAAAGGATAACTCATCGATGCCTTGTATTCCGCCAGATGCCCTAGAAGGTGTAGATGAAGCAGAGTAGTTGTGTTTTCTGCTGTTTTTTGAAGGAGTGCGTGTTGTATCTGAAGAAAAGCAACACTCTTGTAACACTTTCACAGCATAACTAGTGAGTAATATCATAGACATCAAATCTACAAGTTCTAAAACATATTTCTTGACAACTATATCATGCAGGTTTTCAACGACTACCATCAAAAAGTTCTGTAAACAGATAAGACTACCGATGCAATAATCCTAATTATTCTCAAATTCCAAAGTTCTAATTTATGGTTCTTTGTGCATATCTGTAATAACATTTAGCTTCTCTTACTGGTGTCTTTTTCCTATCAAAAAAACTGCCACATTTCTATAGAGTCAAACGCTCTACTTTTTAAAATCTCAAAACGACATCTACGTAGCCTGTTTTTTTAGTTTAAAAACGCCATACGTCGTAAATCCTGGTTAGCATTTAATGCAATCATGATTACTGAATCAACTACTTATTAATCTCCTAATCATCAATGAGCAATACATTTGACTTTTAAATGTCAAATATGCATAATCAAGCACATATCACTCTACTTCCATAAACATAATTCACTTCATAACTATCATTTCATTCACTAATATTAATCCCAATGGGATATCCTAGTCGTAGGGACTTGGGATTCTCCAAGTAAAGACCCAAGTTCTTCAGAACAGCCCTCAAGCACATAGCTCAGTTGGTTCCGGAACTGAGAGACTTGCTCAAAATGGTAACACTCTCCTGAGCGGGCCCACATTTTGGCATCCAAGCGTGTTGACAGGTCAGCATTGTGGGTTATGTAACACTTTACTAACCCCAAAACCCAAAATCGCTACAAAATACTACCAATTCAGCTCATGCTATTTAACAACGATTAATGTTCAAATCCATAAACAAATAAATATCATAGCTAAAAAACCTGGCAAATTAAACATGAAAAGCTTACATTGGAATGTACCAGGTGTAGTAGGTATAGCAATAGCATGATCATCATCATCATCCTTATTATTTTGACCACCACCACATGTGAACACCATTGCAATTATATCAAAAGATGAACTATCTTTTTTTGCCATGGCTTCTTGAATATTATTATTCTTATGTAATCCAGAAGAATTTTAATTCGAAGTTGAACTTGAGCTTTGGGTCCAAATTTGACCGGATCAGGGTCGGGTCATGGGAGTTTTTCTTGTTTGATTCATATGCAGAATCAAATCTCTGTGTTGTTTTGTGTTTTAGTACTAATGACAAAATCTTGACGCAACATCCATCAAACCAAATTGGAGTTCAAATCAATGCAAAATATACAGTGATATGCTAGTTACATCTTATAGCAAGAAGAGTGAACATCAATCACAACATATTTTTTACTACTGTAACACACCAGTCACCAATACAAGTATACAAAAAGTATTTGTATGTGTGTATAAATAAATATAACATATTAATATATGATACAAATAAACAGTTGAATAAATTCTCTACATACAAAACCTTTTTTTGTGCACAATTTCTATGCAGATTGAAACTTTTCCTTGCTGCTATCTTCAATACCAAAGAATTCACGGCGGTGGTTTTTTCTGCCATCCATTTGAGGTACTTGTACAGAATGGTTTGCAACAGCGGTAACATCGTTATGTTCATGGAAATCTTTTCTTATTCTCCACAAGATCTCTGCGCATTTCTTCATTGATGGTCTTAACTGTCTTGTGGGGGCCAGACATTGTCGGGCGAGTCTTAGAACCTTTTTGACCACCATCAGGGATGCTGGATTCCTCCTTAGTTTCGGATCCATTGCTAGTACCACCTCCCTTGTTTTAGTCTATGCAGTGCCTGCAAGAGGATAGTTCGTTTATGATTAGCCTGACTTTGTTTTTCCTTATTCTTGAGGTCATAGGTTTCACTAGCCTGTGAATGCTTGTTAGATCTTATAGGTTTCACGAGCCTACTAAGGTAAGCATGATGGTCAACAATTCACTAATTATTATCCAGACATTCCCAGTCTTACCAAGTTTCCGTGGGCCCATTGCTTGATTTGGTTTTATGAATACTTTTAATTTGTCCTCACCAAAGTGTAATGATGTTTGAAAGCAAAATGAGGCCATCCTTTCAAATGTTCCTAGAAAATAATTTCATTGTACACGCTAGTTAATATGTTTGCCTTCGTGAAATAAAATTGCACTAAACGATATCAAAGTTGAGGCAACAGTTCACTATTCTTTTCCAAACTTCCGAAACACACCAAGCACTGAGATACCAAAAGCATCATTTACAAGTATTGGTTATGAGGCAATCAAATATATTTGACCGTCTACTACGCTTCAGACTATCAAAGTATGACTGTTAAACAAGGTATGATTGAAAACAATTCAACAGTTGGTTCCAAATGCCCTGAAAACGTATTTCTAGATATGTGACGAAAGACTACTTACACCCTTCAAGGTGTGACTAATAAGTGATAACTAATGACGAGAGAACTATTCGCTGATGTTTTCCAAATGTGCTTTATTATGCTAATTTCTAGATACTTGACAACAAACTATGCATGGCATTATAAAGTATAACTACAGTATTAAATAAGAGATGAGCAGATATGGTTCCTCAAATATTTCTGAATGTACCCAATCACACTAAGTTATCATATCTATATCTTTTATTTGGCCCACAACATTCCTTAATTTGTGAAGTTCCAACTTTTAAGGAACCAGGGGTAGCAAATGAATATCAGAAGAGACATGGCATGAAAAAACAGCATATTTATCTGGGTCAGAAGAAATTACCCAAGTTTTCGTTATCTTCTCATTAGTAGCTTTGTTTAACTCAATTGGTAGTCTTCCTGTGACCAGCTCCACAAGCACAACCCCGAAAGAGTAAACATCACTCCTATCAGTAAGTTGGTATGTACTTAGGTATTCGGGATCTAAGTAGCCTGCAGTTCCTTTCACTTGAGTAGATATGTGAGTGGCATCTGGATCTCCAACATTTATCTGGGCAAATCCAAAATCAGCCACTTTTGCACGCAGTTTATCAGTAATCAGTATATTAGAGGATTTTATGTCTCTGTGGATTATTGGTTGATCTGCAATTTGTTTATAAATAAACAATTAATGAGATTTCTTGATACTAAAAACATCTGTGTTTATAAGTAATAAGCAACATACCTGTATCGTATGCAAATATGTAATTGCATGAGCTACATCGATCATAATATCTAGCCGCTCTCAATTTCAAGCCCATTTCCACATTTACCTAAAAGAAATACAATATTACTTCTGAAGTAACTTTAGAACTACAAGGCAAAAGAGCAAACTGTTCCTTTTGAGGAAGTGGTAGACTGAAGTTAAAACTGGATACATGTAGCTGCACTTACCATCTAAATGTTCACGAAGGGTTCCGTTGGTAACATATTCTAACAAGATAATCGCTCGCCACCATGCTCTATATAACCATAAAATCTGACCAGATTTAGATGCTCGATCTGTGATAATGTTAGAATTTCATTTTGAACTCCAATGGAGTCCCTTGGTCATAATTATCCTGCCACATAAAACGTAAATAATTAATAAATACTCCTTAATACCCCCATGGAATTTGAATTTTATGGTTTTCGTATATAAAAACTTATGTATAAATTACATCTTTTCCAAATACCATAATACTGATAACTTGATGGTATTGCTTTAGGTTCACAAGATTCAACATTAGCAACCAATTTACATCTGACACTAGCAGCCAATTAGCAACCAATTTACAAGCACAAGCGTATTAGATATTTATATCTGGCATTAGCAACCAATTTACTAGCTACGAAGTTTTTTATGATTATATTTCCTTTCAATTTATAGAGGTAGAATAGTTTCTATTCCAAAAATAATTAACCTTTTTTGCACGCTTTATAGCAATGACGGATCCATTTCTCAGCGTTCCCTTATAAACGGAACCAAATCCTCCTTCCCCAATTATGTTTATATCAGAGAAATTTCCAGTCGCCTTACGAATATCTTCAAAGGATAACTCATCGATGCCTTGTATTCCGCCAGATGCCCTAGAAGGTGTAGATGAAGCAGAGTGGTTGTGTTTTCTGCTGTTTCTTGAAGGAGTGCGTGCTGTATCTGCAGCAAAACAACACTCTTGTAATATTTTCACAGCCTAACTAGTGAGTATTTTTATAGACATCAAATCTACAAGTTCTAAAACATATTTCTTCACAACTATTCCATGCAGGTTTTCAATGACTGCCATCAAAAAGTTCTGTAAACAAATAAGACTACCGATGCAATAATCCTAATTATTCTCAAATTCCAAAGTTCTAATTTATGGTTCTTTGTGCATAACTGTAAATCTGTAATAACATTTAGCTTCTCTTACTGGTATCTTTTTTCCTACCAAAAAAATTGCCACATTTCTATAGAGTCAAACGTTCTACTTTTTAAAATCTCAAAACGACATCTATGTAGTCTGTTTTTTAGTTTAAAAAACCCATGCGTCTTAAATCCTGGTTATCATTTAATGCAACGATGATTACTGATTCAACAACTTGTTAATCTCTAATCATCAATGAGTAATCCACAACAGGTGTAGATTGGCGGGAACACCGTGACCCTGGGTGCCTTTTTGGCACCTGCCATTGTCCACCCCACAAAGAATAGCCCTCCGGCAACTCTCCTGGCCAAGAGGAGCACCAACTAAAGTGAGCACGAGCCAAGACATAGGTTTTTCAGAGTTGGGTACCAACTGAGCTAAAGCCCATTGGTCATCAAATGAGCAATACATTTGACTTTTAAATGTCAAATATGCAAAATCAAGCACATATCACTCTACTTCCATAAACATAACTCACTTCATAACTATCATTTCATTCACTAATATTAATCCCAATGGGATATCCTAGTCGTAGGGACTTGGGATTCTCCAAGTAAAGACCCAAGTTCTTCAGACCAGCCCTCAAGCACATAGCTCAGTTGGTTCCGGAACTGAGAGACTTGCTCAAAATGGTAACTCTCTCCAGAGCGGGCCCACATATTGTCATCCAGGCGCGTTGACTGGTTATCTAACATTTTACTAACCCCAAAACCCGAAATCGCTACAAAATACTACCAATTCAGCTCATGCCAACTAACAAACATCAATATTCACATCCATAAACAAACAAATATCATAATCACTAAAAAACCTGGCAAACTTAAACATGAAAAACTTACATTGGAAATTAGCAGGTGTACCAGGTGTAGTAGGTATAGCATGATCATCATACAAATCATCATCATTATCTTTATCATTTTGACCACCACCACATGTGAACACCTTTGCAATTATATCAAAAAATGAACTGTCTTTTTTTGCCTTAGCTTCTTGAATATTATTATTCTTTTGTAATCCAGAAGAATTTGAATTTGATGTTGAACTTGAGCTTTGAGTCCAAATTTGACCGGGTCCGGGTCGGGTCATGGGAGTTTTTCTCGTTTGATTCATATGCAGAATCAAATCTTTGTTTTGTTATTGTACTTTTTGTGTGTGTCAGAAGTAAAATCTATGTTTTTGAGTTGTGTTTTTCTCTGTTTGTGTCAGAAATAAAATCTATGTCTGTGTTTTTTTGGTTTTGTGTAATTTGCTAAAAAAAAAAAAGGATTATATTAGTATACGAGTTGTTAAAAAGCGTTTACTAAGAAATTTGGTCTAGTTGAGAGATCATGAATGATTCTTATTTGGATTAAACTATTTGATGGAGACTAAATCAAGGTTTTCTAAGATATCAACCGACTTAATGGGCTGATTCTTGTGTCTATTATTTGATTAGTGTTTATATGTTGGGTTGTTGATATTTGTTGAATGATGATTTGATCAGTGATTTAATTGGGTGGATGTTTTTATAATAGTGACAAAAGTGAGATTATGGCTGTGTTTGGCGCTCGATTGTTGGGGCTTACAAGAGTTTGAGGCTTTGAGCTTTTAAAATAAGTGAGATGATAAGATAAGTTTTGAGCAGGTTTGTGTACGAAGACCGAATGTTCAAAACCGAACCGACCGAAAAATCGAACCGGACCGACACAGTAGCCCGGTTCGGTTTCGGTTCAGTCTACATGCTTTCGGTTTGGTCGGTTCGGTTCGGTTCGGCCAAAACCGACAAAAACATGCCAAAATACACCTAGACCGAAAACCCGGCGGGCAAGCGAACCGAACCGAACCGACAACATTCGGTTCGGTTTCGGTCAGCGTTTTCACGGTTTCGGTCCTCGGTTTTGTCGGTTGGGTCGGTTTATGACCGACGCTCAGCCCTAGGTTTGTCACATGGAAGATTATGGAGAGATTATGTTTATTTTTTTTTTTAAATAAACTATTTAAAAAATAATCTTTGTTTGACTGACAGAACTTACAAGAGATTATAAAAAAAATAATCTTTCATAATATTTGAAAATCAAATATTCTTCATATGAATTTTATAAAAATAACATCTTTTATAATCTTCATCTCTAGCATCATCTCCAACACCATCTCAAATTTTGGCAATGATTACTTTTCCTAAACATAACTTTTGTTTCTCACACGTGTTTATGGAAGATTTTATAAGACCAAGCTAGTTGAAGCGGGCTTATGGGGTTTATAGTTATTAAATTACTTAAATAACCTTCAAAATATAGTGGAGTATCACGCATAAGCTAGAAGTATATTTGAATTTAACTTGATGTATCTTTATGCGCTTTTACATTAATAAGTTTCAGCTCCAACTAAACCGCCAAGCAGTTTTACAAAAATATAAGCTTCAACTTCGTTTATAATATAAGCACTAACTCAAGTTACAACTCCAACTCCAGCTTGGCCAACACCAACCCATTTTGCAAAACATACCCTATGTCTGGGGAACAAAGGTTTGTTTATCAGGCTTATTAGTTTATGTAAATTTAGTTAGTAACTGAAACTGAAGCCTTGAACTTATATTAAAAGCTAAAAGCTATAGCTTTTATTTATATATGGTTCACAAATTTGTAGTAGCTAGAGCTTATCATGTAAAATTATACATAACTAAGCTCTAAACATGTTTAAGTAATTTAACGTACTACAAGCTCTAAACATTTTTAAAAGCACATTTATGTTAGCTTGAGCTTATAGAATCTTATAGTTTATAAAAATTTCATAAGTTTGTGTAACAAACAAAACTTTAATAAAAACTTATAGCCGTAAATCAATGTCATAATATAAACCTGCTAGTATACAAAATTTCAAAATGATCAAGTCATATGTTTATGAATGATGAAATTTAGAAATTTGCTAGAGCTTGAGCTTATATTATAAGCCGAAATTGAAGCTTATATTTTTATAAAATTGTTTGGTGAATTAGTTGGATCTGAAGCTTATTAATGTAAAATCACACAAAAATACATCAAATAAAATTCATATATATTTTAGAATTTTTACGTAATAATTCATTATATTTTTAAAGATATATAAGTAATTTAACTATTTATAAGCCCTATAAGCCCCATTTTATGGGTTTGAGCTTATGGAAGCTTATGGCTTATTTTATAAGTCATTAGCTCCATAAGACGTGTGACAAACGAGACTTATTTTATAATAAGAAACATTTATTTTAAAAGCCAAAACCTAGATGAGCCTCTATAAGCCTCTTGCCAAGCATAGCCTGAAATACGACTACTTATAGTTTATTTGATGTCATTTGCGTCAAATTCTAATTCGAATTATTATCTTTCTTTCTTTTTTCTAGTACTGCCTTGAAATTTCTTAGGCGAAAACGACATACAAATTCTATGATTGTTTTTGTAGTTGTTGCATCTTTCTAAGTTGATGCGTACATTAATGAGTTGCGCTCTACAAGTCAAAAACTAAATAACCATAAAAATATATTCATAAGAGTGATGAAGCTGTGTATTTGTTTTTAAAAGAAACTTAGAAAGTGTTTTGAGATTTGATTACATATCTAGCCATCTAGGTGGCTTGAAAAGATTTTAAATGGCAACATTAAATGTTTGTGTTATCTGAAATAGTTACAAAGCTTTAAGGTGTTTATACGATAGTAGTAACATTTTCTTTAAATTAAAAGGTTTATAAAGCATTGAATGCATCGATGGTCAAATTTTATAAAAGCTTTATAAGTGTTTCATGTCATCGTATATCATTAATTCATGAACCTTTTGATTTTATAAACTTATTCTCGTTATGATAAAAATGTTACAACTTTATAAACATTTCACATTACACATAATTAATTGTGTTAAGTTATGGAGAGGTTTAAGAAATAAGATTTTTTTCATGCTACATAGATTATAAAATACTTTCTCGCTATGTTGGAATAAAATATAAAGTTTTTCAAGTATTTTAGACATTTTCATAAACCTTGTATAGTGGTTGTTCTGAGGTGGCATGAAAACTTAAATTTTAGACTAAAATACATCGTTGGTCCCTAAACTTGGTCATACGCTTCACGATGGGACAAAGTTGGGCGATATCATCGCTGGAGGTCCAAAAGTTGGGATTTAAATGCCAAACTCATCCCTTGACCAGGATTGCCATAATCAACTTTAATTTTCTGGATTTCCTTCGAGGGTATAATAGATCATTCACAATTTTGACCCAACGTAGTTAAAATCTAACCCAACTTTGTCCCATATTTGTACCGCAACACACAACATTCACCCTAAAATACAATCAACACACATTCTACCCAAAGCAAAAAAACTATAATGGCATAAACGATAAAGGAAGGCCTTGTTGAGTTCGTTGAGGAAAGAAGGCGCCCAAATGAAAAGGATTTTGGTGTTAAGAAGGAGAAGGAAGAGGCTGACATCGTGTTATCAAAGTTTAACGATTTTGGAGAAAGGATTAAAAAGCTGGAAATTTTGTTTAAATATCTTAAGGAAAGGAAGGAAAGGAAGGAAATGAAGGAAAATGATGATAGGGAGAGTTGTGGGTCTAGCTAAGTGTATGTTTAGATGATAGTAAACTTTGTAGTTGTTGAGAACATGAAATCGATGAATAAAAATTTGGTTTCTTATGTAAGTAATTGTGTTTGGTTGTGCATTGTATCTGCTTGAAATCGTTTTGCACTAACTTAATAGGCTTGACTTACCCAAGTCATACCACAATAGTAAAACACTAATTTTTTGCCTTTCATAAGTTTGTTTGACTTGGGTAAGTCAAAATTCAAGATGTTACAATTTGAGACATTGGGCGTGTTCAGTCCCACTGTCAACACTAACACCAAACCAATTTCTTCCTAAACAATACACCATTGTCAATACATTATTATTTAGTGCTAAAGCGTTTGCATTTTCAACACATATTTTTAAACCCTTGCCTTTGCTTTGGCCGACACGGGTGTTTGGTTTCTTTGTAACAACTTTTCTTTGATAAAAGGGTTTTTGGTTTCTTTGATACAAGGGATGTTTGGTGATACATTATGATTTAGTGCCAAAGCATTTGCATTTTCAACACATATTTTTAAACCATCGCATTTGCTTTTCTTGACACGGGGTGTTTGGTTGTCTTGATTCAACTTTTGTCGATAAAAGGCGGTTTGGTTTTGTTGATATAAGGGATGTTTGGTTTCTTGATACTAATTAGACTAAAATACACCAAATATCACAATACAAGAACAGATTAAATACATAAAATTTAGATGATATTTTATCATTAATATAGTCGGTTAAAGATCATAAACAACTACATCAAACCAAGACCAACAACTAAACAAAAGATTCAATTTACATACCCTTTTTACCAACCTATATTTCCAAAACTAGCACCCAAAAGACCGCATTTATCTACCCCCAAGGAAAAACCCAAAATTCAAGCATTATGTTCAGCCATTTTCTTAACAAAACCTTCGTTGGAACGAACAGCTTCATCAGTTTGACCAACAATCGTATCAATTGAACAAGTTGGTGTGTGTGCAGGTGGATTTTCCTCAACAGATCCAAAGCGTCAAGCGCTATTCCCCTGGTCCCGAGCTTCGTTCTCTTCGATCACCGCCACGTTTCATGATTCTCTCTTCGATGTTCAATGCACTTAAGAACTAGCTTTTTCAAAATCCATTCTTGTGCAGCCTCTTCTTCAAACCACACAGCCATACGATCATTCAACTTGGATGATCTAGCAATCTCTATGAGTTCATTTAAAATGGGAAAATCTTCCATTGAAAATTGTTTGCGTGTGGAAAAAGTGGTGGATGGGTTTATCGGTTGGTGTGCACAAGTAAAAAGCTTCTCCGGTAAGAGACAGTCAAGGGTCTAATATGTACTTTTTTTCACACTCGGTCCCTGAATTTGTCTTGGTTGTCGTTGTCACACTTAAAACTCCCGCCTGATAATCACTTTAGAATACACAATTGGTCCTCGTTGCCAACTTACGATATTACAACTTAGTTGAAGTTTAAACAACACAAAACCATTAGAAGTTTGACTTTGTTAAGTCAAACTTCTAAAACATATCAAATTATCAATAAACTCCAAAACAAATATTGAGTAATGGTTTTGCAATATTGACTTTACAAAGTCAAATATTGAGTAATGGTTTTGCAATATTGACTTTACAAAGTCAAATATCAAGTATTGACTAACTAAAGTAAACTGAAAATGCAGTTTTACTTGCTACAATCAAATTGAAATGGTAAATGAAAGTTTGACTTTCGAATGTCAAACTTGCATCACCTACAATACGCACAAACAAAAACATATGAACAAGCTGATTTTAAGCAAACCATATAAACAAATACTGTACCAAAATACCAAAACTATTTTGCAACATTAATTGTCATAGGGTATTCAACCCATACATAAACTACAACCGCTCAAAGAAATCTACCACATTGTGGGGAAGCTCGGTGGAGTTTCAATGACTTCTAGCCAACTCCCGATTATTCTTGATATTTTCATTCCCATCATGACTCATATATCACGAGCCCGATATTGATTGTCTTTAGCGACCAGGAACATGCAAGTATAAACTTTATTAAAGTTAATTCATGCTCTGTTCTAGGAAAAGCTCAAACACCACGATCAGAATGGCATGGTGAATGTGTTTCATCTACAACATTGGGAAAATTTTCCAAAGGTAGAACATTAAGCGTGTTTTCACTGAAAAATCAAATAGTGTTGAGATACACAAACATGGCAATTTAGGAATGTTTATTTGCTACATATGCATTACTCCAAAACACTTACTCGGTATCCAAAGATTTTCAAATTTGGACATCCACGAATCATTTCAATGATGAACGATAACATAACAATATTCCCAAAATCGACATGGGACGACTTAAGGTTAATCAAGGATACAAAGGGCACATTCATCCTAGAATTAGCTTCCCGTATCAACTACAACAATTTTTAAAGATTAAATGTCATTACTGTTACACAATGGTCTTTAACATTGTAAAATCATAAGTGTAAAACTCAAATTGTTCTTACCGTGCAATCATCAAAATCCAATGTAAGGCTCTCAAGATTTTGAAGTCTTGTCAGGTGAAAGATATCGGTTGTTGTAATTGTCGTCACAACATTATAACGACCGAATGACAAATCTAAATTCTTCAAATTCCTAACTTTTGCAATATCCCATAGTCTCATCTCGTTTGTACTAGGACGATTCATTTTAAGAGACTCAAGTGAGGGACAACTAGCAATAAAGTCCCAAACTGTACCGCTTAGAAAATTGACATGAATCAATTCTAAGCTCGAGATTTGGAAAGCCATGAAAATATTTCAAAGTAGTCATACCACAAACATGAAGTACCGGATGTTTCAACTCACTACGAGTAAAGTTGGGTTGGGAACGAATCGGGTCACCATACCGGTTGTAATAATCGGCTCCTCAATTCCATGCTCACCAAAACAAGAGCCACTCACGAATCTCTTCATAATGAAAGTTGTCTATTCAAGCATTGATCTTGGCTCTACAAATAAGACAAACTTTCTTATTGGACCCAGTAGCGGAGCTAGACTATAAATTGTGGGAAGGCCAAACCTGTAAATCTCATGATTTAAGAGGGTAAAAAATGTAATGTATATTTTTTATCATGTAAAATACAACAAAAATACATTAGGGGACAAAATTGTGGGGGGGCCACCACCCTTCCTTGCCCCTTCATAGCTCCGCCAGTGATTGGACCCATAAGCCGATTTAAGAATCTAGTAACAAGCCTCCCATCAAATTCATATGTTAAATAATAAAAGAAATCCTCATCAACTATGACATCATTGAGCAAAGTCCACTTAGACCATCGGTTTCGCTAAACTAGAGGTTCTTACCGCTTCTTAACAAAGGCAACCGATTCAAAATGTTAGTGATCACTACATCGGCATGTTGCTAATACGATCAATCGACATGGTTTTGTTGGAAGTTGGGTTGGTCTTTGAGTTCGTGAAATGACGATTTAGATTCGGATTTGATTTTCAGTTTATCGTTTCTGGATAATGGTGTATTATGATTGGTAAAGTTGTTTGTTGGGTGGGTGTATTGTTTCGGGCGAAATTAAATGCAAGCGTATCAGGGAAGAAATGGCTAGTAGGCATAATCACAATTGGTCCCTAGGTTGAAGGTTGGGTCAAAATTGTGAATGGTCTATTATACCCTCGAAGGAAATCCAGAAAATTAAAGTTGACTATGGCAATCCTGGTCAAGGGACGAGTTTGGCATTTAAATCCCAACTTTTGGACCTCTGCCGATGATATCGCCCAGCTTTGTCCCATCGCGAAGCGTATGACCAAGTTTAGGAACCAACGGTGTATTTTAGTCTAAATTTTATAAGTTTTATAAAACGTTATGTACATTTTTGGTTCTTGTGGTTTGCCGGGTATAACACTTTTAGTCCAATAGTTTCAAAAGTCTCGGATCCTCTCCTGAATTCGACGACTCGTAACACTTTTTGTCCATTTTTCGTTGAATGTTAGTTTGACTTGTTAAAAAACATGAAATGACTAAAATACTCTTGAATGATGATGTGCAATTGACTAAAATGCCCTTTATTATTATTATTATTATTATTATTATTATTATTATTATTATTATTATTATTATTATTATTATTATTATTATTATTATTATTATTATTATTATTATTATTATTATTATTATTATTATTATTATTATTATTATTATTATTATTATTATTATTATTATTTTTAGAAACAAAACCAATGGATTACAAGAAATTAGTGGGAGCCTCAAACAATCTGGCTCCCACACCTTTAGCAATAATAAAACTAATCCTCACGAAGATATGAGCGGCGACGTGCTCCAATGTCTTGAGTTATAGAGAACTTCGGATCCGCTTAAGTAAGGTCACCGTCATCCTCAAGTTCTCCTAAGGAGGAAAATGATAAAGGGTGAACCCATATCCAATGTCTGTACATTTGGCTCCGTATTTGATGCGTTTACGCTGCGGCGTCAATCATTTGCACGACGGCACAAAATCCATCATACTAGTTTGTGTGAGGGGATGACCCGGTCAATCGACACATACGCCCCGCCTCCATCCATGAGAATAGAGCAAGATATCTGGCGGCCGTAAGACTTGCTCCCTTTCTCCACCCAAGCCCGATGTCAACCTCTTACGAGATGAGACCCCGGATCGAGAACGGATATCAATCAAAGTGTCACGCGCATTACTATGTTGGTCCCCATAAATATCCCCAAGAAAGACCCTAGCAAGTCGAGCACGGCATCCGAGCGAGAAAATAGGGAACACCAAGCCGATAACACAACACACATCCGATGTTTAACCTCATTCTTTATCTTCACAAAACATTTACACCATATCACCTTGTTAAGAACTCTTTCTTGAATAAGAAAACACACCTCATCAAAACTAACAAAAGCAAAAAACCAATCACCATCATCATGAAACTTGAGCCACCATCACCACCATGCCAGATCCAACCACCAATACTACGGACCCACCACAAGCCTCAAATATGCACATTGAGGTGTAAACCACGAAACCACTACAATAAAACCCATCACCATCATCAAAAAGAAGACGATCACCTTGATCTAGTATATATCTAACGTGGTATAGATCGATCCACCAAATTAAAGGTGTTGATGTTTTCTAGACGTTAGTAATGATTCCGATAGTTTGGTGGTGATTTACGAGGTTGAGTGGTGATACCACCAAGAAAAAGATTCACCACCGCTATAGCGGACCACTAAACAATCCAAAAGGTGGCATCGGTATAAGGAGCAACACCGAGAAGAGAGAGAACTCGACAACCGCAGATAATGTCCATCACAAATCTTTCTTACATGCTTTAACGCTCACCCAAGTCCAAATTTTCCTCATCAATATTACACCATGATCGATGGGTGTATCGAACGTTGGTAATGATGTCGTGGTTGGGTTCGAGTCCACAAATCGAGTCGGGTGGTTTGGTGTTGACGTCATCGTGAAAGGTATCATTCGCCCACACAACTAGAGAAACCGTTTATTGAGTTTGGTGGGTCGATCTGGTGAGTTTGGTGGTGATTTACGAGGTTGGTGGTGATACCGTCAGTGGGTTTTGGTGGTGTATTTGAACGCTGGTAATGATGTCGTGGTTGGGTTGATGTCGTGGTGATGTTTGGTGGGTTAATGGTGGTGATTTTGTGGCAGGGTGTTTCGGTGATAGGTTGGTGGTTTGGTGATTCGGTGGTGGTTTGGTGAGTCGGTGGTGGTTTGATGGTGATGTCGTGGCAGGGGTTGTTTGTGGTGATGCATTGGTGGTTTGGTGAGTCGGTGGTGGTGGTTTTGTGGTGATGTCGTGGTGGGAGGGGGTGTTTGTTGGTTGATGGTGACTATTATGGTGATGTCGTGATGGGAGGGGTGTTTGTTGGTTGATGGTGATTATTTGAAGATTTACCACACTGGAACTCACCACATCGAGACCCACGGTAGGGAGTACACAAGTTTTGGATGGTGGTGACAGGCGGCGGATGGTGGCAGCAGGCGGTGGATGGTGGCTGCCTAGAAAATGTGATAAGTTTGGGTAGAGAGAAAAAAAGGGAAGAAGATGAAGGGATATTGTGATATATGTGGAGTAAAATGTGTTTTTGATGTGTTATAATATGAAAGGACAAGAATACCCTCCCATTTAATGGTCAAACAAAGTCAAACTAACGGTGTCGGTGAAAATGGACCAAAAGTGTTACGGGTTGTCGGATGCAGGAGAGGATCCGAGACTTTTGAAACTATTGGACTACAAGTGTTATACCTGACAAACTACAAGGACCAAAATGTATTTAACTCTTTTATATAAGGAATGTTTTGGTTCATTCAGTGAAAATTATGTTCAAATATAGTAATTTATCACTTTATTTAATGTGTGTTGCATGCATTTTTTTCTTAAATAAGAAAGTTTGTGTTTATTAATTTACGAAGAAAAACCCGATGCGGTGGACATTTGTTACCAAAACCCACGATAAAACTGGTATAACATCTTTGTTGTAATTATTTAATATTTTCTTACTAAAATATTGGTGCACATAATTGCTGGTTTGGCCCTTTGTTAGTCAACTATAAATGTATCTTAGTATATTTCAACCTAATTAGTATCATAAATACTTGATGTTTAAAACAAACAATATAGTTGAAAATTTAAATGTTTATTTATTTATGCTATATTCTTTCTGTTATTCGAGATACTTATTTGTTATTAACATAACATTATCATTTCATATTTTAGTATAATTATAACTATTAGTTGCCACGAGTCCACGACCCACAAGGCATATATGAAATAAATTCGAAAGGGTAGTACCAACAAACTATTTATTAATTGGATAATTCTTTTATTATATGGTTCTTTCTTTGACAACGTGTTCTAAGTTATTTTCAAAACAAGAATTAGAAATATACCCAACAGTCAACATGTACAAGATGTTTAAACATCATTAGAATAATAAACGATCAAACTCATATTGGATAAACGGATATGGGGTACTTGACACACCTTATAAGAAATCAGAAGTTTCTAAAGGACTGGTTTAAGATAAATGTTGACCAAAGCATGGTTGCTAAGATCCCGATGCTGATGTTAGGATCTTACGATTTTACGATACTGCAAAATAAAAACGATTCGAATCCTACATAGGATTTTTGCGAGCTTAAGATCTTACAGGATCCTGATTTTGACCTTACGATCTTAAGATCTAATTCTATCCGATCTTACTTTTTTCGGATTACAAACTACAAATTTTTGGATTGTTTTTTTAAAATTCCGAAAACAACATGTTAATCTTTTTAAACATTTCATAACTATAATTTAGGACAACATTTTTATAAAACATTCATATTACTTTGTGTTTATGATATATAATAATTTATAAATTTATATAATATTACAAAAACTATTAAGAAAATAACATTATAGCATGAGCTTAATATCTCGATCCGATCTAACGATCACGGTTTTGCAAAGACGAAAACGATCATGAGCAAATACCCGATCTTGAAAACCTTGGACCAAAGGACCAGTTAAGATGTGATTGGTCCGTAACAGAAATGGCTTAAAAAAAAAGTCGGAAAAATTCCCTCGAATGATCGGTTATGTGTTGCATATTTATGCCTGCAGGACAATGCGTCGTAACACCCCATTTCTTTGGTTTTAGTGATATGCCACTAGTGTTATCTTGAATGAAATGTGCCTATGGCCCATATGTGATAGTTGTAAGTTGTAACTACCCTAAATTTTATTATATATTTTTCAATCAAATTGGGCAAAAGATGTATTTGTTCAAAACTTTTGAGGTCCAAAACCAATGATATAATTTTATTTATTTATTTATTCCTTCAAATAAAACAAAACATTGGAAAAATCATCCTTTGTTATGGCATGTTACGAATATAAAGCTTTGATGCAAGACTAATGCTTATTGTAACTAGAAGTGGTACATCCACATGGTTAGAACGCGTGTGAATTCAGTACAGGCGACAAAGTGCCAGAAAGAGTTTCAGCAAGTATAGGCAACTTTAGCATCAAAGAAAGTTGATCACTGTTTCGAGTGTGAGCTAGTGATGAATCCATTGTAAAGGTGTTTAACAGATGAAATTGCTTGTACACATGATTTTTCAACAGATGAAATTGAAAAACGTGAAAATGAAAAAAAAAAAAAAAAAAAAACTAGGAACACACTAGACTCTATAGCTTATGTGCGTGCTTGCATAACATGATCCTAAAGCTAGCAGCAAAAAGAGAGAAGCTGTGAACGACCTCCACATGACATGCTGTCAAGTTAGGTCAAGGTTTTCTTTGGATCTTTTTTTCTGTATGTACTTGTATATGTGCTTTAAATAAATGTATGGTGTTAGGCAAGAAGATGGTAGCAAAGAGTTTTAAAATATACAGTTATAAAATACTTCAATTTTTCGTTGTATCTTTTATTGATCTAGATTTAAGATTCAACTACTCGTTTATTTTACTCTAGGGTCTTTACTACTTTGACCAACATATAGTTACCTTACATATTAACTGTCAGTGTCTATTCAGGGCTAGGTTTTCCGTAACTTGTGACGATGAATAATTATAGAAATGATGCAAAACAAAGACGTCATATTACTAATGTACAAGTTTTTCACTTTCCTGGCTACTACATATGCAAAGATCATATCTACAAAAATGAGTAAGAAAAGAGCCTAACTACCTTCATCAAAATTTACCCTCTCACCAGTGGAGAAGATGTTCCAGAACAGTGCAGCTGAGAAATATAAAACTGCTGTAAGCAACAGAAATCCCTGAAAAGAACCCACCAATTCAACAAAGAAACCAGCTCCAACAGTCCCGATTATAGCCGCTAACGTGCCTGCAGTATTCGACATGCCTATACAACAAAAATACATTTGGATTAACAACGAATGGACCATGGGATACAATTATAATACAAGCTTTTTAAAGCCAGTTTTTCCCCTTATGTTGGCTATCCATCTAATTGAACACAAGGGTAGACGGAACCATTTATTTTTGCTGGAGTTTTGATGAAATATTTGATGGAAATGATCTAATGTTGATGAAAGTGGCAAAAGTAGGTAAAAAAAACCTTGGTCCACTTCTTTTTGAGCAAAAGAAAACTACTATTGTCAGATTCAACATAGTTGAAAGATGAAATACAGATAGATTGTAAATTCAACCATTATGGAAATCAAAAGATTTAATCTCTTACCATGTAGAACACGGAATACTGTGGAGCAATTTCCTGTAAATCATAAGATATTTACAGTCATCAATAGAGGTCATTTACATGGAAATCAGTCGACCCAGACTGAACATAAATACTAGGGAGTAAAGTGTCTAGTCATGATGCAAGAAAAAAGATTGTACCTGAAGGTTCACAAGGAAGCCACAGTGACTAAACGCCTTTAGCCCCACAGCTAATGTAAGCCAAGCAGAAGCGGCCACTGGGCTCTTTGCCATAATCAACCCAATAAGAGCAATACCAGGTCCAATGAAACCAATTGACTGAAACAAGAATTCAAGCAAAAAGAGCTACATTAAGATTCTTTCCTAAAAGGAACTATACAAGATCAATCATCAATCAATTCTCTAGTATGAAAAGTTTTCACAGCCCTCTCCTGTTAACTCTTTTCACAAAAATGTGTTTAATAGTATATCTAGTTGGAAAACAATGCATATTCCGCACCTGCATAATTTTATGCGAGTTAAAGTGACAGTCATGCCACTTTGAATTAATTTGTCAGAAATAACACCAGCAAAGTAGCCTACTAGTGCCATCATACTCCAAGGAACAGCACTAAACCATGCTGCTTGTCGGAGGTCAACGTGATATATCTGTAACAAAAAAGAAAGCACCCACCATTTAATAATAAGTTTTTTTAGACCTATGTAGATCAGGATAGCATGCCACCGAGACTTACTGTTTTAAAGTATATGGGCATCCATGATAGAATAACAAAGAATCCCTGTGGCAAGAAAGTAGAAGTTAACTGTTAACGTATCAAGAACATAGTGTTATCTAGATATGAAACAAAATAAAGGGGTTTTTTTAATAGTATGAACTGCATACAACTACAGACAGGTCACATTTAGTTCCAAACACAAATATTAGAGGTGACAATTTCCAGCAATTATTTCAAAAATAGGTCAATTTGGGTTATGACTTATCTCTATGAGGTCAAACACATTTATAGAAATTATTAGCTCAAAAGGAAACCAAGCGAAAGTCGCCACAAGTGTATTTAGTGCATAAACTCCTCATTCATTCCATGAAAAAATTATTATTATTAAGAATTGAGATAGTATATCTTCTGTAATCATATTTGACACGCTATTTGCTTATAAAAAATTATCACTTTCGGAAGAAAGTGTTTCTGGTCAGCTCAATCTGTAATGAAAAATTTCCCGTTTTGACCCATTACCCAACCCGCCCATTTTGATACCTCTAATCAGTAACATTATTGCATATGGTAAGCACATGGACTAAAATGAAGTATACCCAGCTATGCATTGAATTTGCAACAATCAGGGACCAAGTTGGCAGTTTAGAAAGCAAACGTTTGAAGGGTGGGATTATTTTGGCTGTCTTCACTTGACTCTCATCCTTGACGGATTTCTTCCTTGTGCTTTGTATATATTCTAGCTCATATTTGGTTATTTGACGACTTCTTTCTGGAGTGCTAGATGTGGCAGATACCCATACCAAGACCCATAGAAATCCCGATAATCCAAATATGATAAAGGGTCCTCCTACACCACCTTGCGACATGAGAATAGGAGAAAGTGTGAGCCCAATAGCACTACCAAGTTGAAATCCAGCCATTGCAAGCCCAACAGCCCTCGATCGTTCAGTTTGAGGAAACCATCTAACATAGAAATAAAAGATTTCAACAGATCGTAGGCCTTTTTAGTTTGGGTTACTGTCATTAAATAGCAACTTACTTTTTTCAATAATCCTTTTTTGTATTTTTGGTCCGTTTTTGTATTTTTGGTCTGTTTTGGTATTTATACCATGTCTTGATGGGCTAGATTGGTCACTTTAGGCGGTAGGTTACTAGTTGACAGGTTAAACCTGATGAGGTTGTAGATTTCTTTGAATTTATTTGATTACTTGGATTTAAAGTGCTTACGTGGTATTTTAAGTGTAGGATAGAAAGGGATTGTTTGGGAATCTATGTGGCAAATTTGAGATGTGGTACATGGATGCCACATCCGCAATTTAACTTGTTCAACCGGTTATTATTGCTAATGTAGTCCATATATAAGTATAAATACCAAACCGGTCTAAAAAAGTACAAGTACCAAAACGGGACATTGGAGAAAGTAAGTAGCTATTATATGACATTGACCTTTTCTAGGTAAATATTCACACACTCACACCTAATAACCCTTTTGGTTTCACCAAAAATTAATTACTTGAAGTTAGGCTGTGAAAATTTCACTCCAAAAAGAATATATTAGAAGTGGTGTATCACTAATTCTGATCAACTTAGTTATAAACGGGTTGATTCTGGTTAGTTTTTATCTCAAGCAGGTCAACAAGTAAAATAACAAATTTTAGTTAAAAAGGAAACGGGTCAAATGGGTCGAAAGTGGCAAAAGTTGCTTTCTAATGAATAAAACTCCCCAATTCATATTATTCAAAACCTTGGATATTATTGGAATAATAATTTTTTGTAAATCATATTTGCACAATAAGTATCATTACAAATAATCCAAATTTTGGACAGAATGTGTTTTGGGTCAACCTGACCTCCCCCATACAAAATTGACCCGTTGGCCAAGCTGCTCATTTTGCCACCTCAATAAAAATGGGCGTGCCTAACAGGTTGGATAACGGGTAAAAACGGTAATTTTGGTATGGGAAAGAGGAAGCTAGTCTGGCGAAATATTTTGATCCAAAAAACTATATTTTATGAACAACTAGTGAGTCATATATGATTAACAATAGCAAATAAATTGCTCAATAAAATGATTAAGGAGGTTTTAGGCATTAAAAATTACACTTTGAAGGGCTTGCTACATGTTTCCTTTTTAGCTACTTTTTTAATACGATCCGATAGAGTTGAAACATAAAATGAAATGAAGTGTTAATAAGTAAATTGGTCGAAACTGAAACCTGTAAGGCTGTAACCATAGCACATGTTTATATTACCTGGCTATCATGTTGTTCATGCATGGAAGTGCAACGCCTTCTGCAACTCCAAGCAAAATACGCATGCTAAGTAGAGCCCAAAGAGAATTTTCTGCAGCCCAAGGGGTGAGAAATGTTGCCATTGACCATAAAGCTACACCACAAGCCATAACTACTTTACCACCATAATAGTCCACTAGAGTCCCTCCAGCAATCGGTGATATCAGATATCCCCAAAGGAAAGATGACTGCCATCAGTGCTACCAATCAGAAGGAAAACAAAACAGGTAGAGCAACTTTCATAAAAAAAGATCCCGTTCGATATCAAAAGACCAAATATTTCTCAAGTTAGTTCATCCAAACACTTCTGATTTCTAGCAAATAAATCTAGCACATGGATGCAACAGTGATGTGAATCTAAGGTTGGCATAGAAGACCACACACACACAGAAATAATACTTTCAAGTAAGCTCCTAGGCATGGCCCATGCCTCACAATGAAGATAGGTAGATACCCTAAGGTTTCATGTTAAAGACAACATTGTCTAAAGCACGATTATAAATTACGTTTTCTCTCAATCATCTACTTGACATCAAAGAGTAATTCCTTAGACAGGTCAAATAAAGTCCATCCATGGATGCTATACATCCGTAAATCAATAATATGAGCTCAAAGGTAGAGGTTTTTCCTATCAGCTGCAGATTATTAATCTGAGTCGCACCTCCTTTTTCTGATTGGCAAACAAGGAACATAACACAGATTAGGTGCGTCAAGTATTCAGCTTCTTGCTTAATACTTTCTAAGAATCAGACCTGACACTAGCTACTGTTATAAAGCTTCACGTGATGGGCTACTAGTAACCATAGTATTTTAGTTGAACCTGGAAGGATACCCGACTAGTCAGCTTTGGGGGGCATTACACTACCACTAGTATTTCCATCAAATCATCAACTAATAACCATCACAATCTTAATATCCAACATTCTAACCTATATCCTATATAACACAAACAATAACAGATAAAAAGTACCTGAACAACACCAGCAAAAGACTGAGTCCAACCACGACTCAACGACAACGGAACAATCGCAACCGCCATCACAACGCGATCAGCATTACACAAAGCCAAAGCCAAGCCCACCATTGCAACAACCTTAACTCTTTCAGAAGTAATAAACTCAACAAAACTTGGTTCCTTTCCTTCAAACTCATCAAATGAAACACTACTCTGAACATCGTCTGATGAAACTCTATTCTTTTGAATAAAGTTTCGATTTTTATACAGCTTGTGATGAAAATGAGCTATTTTGGAGGTGGGTTTTGTGTAAAAAGATGATTGTGATAATGGGTTGAAGAGATTAAGTGAAATGGTGCTTTTAATGATGGCTTTCTTGGGGTTTTTGGAAATGGTGGTCGGAGAAATGTGGGCCGGTGAGTTGAGGGTGGCCGGAGAATACATTTGGCAGAAAGGAGTTTGGTTATCGTGATGGTACACTACTTCATGTCCACTTTTTTAGTCCTCTATGTTTCTTAAGATAAAATATTAGGTGTACACGTATCATGCCAAAACCTCATTTTCACTCGCCTCAGCGTCATTTTAGCATCTCACTTTTAAATGGTCGTGAGTGACCATCCATGACCTCCCATTCACGCGCGACAGACCAAAACACAAGCCCCAAATCACGATCATTTTGCTATAGTTTGGCGACTCGCTCACCGTTGTGAAAAGGCTGACAATCTGAGCCTCAGGTGTTGCAACTATATAGAGTGGTCGTGAGTGACCATTCGTTTATGTTTTTATTTGCGAAACATTTACGTTCATATTTACGTTTTTAGTTTATAAATATAAGTATTTAATTATAGAAAATGGGTATGAAAGGTGGGGGAGGGTGACCAAAACAGATGTTTGGTGAGAGGGAGTGAAGGGAAGTAAGAGAAAAGAGAAAGTTAAGGTGACGCTAAGGCGGTGGTGAGTTGCTCACCAACCACTCCGTTTAGCGTTTAACACCCCTTTCACATGCCAAAAGGGTCTCACCCACTATTTTATTTTCTTTTCCAATTTTTCAGACATTCATTCAAATAAAAATAAAATTACAATACAAAAATAAGAAAACATGCAAAATTTAACAAACAATACGAAAATTAAAAAAGATGTAAAATTATAAATAAACTATTTTTCTTGTTGATGTCGTTGCCAGATATGCTCAATAAGATTTCATTGAAGACTTGCGTGTGTTTGTTTATCACGTAGTTCACTAGCTTTCCTCCGTTTCACTTTGCATCTCTCGATCCAAATACGTTGTATATTTTCATGCAGACTAATATACAATTCGTTGAATTCACTTATCGCAAACTTTTGATCTTTCAAAATCTTGTTATGTAATATGATGCACGTGTACATGATTTTTCGTAGCATGTTGACAGTGTAAGCACATGCCGGTTGTTGTATTCCACAACGTCCTTGGAGAACACCAAAAGCTCTTTCAGCATCCTTTCAAACATCTTCTTGTCGTCGTTTAAACAAATCATTTTTCCCGTCTCGTACACCTTCAGACTCAAACCTAACTATTAGTTTGATTCAATACAACCCAATTATCAGTCAATATCAGAATAGCTTAGTTACAATTTTAGATTTACTATAACTCATGTTTCAGATTTAGACTCAGACCCGTTTACTTACTAAGTAATCATGACCTACTGTGCTCAGTTTTCATGTTTTGCAAGGTAGGTTTTATGGATGCTGGGGCTTGTAGATTAAGAAGGTGAGCAGAGGGAACATTAATGCTCGTGTTTATAGGTGATGGGCATCTCTTCCAATCCTTCGTTATTCCGCTTGTTAACGCCCCAAACTATTACAATTAAATGTCTTTTCAAGTATAGATTGTGTTATTCAAGTTTTAGAATCAATGTGTATGATTTTGAATATGTCATTGGTTATGGGTCAAATAGGAGTGTTGTTCATGAAGAAGTTCCTGGTCCTAATGTTGGGGAAGAAGATCCTTTGAAGGATGACTTTGTATCAGTTGATGGTGTTAACACTAGCAGCAGTACCTATGTTTCTACTGCTAAGCCTAGTGTTCCTGCTGCTGGAGGAAGTTCCGATAATATTAACACTGGCTGTAGTTACCCTGAACCTACTGCTAGGCAAAATGTTAATACTGCTGGAGACAATTCCTTTGTCTATGATGTGTTAGTATCGATTAATATTTATGCTTTAAATTTGATATCTATTTCTCAGTTAATAATAATTTTAGCCGTATTTAACTTTAAAGCCATGTATGCACGATTTACAACGTATTCTCAAGTTTGGTTTTGAGATTAAAAAGAAGTAACATGAAAGAAACTTAAAAAAGCCATGTTCTTTAGTTTTTTTAAGATGAAAAAGTGAAAGTGAAGGGTAAAAGGGATGAAAGTGGTAAGGTTTGTTGGGTTTGAAGGATACTGCTGCTATTGGAAGAATCAACTGCTCACGGATTTCCTGAAGAAAAGTTCTAAGTCTTAACTACTGCCAGTATGATTGAATCTACTGCTAGTGTATTCTATCTACTGTTAGGTGTTGCTGGAAAATATCAAAGGAATACGCTAAATAGTAACTACTGCTAGACTAAGAGAAACTATTGCTGGTATAAAGTTTCTACTTCTGAAGACTAAGTACTGCCAGAGTAAACATAACTATTGCTAATGTATTTCAAACTACTGCTGGAGTCTTAGAGTCTGTTTGTATTTATGTATTTCAAACACTAGCAGCAATACCTATGTTTCTACTGCTAAGCCTAGTGTTCCTGCTGCTGGAGGAAGTTCCGACAATATTAACACTGGAAGTAGTTACTCTGAACCTACTGCTAGGGCAAATGTTAATATTGCTGGATACAATTCCTTTGTCTATGATGATGATCGCAACATCCCTCCTTTGGTAGATATTTATGCTGATACAAATAATCATTTGCTTGATGGTTTTGGTGAAGAGGCTGACCTGACCAACCTAGAAGAAGTGATTCCTGTCAGTCCTATTGTTACTACCAGAATTCACAGAGATCATCCCAAAGATCAAATTATCGGAGAATTGCAGTCTGCTGTTCAAACCAGAACAAAGTCTAAGGGTTTGAAGGACTTAACTAATCAAGGGTTCTTTGCTACCTCCCTTCATAAAAGAAACAACCATAAAGATCTCCAAAACTATTTATTTGCCTGTTTTCTATCCCAAGTTGAGCCCAAGAAAGTACATCAAGCTTTGAAAGAAGAAAGTTGGGTTGAAGCCATGCAGGAAGAGTTGTTGCAGTTTAAATTGAAATAAGTAGGGACTTTGGTGGATCTACCTAATGGGAAAACTACTATTGGTACAAAGTGGGTGTTTAGGAATAAGAAAGATGAAAGAAGGATAGTAGTAAGGAACAAGGCAAGATTGGTTGCTCAGGGATATACACAAGCAGAAGGCCTTGATTATGATGAAGTATTTTCTCCAGTTGTTAGGATTGAAGCCATCAGATTATTTTTGGCATATGCTTCTTTCAAGGATTTTCTTGTGTACCAGATGGATGTAAAGAGTGCCTTCTTGTATGGGAAAATAGAAGAGGAGGTATATGTTTGTCAGCCTCCTAGCTTTGAAGATCCTGATTTCCCAGACAAAGTTTACAAGGTAGAAGGCTATGTATGGTCTACACAAGCTCAAGGGCTGGTATGCAACCTTGTCCATAATTAATGGACAATGGGTTTCTGAGGGCACCATTGATAAAACCTTGTTTATACTAAGATCAAAGGTGATATTTCTTTGGTTCAAATCTATGTTGATGACATCATTTTGGGTCTACTAACAAGGGTCGTGTGTGGAATTTGAGAAGCTTATGCATGATAAGTTTGGATGAGCTCATGGGAGCTTACCTTCTTTTGGGGCTTGGTGAAGCGGAAGAAGGAGGGTATTTTTATCAGCCAAGAGAAGTATGTGACTGAGATATTAAATAATTTTGGGTTTAAAGATGTCAAAAGTGCAAGCACACCTATGGAAACACTCAAGCCATTGCTACCAAATGATGGTAGTGAAGCTGTGGATGTTCATCTCCATAGATCCATAATTGGGTCACTAATGTACCTCACTTCATCAAGGCCAGATATCATGTTTGCAGTCTGTGTGTGTGCAAGATTTCAAGTCACTCCTAGGACTTCACATCTCAATGCAATGAAAAGAATTTTTAGATACTTAAAAGGGAAACCTAAATTAGGCCTTTGGTATCCTAAAGATTCACCATTTGACTTGATAGCATACACAGACAGTGACTATGCAGGAGCTAACTTGGATAGAAAGTCTACTTCATGTGGATGTCAATTTTTGGGTTGTAGACTTATCTCATGGCAATGTAAGAAGTAGAATGCGGTGGCCAATTCCACAACTGAAGCAAAGTATGTGAATGCTGCTAGTTGCTGTGGTCAAGTGCTTTGGATTCAGAACCAATTGCTGGATTTTGGATACAACTTTTTGCATACTAAAATCTTCATTGATAATAACAGTACAATATGCATTATTAAAAATCCTGTTTTTGCATTCTAAAACAAAATATATTGAGATTAGACATCACTTTATTAGAGATTGTAATGAAAAGAAACTAATTCAAATGGTTAAAATCCATACTGATAAGAATGTTGCAGATCTACTTACAAAAGCTTTTGATGTGAGTAGGTTTCAATATTTGATTGCAAGTATTGGAATGTTAAATCTCTAAATGTTTGATCTTACTATGTTTTTGTCAAGTTTTGTATGGATCTGTATTGTTATTAAAGTCAAAAAGTGACTCTACTGCCAAGTGTTTCAAAGTGCTGCTTGTATACTTAGTTGTTGGGTTCAGTAAATACCCAAAACCCTTAATCTAGGATTTGAATAGAAAATAGCCCAAGTGTTTAGTCCGCTAAACACTAACAGTCACCGAGTGCATAGTCTCTCGGTGAGTCATCTTCAGGATACTAATACAGGCGAAGAAGAAGTCTCTCCACTCGAAGCGGAACTTAAAAGGTGAAGGCGAGTCAAGAAGAAGATGGTGGATCAGGTGGTGATGACAATAACTCACTGAATCCCTAAGACTCTCTCCAACTACTTACATCAAGACAAACTGAAGTAGAAGACTCGAAGGATGTAAAGATCAAGAAAGAGCGGGACTAGGCGGGATAAGTTTGAATCGAGATAAGACGAAGTCCTTATCAACCAAAGTCAACTTTCCCTCGAATGGCAAAGATCGTGCTCGGTGTCATCGGTGAGCTTAGGAAAGTAGTCTTGTCTCTTACCTAGAATAGTCTTTTAAATGAGACAAAATACATCGATTTTGTCTTCATATGATGTCGGTTGTCACTTAGGAAAGAGTCAAAAATCATACATGTATAAATAGCATAAGAGATGGAGTGAAAGGTTACGCTTGTGAATTGTAAAACACACACACGCAGCCATCTTTTCACTCCTCCAAATACAACTTAGTTCTCGAGATAGCTCGGTGAGCTCTAGGGTTGTGCTAGGACTTAGCCCGAGCTTAGAGAGAGTCACCCAACTTTGTTATTTCAATCCCATGTATTATTCCGCAAGTACTTGGGTAACGTATTCTTTGTTGATTTATTTCTAATAAGAATATGATGTTGAAAATTTATAAGTGTGTTTTACTTATGTTAATTCGGTCATTGTTCACTATTAACTTGTTTTTATTCTTAAAGCTGCTTTTAAGCGATAGTGAGCGGGAACAACAAGGGGTATCGAGCAAGGCTAATTATAAAAATCGCTTTTTTAGGCGCTAAAAGTTTTTAAATTAGGATCCTAAATGGTGAAATTGATGTACCCCAACTAGTCGATAAAAGGGTGGAGCTTATTCAATTTGCCCTAGACTTGAGTTGGCAAATTCAACAAATGGAAAAAGCGAATGCTTTGCTATTTGATTGGGATGGAACCTTATTATATCAAGTGTATAAATGAAGGTCCATTTGTCCCAAAGATTGAAGGGTTGCCCAAACACAAGCTCGATTGGACCAGGATGAAAGGAGAGTGGTCAACCGGGACCAAAGACTCAAAAGTATCATAATATCTTGTCTTCCCGATGACATTATGGAGTCATTATAAGTCGTAAGTACGACTAGCAAACTGGGATGACCTAGTTCATAGTCATGAAGGACCATCGATACTAAGGAAAGCAGGATAATGGACACGAAACTTGAGTATAACACCTTGTGGCTAAGGACTCGAAACTCTCTCAAACTTACACGGTACAAAACTCTTTTAAATGAGCTGTCAAATGATGGTGTTAAGTTGTCCAAGCATGAAATCAATATTGGTTTTGTCAACTGTCTCCGAGAAGTGGTTGAATTTCTCTCGGGGACTTAGGAATGCTAATCATATCCAAAATCTTGAGCTTCACGAAATTTATGGAAATTTGTCTATGAGGAAAACCTCATCAACAGACGATACCACGACTTAAAGAAGTCTCGGAAGTCAAGAAGTCCCGACCACCACCTCATCACCAATATCAATGCTTTCTATTCTAACAATGTTGTTCAAGATTTTCGTGAAAATTGAGGATGATGAGCCCTGATGAGAGATCAAGTGAGGAGTACCTAAATGACACGAACACTGAATTTGAGAAAAGGCACTCCTTGCTAACTCTCGAAGGTTTATAAAAAGAAACAAAGGTTTTCAAATGCCAAAGCAAATGAGGACCTTTGAATGCTTTAAGTGTCACAAAAGAGGTCATTTTGCAAAAGACATTTTTCAAAAACAATTTCGAACCTCTTATAAACCATCGTGGTCGAATCGGTCCTCGAGGCTTTAGCAAATTTCAACCAAAATCTATTAGTCTCATCAAAACTTTCAAAACAAATCGATCAAAACAAAACTATTGATTTTGAAGCTAAGTATAAGAAAGTCAAAGCTAATCTTGCATTGCTCGAGGCCAGTCCTAAAACAACAAAAGTTTTCAATTTGTGCGGGTAAAAACAAAGGCCTTGTTCTTGAGACCTTCGATCGGGATGAAGAGCAGTGTCATCGAGATGATGAAATGGTGCATGTCGATGCAATTGATAGCCCTCTCGAGAAGAGGACAAGCTAGGCGTTGGAAAGAATCATGCGTAAGCAGGAATGGGTCAACATCACTACGAAGAAGGTAAACATCTTACTTTCTATGGATGATGAGTCGATTGGCGATCTTATATGAATTATCTTAATGTTGACCTTAAGTTCGTAGAAGAGCAAAGATTAAATCTTTTTCAAAATACAACAAGCTAAGTTTTGAATTAAACAAGTGTAGAGATGAAGCGCTTATTTTAAAACAAGCCAAGCTTGAGGTGTCACTTTGCAAATTCAAAACCTTGAACTAGTTAAGAAATCAGCTCTTCAAGATGAACTTAAAAGGAACAAGATATTCTTGATAGTTGGATGCTAAGAATCCGGGGTCTTTGATGCTTGGGTGCCCCATAGCAAAAGAGAGTCATAGGTGAAGATCGTCTCACGACTCGCAACAAAGACCAAAGTTCAAAACCATTTGTGTCGGTGGTATGATTACCAATATCCCGACAACCCAAATTCCAAATGATTGGATTGAGCGGGTTAATCACGAGTAAGCTTCCAAATTTCGATTACGGAAGGATTCTTGAACACGAGCCAAGCTCTTGAAGCATCTAGGACTCCACGATGTGCCCGGTAGTATTGAACACATCTACGAGTGCGAGCGAGATCTCAAACACCGCTTCCACCCTTGAAACCTCTTTGGGGTCTTGATCCAAGCTCGAGCTTACTCCTCTAAAATTCAATCCTCACTCACCAAAAGAAAGGTATGGACTTGGTAGAACCATCCTGCAAAGACAAACAAAACAAATCGACAAGAGTCTACTCCACCGAGACTTCAACATCTCTCGTCTCCCCGGTCGACCAAATTCAAGAACTTCATCGAGCTTGTGAGAAGCCGACACAAAAGATGGACACCATCGAAAAAGCCCTGATTCAATCAAGGAAACTAAGTCACCTCATCTAGCTCATCAAAATCAAAATCCACCAACAAACCCAAGCGAAGTGTGAGTTGTGTCATTACACTAGTCATACCACCGACAACTACTATAGAATCCTTTGTTGCATGATGCGCAATAAGGATGATCACGAAGCTGAGACCACTTACGGTATGTAAGCTCATCGAGAAGCAAACTATACCAAAGTTGGTCATCGGTATGCTTCATCCTCCAAAACAACTCTCATGAATAGAGCAAAACCTTTTCCTCTTTGCCTCTTTGTGGGTTTAATGATCATCATCGAATGATTGTCTCATGAACACATCTTTGTGATATGTGAAAATCCACTCATGAGACATCCCAACATGGCAAATGTCATTCATGCAAGGAGAAGTACAAAACAACCCAAAATCACGAGTCTTCCTCGGTCTCTAAATGCAAAACATGTGGTAGCACAATGCACTCAACCCACGACCATGAGTCGATTGCAAAATTCAAAGAGACCTTGAGACCCAACCCGCTAGCAAGTGGGTCACTAAGAGAAACTAATTGGTTTACTACTTGTGCGAGAGACACGCGAGGAGCCTATTTGGCATCTAGGCGATGGTTGCTCAAGAAGCACGACCCGTGTGAAGGTATCTACACAAGTATGTAAAGAACCGGGACCCAAGGTAGTATTTGGTGATAACTCATCATGTCCCAGCTGAAGGTTATGGTTCGATGGCCCAATGGAATAGTTTTCTAGAATTGCTTACGTCGATGGTCTCAAATACAATCTCATCGATGTCGATCAACTATGTGATGCTAAGTACATTGTGCAATTTAATGACAAACAAGGTACCATTTTCAATGCCAATAAAGAAGTTGTTTTGATAGCTCCTAGAAGAGATGATGTTTATGTCTTAGACATGTCTACTCTTTCTCAAGATGGAACTGTCTCTTTGCCAAAGCCATTGAATCTATCAATGGGTGTGGCACAAGAGACTCTCTCTTAAACTTCAAAAATATCAACAACTTTGCAAAACAAAACAAGGTCCTTGGCTTACCATCCTTGGTTTTGCAAAAGACAAACCATGCTCTTGCTTTGTGAGAAAGGTAACCACCAGGAGCATCTTTCAAAACCAAACAAAATTTCTCCATCAAAGCGCCTTCACCTCCTCGCGCATGGATCTCTTTGGACACCTGGGTCCCGGATCAATCCGGCATGAAGTATACACTTGTCATCGTAGATGAGTTCTCAAGATACACTTGGGTATACTTTCTTTCCAAAAGAGTCGGAGCGGTGATACAATAATGTCATTCATCGGAAAAATTGAAAACCGAATGACATTCTTGTTAAACAAATCGAACCGACAATGGTGCGAGTTCGAGAAATCAAGAGCTTGAAAGCTTACGTGATGAAAAGGAATTTCTCAAAATTTCTCATCTCCTTATACCCTGGACAAAATGGGGTTCTTTGAAAGGAAAAACAGAACTCTCATTGGCGGCAAGAACCATGTTAAATGGCTCAACCTCTCAAAGCATTTACGGGTGAAGCGATCAAAAATGCTGTTATACTCAAACAGGTCAATCATTGTCAAAAGACATAATAAAACCCATATGAGACTTTCAAAGGTAGACTTCGACATCGACTACTTTCATGTGTTTGGGTGTCCGTGTTCATTCATAACCACAAGGATCACTAGAGCAAATTTGATGAAAAATCGATGATGGATATTTCTTAGGCTACTCATCGATCTCCAAAGCCTTGTGGTGTTTAACACCGAAGACAACAAGTTGAGAAACCTTTCATGTCACCTTTGATGAAAGTTGAAAGCATCGAGTTCACCAATACCTCGATGGAGGAAATAGGGATTAATGACTCATCAAGATATCCTCTGATGAGTTCAATCTTGAAATCAATTCCTCATATCAAGGCGATCTTGACATTTCATATTATGTCTTACCTCACAACCTACCCCAACCAACTATCGGTGAGTTCATTGATTATCGATCGACCCTATTTGGGAAAAAACTTGATCCAAATGATCGAGGAACTGTAACTCTTGAACCTCAACTCGAACAAGACATCTCTGGATGATCTAAATGATTATGTGGCTCTTGCACCGAACTCGCATCTAAACTCGGTGACATCTTCAAGTTCGGATCCCGGACCACAAAGTAAGTGGACAAGATCTCGGGACATTGAGCTTGTAAACATCATTGGTAAACCCAGCGAGGCATGCTCACTAGAAGCATGGTGCTAATTTAACTTGACTTGACCAATGAATGTCTATATGCCGATTACCTATCGGATATAGAACCCAAAAGTGTCACTAAGGCTCTAAAACACCCAAGTGGGTTCAGGATATGCAAGAAGAATTGCAACAATTTGATAAAAACAAGGTCATGACCTTGATCAAATGTCCTCGTGGATGTAGTAGTCATAGGAATGAAGTGGGTTTTCATAAACAAAAGCGATGAAAATGGCATTATCATTAAAACAAAGCGGACTTGTAGCCAAAGGTTATAGTCAACAAGAAGGCATTGACTATGATGAGACATTTGCTCTGTTGCAAGAATGGAAGCCATCGGGATCTTCCTTGCATATGCAACATACATGAACTTGGGGTCTACCAAATGGATGTTAAAAGTGCATTCTTAAATGGTGATCTCAAGGAAGATGTGTATGTTCGGCAACCTCAGGGCTTTGAGAGTAGTGAATTCCCTTGACTATGTCTCGCAAGCTTGACAAAGCCCTTTATGGACTTAAACAAGCTACCGGTATGGTATGAAACTCTCTCGACCTTCCTGTTACAAAAAATTTTGTCGGAGGAAAGATAGACAACTGCTGTTTGTCTATAGAACTCAACAGGATATGATACTAGTCAGTGTATGTTGATGACATCATCTTTGGCTCAACAAACTACAAACTTTGCAAGCAGTTTGAAAAGCGATGACAAAGAAGTTTGAAATGAGCATGATGGGGAACTCACATACTTTCTTGGACTACAAATCGAACAAGCGATAAAGGAATATCCATCACCAAGAGAAATACACGAAATCTCTTGAAGAAATATGAGATATCGATCGTGCCTCGTTGAAGACTCCAATGGTCCCACCTAACAACGTTGGACTGATCTCTGGCAAATCAATCAATCAAACTCATTTCGGAGGATTGTAGGCTCACCGATGTATCTAGCGCTTCAGACCGGGCATCCAATTCGGTCACATCTAATACCAAGTGTAGGGATATCTATCTCATTTCAGAGGGATTGTTGGCTAAAAGCACATTTGCTTGAGGACAAGCAAATACCAAGTGTAGGGATATTTGATAAGGTTTTAAAATGTACCTTTTTGAGGGGTCGTTTAAGCCCTTATTTAATCACTTTTGTATCCGTTATTACTTAATATCGTTCCTTTTCACTTTTTAGGTCTCTTGAAAGTAAATTGCTGTAATGGCACTTATTTGGATGAAAAGCGCGGATATCTGAAGAAAATGGCCAAAGTCAAGAATCGAGACACTCAATTCTTTGAAATACAAGGTGGCGGTATCACGGCAAGCTACTGACGCCCGTCGAGCATTTTGTGACACGAAGCCAAAGAAGCCAAATTTCCTATTTTCAAGTGGCGGTGTCGGGCTTTAAAAGAGTAGCCGTCGCAACTCGGACGGCCTACATTTGATCGAGACGGCGTCGAGAAGGTGAAGAGGACGGCGTCACAAGCACAAGGTGGCGCGTCGCAAGACTAACGTGGCAGGCGAAACCCTAATGAGCGGCGACCGGCGTCACAAATCATAAGGTGGCGCGTCGCATATGTAATCTTATATATAGAATCCGAATTTTCGGTATTAATATGTAGTCTTTTGGAGTAAAACCTAAACCGAACCAAGGCTGTCTTGTACAGTATTTTAGGGTTCCAAACCCTAACTTACATCAAGATAAGTGTTTTACTTCATTAATTCAATTATGTCTTCAATTATTTGTGTGTATGCTTACATGTTCTCCATGTCCGGCTAATTTACTTGTGTGTTTGCTTAGGGAATATGAAACTTAATTATTAAATATTGATTGGTTGTCTCTTATCTTAATTGATTAATGATCTAGTAATGCGATGGGTCATTCGTTGTGTAATTAATGCTTGATTAATCTTTGTGAACCTTAGGCTATAGCACTTAGGCGGTTGTAGGCTAAACCATCCAAAGAGGGCCTTAGAGTTAGAGTTTATAATCCTAGTGGGTTTTGTAGGCGAGACCCTTTGGTAAGTTCAAAGAGTTAGGGATAAGCATACCCTACGACTTTAGACACTGTGCGATTAAGAATAAGGGCGTGACAATTCAACCATCAATAGGAGATAATTAAGGAGTAATAAAACCTAAGTGAACACATCTTTAAACTATCATACGAGCACACAATAATTAGACATAGACTACATACACCTTAGATTAGATAATTAGATAAGTAGAGTAATCGGTGAAATACCAACCCCAAATCCAAACCCGAGATTCGTACCTTTCCATTTTCTAAAAACATAAAAAGATAAAAATAATCTTCCTCAACCCCAACCTTAGCGTAGTAACTTCTCACTAGCATTCCTATTCCCTAGAGAACGATATCAATACCGTGGCTTACCCTAATACTACACTACAACGATTAGGTTCCTTTGCCTGGGTGTTATAAAACTTGCTCGAAGAAAGGAAGTTCCTTTGACCCGAGCGACGCGTGTGGCGTTATCAAGTTTTAGGCGCGCTGCTGGGGAATAGAATAGCTAGTTAGTAGTCCACCTCGTTTAGGTTTCTTTGTGATTCCTATCAAGTAAAGTTTTCTCATTTTAGCTTTCTCGTAGTCTATCTACCTTCTTCGTGACCTTTGTTCGTAACCCCATCACTTTTCATCATGGAAGGTGATAACCACCCATTCATCACCAAATGACCCGCCAAGAGCCGTACTCTTGGTGAATACTCGAGACAAAGCCACCTGGGCTATAGGAACACCATTGAGCTTCCGACCAAGCCCAAACTACGGCCTGCGATTCGACACCATCCGGTTGGTGCAAAGCGGATGTGCATTCCAAGGACTTCGTTCGAAGATCCTAATCGACATCGAGGATTTCCTTAAAATTGTCGATTCCATCGACCTTGATGCTACTACTCGGGAGACCACGCGTGCGTCTCTTCCAATTCTCTACGGGACCAAGCTAGTAATGGCTTGAGCGACTTCCATGGCTCCATCTCAAGTTGGGATGATCTCACCTCTCGCTTCCTTGCTCAATTTTTCCCACCGGGAGAACCACTAAACTTAGGCGAGATATCTTAACGTTTCAACAACTTCAAGTGAGTCTCTACAAAGCATGGACTCGATTCAAGGACCTACTCGTAAACTCCCCATCATGGCATTGATCTTTGGCGAATCTAAATCTTCTATGACCATATCGAGGTTCATCACTCGACGATCCATTGATCAAGCGCCGGTGGAAGGCTCGGCGACTTTAATGCGGAGAAATCTTGGGATATTATAGAAGAGCTTCGATCAAAGCTCGAGGTGGAATGAATCTCACGAAACCACATTAGCGTGGTTAATGCCATATCAACTCCTCTTGAATCCTCCGACATCACCGAGGAGAAAATGAGTGCTATTGATAGAGGATTTATTATCTTATGGAAAGGCATAAAAGAGCTTACATACAAATCCTCGAAGCGATCAATTCCGCCAATTCACCAACCACCCAACACCTTTTGAATCCCAGTCGTGAGCAAAACCCCAATTCCGAAGGCGCCATTCTACTTCCCAATACCACTCTCACCAAGCTTTGAGAAACAAATGAGGAGTACATGGCAGCTCATACGGAGAGATTAGCCAAATTTAAAGAGGAGGTTTATAGGCGAGAGAGAAATGCAAGCAAAAATGCGGAAATGATGAACACGGTAAAAGAATATACCAAAACAAAAGTTCGAAAAGGTACTAATAAGAAACAACGATTGTCCTCCCACTTCTTTTGTTAACGCCATTTCCATCATGCGAGGATGGAAAGGTTGAGGTGAGAAAAGCGAGGAAAGTAAGAGGAGGAACTGAACCTAATGATGAGCACGAGACCATTGAGTACTACCTTAAGCACGAAATTAATGAGAAAAGACCATTGCAAACCAAGACCATTGCAAAAAACCATTAACGGAAGAAAAAGACCTCGAGACACCACGAGAACTTCGTGATACCATGTAGCATAGGAGATATTGATAATATAAATGCCTTAGGCGATCGGGGGTGATGTGAACATAATGCCATTATAAATTTATACTAGGTTGACTAAGGAGAAGCCAGCCAAGACCGATCTTAGACTTTCCTTAGCTAATCACACCTATGTCTACCCCATAGGAATCGCGGTGGATATTCTAATAGAGGTGGCTAATATCGTTTATCCGGTGGATTTCGTGATCATAGATGTTGAGGAAGATAGGAACATGCCACTAATTCTTGGGACACCATTTCTGGCCACCGCCAAGGCAACCATCAAATGCGGGAAGGGCATCATGATACTTAAAAGCGGAAAAGGGTATGCTAGAATACCCATCGTTCAAGATATCCTCTTAAGATCATGGAGATGATTACGGTGAAAACCACAAGCCCACAGCAATATAAGCGAGAAGAAAATGAATGATTGGGAAAAAGGGCTTAGGGATTTTATGGTTCAAGGATTGTATGCAACATTGTGGAAGCCCGATAAAGTTAGGAAATAATCCCACCTCGATACCAAAAGCACAAAGGAACCCACAGGAATTTCTAAAGGAGAAAAGTACTTATGTACAAATCACGGATAAGGGCATTACAAGGTAGAAACAAACCAAGATGGTTTGGGCCTTTTCTGATTCGAGGGAACCAATCTAGAGGATAAAACCGTCACCATAATGAGCGGCGTTGGCGGGGAATCCATGGTAAGCATACAGCGTCTGCGCCACTTTCGACGAAGGAAAGCGAAGGAAGGAGGTGGCGGTAATGAAGTTACGTAAGGGCACGACTACAAGTCTAGCTACAAGACTCTTAAATAAAGAAAAGCGCTTCGTGTGAGGCAACCCATGCTTAATTGTTTGCTTGTTAGTGTCATATATCTTTTATTGATCGTTTATTCTCATGTTTAAATTTGTAAAATGCTTTATTTTGTTTTTAACCTCGTCTTAATTGCATATAAAGATATTTTACATAAAGGATAAGTGTAGGGAGGATTACGCGTTTCAAAAAAGCGTAAACATGAGAATAGCAATTAATTAAAAGATATATATGTGTGTTGTTGAGTCAAATGCTTGTATCGAGTCATAATGGATGTTTTGAGAAAATTTTCCGATTCTAAAGATGTAAATTTTCGAATTTTTCGAGAAAATCATGAGACCGGTTTTGTCGGGATCGCAACTTGTGGCGTCGATGGAGGAGTAAAAACAACAGATTACTTTTTCTCGTTTTGAGCTACTTATAAATTTTGGAATTTTCGGTCTTAATTTTCCGAAGTGCAGTAAACATCCATTCCACAAGCATTATATCCTAGTTTAGTAGAGTCTTATATATATTATTACCGCCGATTTTACGTGAAGGTTTCGTTTGTTTTCTTCAAATGTGCGGGTTTTATTTATCAAGAAGAAGAAACAAAAGATTGGAAGGAGCTTTTCACGCATACATTTTCTTGGAAAGGATTTAACTACTACTTCACACACGGATCTACCGAGCTAATCGTGGAGTATTAGTTTCTTTCGTTTTATTACCTTCCATTATCATAACTTTGATACTTTGGGAACATTGGGGACAATGTTCGGTTTAAGTGTAGGGAGGGAAAATAAAGCGGGAACTTAGAAACTATGCTTATCCTTGATTATTTTCTTTGTCCAATTGTATTTGTGTAATAAACCATGAGAAAATGTCGGTTATGGTAATTTTGGCACCAAATTTAAATTTTTTCATGACATATAGGAGTGGGCCATTAGTCTTAACAAAAGCGTCTCACGGATAGGAAGTTGTATGACTAGCACAAAAACCCTTTACCACCTAAATTCCACCCAAAATGTGAGGATCGCCCTTAGATTAGTAGGAATTAAAGAATTCATCTTTAATGCTTAGAGTGTGAACCGGTAGTATAATAGATTCTAGAACTTATTTTGTGATGCATCCGAGATCACTAGTAAGACTACACTTGTGTAGTTAGGAATAACTAAATGATAAGAGGCATTAGGATAACCACTTGTTTCATACTCGTAATATAATTACTTCTTCCACATCGGTTGAGTAATTCCCCACACCTTTCGTTGTACTCATCTTTAGTACATGATACCCTAGTTAACCCTTAGAGCCTATCCTTTTCGCGGTTCTCGTGATGTTTCGGTTTTCGGAATATCAATGAAGAACATTGTTTACACCTTTGAATATACACCCAAATCGCCTTAGCCTACCTTGTATGCACTCACTTTTAGTGCATTATTGTTATCACCCTAAACCCTTAGTTCAATTATCTAGTTGCTTGCATGAGTTGCTAAGTCGAGTCATATCTTTTGTATCTGATTTTGGGATGATTGAGACTCATGGGAAAAGTTAAAGTTTATGAAATGATTTGGAAGGGGCGTTAAATTCCCTTATTTGCGTAATAACGTACCCCAAGTGTTTTGATCTTTTCAATTCGGGTCAAATTAGTGTTAGAGTAATAAAAACTCAAGTGTAGGGATGTGCCTATAAATCCCTATCATTTTGATGTTACCGTAGAGGATGGTAGAGTAAAAGTGTATGAAAAAAAAAATCGAAAAAATAGAAAAAAAAAAACACCAACATACGGGCTACCATCCTACATCTATCCTTTAAATTTATGTTTGTTTGTTTCAGTTATCTAGAGTTTAGAGTGTCGAGTATTGGCTTAGCAACGCCATTCTTCGTATGCTTGTAACATAGAGATTTTTAACTTGCCACCACTAAATAACCTATCCCACCAAACCCTTTGTTTCCCTACCGTAAGCCTAACATTACAACCCTTTAAAGACCTCTTTGATAGTCTTTCCTAGGTGCTTACGCCAAAGCGATGGAGGTTTGATCTATTCTCAAGCCTATGGTAATCTATATACTAGGACCGGTTAATGAGTGTTTATCTTCCATTTCCAACTTGTTATATTTCATATATACCCGAGAGAGATGTGAGTATCCAAACACCCCATGTGAGGTGCTAGTATATAATTTCCGTGCTTGTTATGACTTTTTGGGCTTATATGTGTTGTGGACTGTTTTAAACCAATGCTTCATGACCCTAAATAAATTAATTGGCTAAAAGCACATTTGCTTGAGGACAAGCAAATACCAAGTGTAGGGATATTTGATAAGGTTTTAAAATGTACCTTTTGAGGGTCGTTTAAGCCTTATTTGATCACTTTTGTATCCGTTATTACTTAATATCGTTCCTTTTCACTTTTATGTCTCTTGAAAGCAAATTGCTGTAATGGCACTTATTTGGATGAAAAGGCGCGGATATCTGAAGAAAATGGCCAAAGTCGAGAATCGAGACACTCAGTCTTTGAAATACAAGTGGTGGCGTCATTGCTTAACTACGACGCCGTCGGAGCATTTTGTGACGACACGAAGCCAAATTTCCTATTTTCAAGTGGCGGTGTCGGGCTTTAAAAGAGTAGGCCGTCATGACTCGGGCGGCCTAGATTTGATCCGACGGCGTTAGAAGGCGAAGAGGACGGCGTCACAAGCACAAGGTGGCGTCGTCGCAAGACTAACGTGGCCAAGGCGAAACCCTAATAGCGGAGACCCGGCGGCGTCACAAATCATAAGGTGGCCGTCGCATATGTAATCTTATATATAGAATCCGAATTTTTCAGTATTAATGTGTAGTCTTTTGGAGTAAAAACCTAAACCGAACCAAGGCTGTCTTGTACAATATAAACCCTAACTTACATCAAGATAAGTGTTTTACTTCATTAATTCAATTATGTCTTCAATTATTTGTGTGTATGCTTACATGTTCTCCATGTCCGGCTAATTTACTTGTGTGTTTGCTTAGGGAATATGAAACTTAATTATTAAATATTGATTGGTTGTCTCTTATCTTAATTGATTAATGATCTAGTAATGCGATAGGTCATTCGTTGTGTAATTAATGCTTGATTAATCTTTGTGAACCTTGGGCTATAGCACTTAGAGCGGTTGTAGGCTAAACCATCCAAGCAGGGCCTTAGAGTTAGAGTTTATAATCCCTAGTGGGTTTTGTAGGCGAGACCCTTTGGTAAGTTCAAAGAGTTAGGGATAAACGCATACCCTACGACTTTAGACACAACGCGATTAAGAATAAGGGCGTGACAATTCAACCATCAATAGGAGATAATTAAGGAGTAATAAAACCTAAGTGAACACATCTTTAAACTATCATACGAGCACACAATAATTAGACATAGACTACATACACCTTAGATTAGATAATTGGATAAGTAGAGTAATCGGTGAAATACCAACCCCAAATCCAAACCCGAGATTCGTACCTTTCCATTTTCTAAAAAACAAAAAAGATAAAAATAATTTTCCTCAACCCCAACCTTAGCGTAGTAACTTCTCACTAGCATTCCTATTCCCTAGAGAGCGATATCAATACCGTGGCTTACCCTAATACTACACTACAACGATTAGGTTCCTTTGCCAGGGTGTTATAAAACTTGCTCGAAGAAAAGGAAGTTCCTTTGACCCCGACGCGGCGTGTGGCGTTATCAAATCCCATCTCACTGCAGCGAAAAGAATACTCGGTACAGAAGGGAACCCCGAACCTTGGACTCTATTATCCAAAATGCTCGGGGTTTGATCTCAAGGGTTACTCGATTACGATTATCTTGGGCGCAACATGGACGAAAAAAAGTACCTCGGGGTCCTGTCAATTTCTTGGAGGAAAAGCGGTTTGTTGGAGTGCTAAAAGCAACAATCATTGGCTATGTCCTCGAGATGAAGTCGAATATGTAGGCTGCAGGCAGGATGTTGTGCCAATGTATTATGGATGAAAAGTCAACTCGATGACTATGACATCCATTACAAAATAGTTCCCATCTTACGTGATAACAATTGCTATTGCAATCTCCAACAACCTTGTCCTCCACCAAAGAACCAAACACATTGATATCGAGATATCACTACATCGGGGATCGCATAATGAAAGGAGACATTGAACTTCATTTCATCCCTCTTGAATAACAATGGTGATATCTTCACCAAACCCTTGGATGAACCTACCTTCGGAGATTGAAAATTTGAATTGGGAATGCTTGACATTGAAAGTCGGTGTCGAAAACCAATCTCGATAAGTTCTACGAAATGGTTCATCTTCTGAACAACCAAAAAAACCTCTCCTTTGAATGAGTAAGACTCATTCGGGGTCCTGACATTTGACAAAGAGCATTGAATGAGTAACTAAATTATCCAAGTATCGGTTACTTAAATGTCCTAGGTTGGTAACTATGCTAATTTAATATAGGAATATATGTCTCTTTGTCTTCTGTCATCCCACTGGCATTTAATGCCTCAGCTCATAAAAATATCAAATTGATATTTTATCTACGCCAAAGTGCACTTTTGCCTTGCAGATTGCACCTGCCCTTGAAAAGCGGGATTTTCTTTGCGGGTAATGGGTGGTAGCATTAAATTTGGAAATTCAAGCGTTTTCAAAACCGACTCTTAATATTCCCATTTGTGCACAAACCACCCTTCTCACCACTCTATAAATACCCTCTTCCAAAACAAACAAACACACACAAATTATTTTCTGCAACAAAACTCTGTCAAAATCATTTCTAAAACCTAGAAATATTTGTGTGTTCTCAAAACTCTTCAAACCTCTTTTGGAAAACCCTTCTTGTAAACATTTACAAAAGTTTTTCATCACAAACTTGAGAGATCTAAAAACTTTGATTGTTCTAGTCAAAAGAAATTAGTTTCAAAAACCCTAAAATCTTTAATGGAAATGGCTAGAACACAATCTCTCGGTTTGCTTCTCGGTGGGTGGGGATCTTACAAATGTTGAGTTTAAAACAAATAATGTCATTGGCAATTTTGAATATCCTCAAAATGTCCCGACCTATAAGGACATTATGAAATTTCTTCTATAATCCACTGAAAGCGGCCTTTGTTCGGTGTCCCTACTCTGTGCAAAACCTCCTCGGGGAGTTTTGGGCTCTGATAAGGCCTTTAACCCGACACCTTCTAACGATGAGAACAACCTTAGACCTCTCGGGAATATCTCATCGAGTTCGGTCTCAGCGGGGCAACAATTCACCTGGATTATAAAACTTTTGCACATCCATGGTTAGATTATAAAAAGGTGTATATATAGCCCATCACGAACCCTCCACGATGAAGGATGGGTTAAAACAAATTGTTTTAGATCTAACGTTTTGGACAAGACCCGGTCACCAAGAGTTCATTTCCCATGGCTTGGAGGATCTATTCATTTGTGATTCGGGTCCTCGGCGGGAACCACTCATCCATTGAACAAGTTAACTCTATTCGGTTGATGATGGCATACCTTTTGATGAATGGAGTCACTTTGTCGACATAGGGAGATCATTTACAGTGATCTCGAAACCAAGCTTCTGAGCAAAACTAGGACGAAATACATTTCGTATCCTAGGTTTGTCTCTTGTGCTTGTAAGTGTTCTTGGGTACAAATTATCCTCGGGAAGAAAAATTTTGTGCTTTACTTGGCATCCCGAGCCAATCAAATTTTCAAAAGGACCCATCCCTTGTCACAAACATTGAATTGCCGCCCATCGGTTCTTGTAAACAACCAAAGGGAATCGGTGTCTCTAACCCCGCTCCTTTAAAGAAAAGTGGGGAAGTCTCGCGGGACTAAGACCAAACCCAAGTCTCGGGGCCACGAGGCTTGGAGCAACGCCAAGGCAAAGAAGGCCTAAGGCGATTTGACACCCATTGGTGACCAGTGATACGCTCACCTTGTGCGTTCGAGGTCAAAGGAACTTCCTTTTAAATCGAGCAAGTTTTTCAACACCTAGGCGATGAACCTAATCGTTGTAGTGTAGTATTAGGGTAAGCCACGGTATTGATATCGTTCTCTAGGGGAATAGGAATGCTAGTGAGAAGTTACTACGCTAAGGTTAAGGTTGAGAAAGATTATTTTTTATCTTTTTATGTTTTTTAGGAAATTGAAAGTACTGAATCTCGGGTATTGGATTTGGGGGTTGGTATTTCTACCGATTACTCTACTATTATCTAATTATCTAAACTAAGGTGGTGGTAGTCTATGTCTAATTAATGTGTGCTCGTATGATAGTTTAAAGATGTGTTTACTTAGGTTTTACTACTCCTTAATTATCTCCTATTGATGGTTGAGTTGTCACGTCTTATTCTTAGTTGCGTTGTGTGTCTAAAGTTGTAGGGTATGTGTTTCTCCCAACTCTTTGAACTTACCAAAGGGTCTCGTCTACAAAACCCACTAGGGATAATAAACTCTTACTTTAAGGCACTCTTTGGATGGTTTAGCTTACAACTACTCGGGGTAATTATATTCTAAGGTTCACAAAGATGAATCAAGCATTAAGTACACAGCGAATGACCTATCGCATTACTAGATCATTAATCAACTAAGATAAGAAACAACCAATCAATATTTAATAATTAAGTTTCATATTCCTAAGCAAACACACAAATAAATTAATGGGACATGGAGAACATGCAAGGATACACAAATAATCAAAGACATAATTGAATTGATGAAGTAAATACTTATCTTGATGTAAGATAGGGTTTGGAACCCTAAAATCTTGTACAAGACACCCTTGGTTCGGTTTTAGGTTTTACTCCAAAAGACTCTCTTAAAACCGAAAATTCGGATTCTATATATAATATTACATATGCGACGGCCACCTTATGTTTTGTGACGCCGTGTCGCCGTCATTAGGGTTTCGTCTTGGCCACGTTAACCTTATGACGGCGCCACCTTATGTCCGTGGCGACGTCCTCTTCTCTTTCCGGCGCCGTCGGATTGCATCTAGGCCGTCACGAGTTGCGACGACCTACTCTTTTATAACTTGACGTCGTCACTTGAAAATAAGCAATTTCTCTTAGTATCGTCACAAATTTCTCCGACGGCGTCATGATTAAGTAGCGCGCCCCTGTAATTTAGCGAAATTGAGTGTCTCGATTCTTGACTTTGGCCATTTTCTTCATATATCCGCGCCTTTTGTCCAAATAAGTGCCATTACGTTATTTGCCTTCAAGAGACCTAAAAGGTGAAAAGGAACGATATTAAGCAATAACGGATACAAAAGTGATCAAATAAGGGTTAAACGACCCTCAAAATGGTACCTTTTAAAACCTTATCAAATATCCCTACACTTGTTATTTGCTTGTCCTCAAGCAAATGTGCTTTTAGCCAATTAATTTATAAGTTAGGGTCATGAAGCATTGATTTAAAACGGTCCACAACACATATAAGCCCCGCAAAAGTCATAACAAGCACGAAAATTACTTACTAGCACCACACATGGGGTGTTTGGATACTCACATCTCTCTTGGGTGTATATATGAAATATAACAAATAGGAAATGGAAGATAAACACTCATTAACCGGTCCTAGTACATAGATTACCATAGGCTTGAGAATAGATCAAACCTCCATCGCTTTGGCGTAAGCACCTAGGAAAGACTATCAAAGAGGTCTTTTAAAGGGTTGTAATGTTAGGCTTACGGTAGGGAAACAAGGGTTTGGTGGGATAGGCTATTTAGTGGTGGCAAGTCAAAAATCTCTATGTTAAATGCATACGAAGAATGGCGTTGCTAAGCCAAGACTCGACACTCTAAAACTCTAGGTAACGGAAATAAACAAACATAAATTTAAAGGATAGATGTAGGATGGTAGCCCGTATGTTTTTATTTATTTATTTTTTATTTTTTTTTCATACACTTTTACTCTACCATCCCCTACGGTAACATCAAAATGATAGGGATTTATAGGCACATCCCTACACTTGAGTTTTTATTACTCTAACACTAATTTGACCCGAATTGAAAAGATCAAAACACTTGGGGTACATTATTACAAACAAAGGGAATTTTGAATTTAACGTTCCCTTCCCGTCATTTCATAAACTTTAACTTTTCCCATGAATCCCAATCGTCCCAAAACTGTATACAAAGGATATGACTCGACTTAGCAACCAGATAATTGAACTAAGGGTTTAGGGTGATAATAAACATTTGCACTAAAAGTGAGTGCATAAGGGTAGGCTAAGGCGATTTGGGTGTATATTTGGGGTGGGGTGTAAACAATGCTCTTCATTGATATTCGGAAAACCGAAACATCACGAGAACCGCGAAAAGGATAGGCTCTAAGGGTTAACTAGGGGTATCATGTACTAAAGATGAGTACAACGCAGGGTGTGGGGGAATTACTCAACCGATGTGGAAGAAGTAATTATATTACGGGTATCAAACAAGGGTTATCCTAATGCCTCTTATCATTTAGTTATTCCTAACTACACAAGTGTAGTCTTACTTGCGATCTCGGGATGCATCACAAAACAAGTTCTAGAATCTAATATACTACGGTTCACACTCTAAGCATTGAAGATGAATGCTTTTAATTCCTACTAATCTAAGGCGATCCTCACATTTTGGGTGGAATTTGGGTGGTAAAGGGTTTTTGTGCTAGTCATATAACTTCCTATCCGTGAGACGCTTTTGTTAAGACTAATGGCCCACTCCTATATGTCATGAAAAATTTTAAATTTGGTGCCAAAATTACCCTAACCGACATTTTCTCATTGTTTATCACACAATTACAATTGGACAAAGTAAATAATCAAGGATAAGCATAGTTTCAAAGTTCCGCTTTATTTTCCCTCCCTACACTTAAACCGAACATTGTCCCCAATGTTCCCCGAAGTATCAAAGTTATGATAAAGAAGGTAATCAAAACGAAGAAACTAATACTCCCCGATTAGCTCGGTAGGATCCGTGTAAAGTGGTGGTTAAATCCTTTCCAAGAATAATTATTGCGTGAAAAGCTCCTTCCAATCTTGTGTAACTTCTTCTTGACAAACTAAACTCGCACACTTGAACAAAACAAACGAAACATTCGCGTAAAAAATCGGTAATAATATATATAAGACTCGATTTAAACTAGGATATAATGCTTGTGGAATGGATGTTTACTGAATTTCTAAGAAAATTAAGACACAGAAAATTCCAAAAATTTATAAGTAGCTAAAACGAGAAAAGTGATCGATGTTTTACTCCTTCCGGCCGTCAAGTTATCCCGACAAAACACGCTGCGATTTTTCGAAAAAAATTCGGAAAATTTACATCTTTAGAATTTGGAAAAATTCGCAAAAACATCCATTATGACTTGATACAAGCATTTGACTCGAACAAACAAACATACATATCTTTTAGTTAATTTTATTCTCATGTTTACGTTTCTTTTGAAAACGTGTGTAATCCTCCCTACACTTATCCCTTATGTAAAATACCTTTATATGCAATTAAGACGAGGTTAAAACAAAATAAAGCATTTTTACAAATTTAAACATGAGGATAAACAATTAATAAAAGATATATGACACTAACAAGCAAACAATTAAGCATGGGTTGTCTCCACGAAGCGCTTTTCTTTATTTAAGAGTCTTGTAGCTAGACTCGTAGTCGTGCTCCCTACGCTTTTCTCATTACCGCCCTCTTTGACGGTCTCTACCGGGATTCCATGTTGTAGAAGTGTCCTATGATGCACCTCTCTAAGAGTTCGTCCTCTCCCACTCGGTCCTATATTTCGGTCCTAAGTTCAAACAATCCTTATAGAACCCGAAAATCTTAGCCATAACATAATCTACTCCCTTTTCCCTATCCTTATCATTCTCGTAATAGGTCGACGACTTAAGTTCCTTTTCATCATTAGAGTGATGAAAACTTCTCAATCTTAAACGGCATTTGGTAAGCTATGTCGTTGGTCTCATCCTTGAATCGCACTACTCCTAACGAGGGGTCATAGGTCATCCGGTGTTTTCTATGAAAGGTTTTCCTAGAATAACGTGGGACAAGCTAGAGTCTATGGCGTGCTAATATCATCCATAATTATGAAGTCCGTAGGGAACGTGAAACTACCTACATAGACGGAAATCCTTAACTCTACCAAGAAAATTGCACTTATCCCTAGGATTATCGGGGTCTTGCCTAGTTGGGATAGGCTTCTTCATTATCCAATTGTAGTAGGTGCTAGTCATTATGTTGATTGGGGATTTGCGATCAATGTAGACCTTTGCCACAAAAAGGTTTCCTATGCAACATGGTATGTTAAGATTCCAAGGGTTCCCAAACTTGATTGTAGGGCTTTTCCTAACATACATGTGACGGAGGTCACGCACTAAGTGAGGGTGGCGAGATAGTTCTTCTTTCGTAGGAAATTTGTTGAAATAGTCAATGTCTACTTCATCTACAAGCGTATGGTCCTCTTCGTCATCTGTTCTATCAGGTTTCACTAAGGCGATGGTATTGACGAATTGAACGTGCTTAGTTAGCTTGCTTGGATCCTTAATCTCTATACGAAGGTTCGGAGTTGAGATAACACTAACCTTCCTATCACTATTGGTTATGGCTTTCAAAGGTTGTCTATCTTCCTATCCATCTCGGCTTGTTGATGGTTAAAGCGGTCCGAGAGCTTAGCCATTTGGGTTTCTTGGGATGCAACTAGGTTTGGCAACATCCTTCGATGTTTTGTTGGTTAGGATCATTAGGTGGGGCCATGAGAAATCATTAGAGGTGAATTCTTTGGTTTGTCCCGAGAAGTCGGGCTTGTTTTCCATGCCTCACGGGTTTCATTGAAATTCATAGGTCCGGGTGTTGTAGGAATCTTCCTCCGCTCCATTAATCTGGCGAGGATGCGTAGTCAAGCGTGTTCGGGATCGGTGCTAGTCTTGCGTGTTATGAGGATCACAAAGCGGCTCGCACGAGGAAGAAACTTTGTTCACATGGTGTGAAGATTTAGGATTTTCGTAGGAACTCATGAGGAATTTAACTTGATTGATGAGTGTCTAAATACTCATCATTTTTGTACAAAATAAACCCGCAAAATCATCCGAAAACACTCGAAACACATCAAAATGATCAAAATATCACAAATCGTGTTTTATGTGTTTTAAATGCAAAATATCAAAATCGATGAAAACATATCAAATTTGCAAAATTGCGCTTTAGTCCCCAAGTTTCAAAAATTGTCAAAAAGCAGTCCTCGAGCACATAATTTCAAAAGTAAAGTCACCAAAGGTCCTTTTAAATCATAAGTTGTCAAATTTAGTCCTTTGGTGAAAAATATTAAAAGTTTGAGAAAATTGCAAAATGGTCCTCAAGTTTAAAAGTTGGCGAATTGGTCCTCGGAAAATGTGAAAATAGCAACATTGGTCCTTGTACTTTTGAAGATTGTCACTTTAAGTCCTTGGAACATCTTTTCGAATTGGCGACCTAAGTCCTTGAAGTTTCGGATCTTACAACTTTAGTCCTTGAAAGTTTAAAACCACTTTAAACCAATTTTGGACCCGCCTATCTCTTCGACCCCTGTCAATATGCCTTTTGAACCCCCATCTATTAATAACCACTTGGGTCAATCTGGTCAATATCTTCAACCACAAAGTCTCATCTCCCACCGCTTCCTCGAAACTCGCCTAAACCCATTCCCCTCCCTCTCCAATCACTTCTCCCATGTCCCTCCACCTTAGCATACCTCGAACTTCATTTAAAGCTTCCTAACCCCTCACTCAACCCTCAATTGGCGGACAACCATTTTGGCGCCAAAACCTATTTAAACGGTTGAGATTAATTTGAGCCATCCAATGGCTATGGATTGGTGGGGTAGATTCGAGTAGTGAGAGAAGAAGACTTTGGAATATAAAAGAGAGAAAGGAAGCAAGTGGAGTAGTAGAATTTTAGCTTAAAATTTCTTATTGTCGCTTTTCTTGTCAATGTATTAGTTTAAATTAAAAGTTGTAGTTTCTTGTTCAAAATGTTAAACTCAAGTTAAGATTGCGTATTATCAAGTTATAATCGGTGGTTCCAAGTTTTATCCAATTTCACATTTGTGCTTTATTGTTGAATTTTTCCATTTCAAACTCTAAAACAAAAGCTTGACTAGCTTTATTTTCTCGATTGATAAGCCTATATGAGCTTCTTATAGCTTTGTATAAGCTTGAGTTTAAGTTTCACTCACCTTGGTACTTAGTCAAAAGAAAGTCAAACCGGTCGAATTGCATTGAAATGGACATGGGTTGATTTGGCATGGAGATGGGTTGATTTGGGTTGATTTGTGTGGAAATATCTAGGATAGAGGTTACGTAAGTGTTTGTTGCATGCCATTGTGGCGGAGGACAAATTGTAAGTTAATTTAAAGTTTTTTTTTTTTTTGCATTGTCTCGATTTTATAGTTAAATTTGGTTCATTTCTGCTTTAGAAGTTGTAATTAGGTTAAGTAAGTGTAATTTGATCATTAATACAAGGTGCTCATTGTTTGTTTCTTTTAATCTTCACATGATCAATTACAAGGGTGTTTGGATTTCTCGATCCATCTGTCTTAATGGTCTATTCAATGGTTAAGTTCTGTAGGATCATGTTTAATAAGTTTGTTTGAGTTCATTTGAGGCAAAATTTTGAGTATATATAAGCACAAAGTCAAACTTGTGCCTTAATCCATCTTACTGTCCACTGTTGTGGATTTAGGATTGCAAAACTTGTGATTTGTGTTTAAAAGTCTCAAACAAAGCTTGCATTACACTTATTACATCATATAACATCTATCTCAGTCACAAAAATTGGATCCAAAGTTGGAAAAAAGTCAAAGTTCATCATTTCATCAAAAGTCAAAAATAAAATCGGGTTTGACCCAACCGACAGAGATTTTCCTTGATTCATTTTGGGTCAAATTCAATGAGGTTTGGTGTTTCAAAACTTCAACTGGTTCTCTTACTTATCTGCATTTTGTTGATTTTGTCATTTTCTATAAGCTTCAAATAAGCCCTTCTTTTAGGCCTAAATCCTCAGATCACAAAGCTCAAGACACCGAGCTTTTTCTCGCTTATGCAACTAGTGCACGTGGCTCAAAAGAGCTTTCCATGGCATGATTTTTGGTACACTTGGTCTCACCGGTCTTTTCCAAGTTCCAACCAAGAGTTTTCATTTTGAGCTTATTTCTAAGCTTGTGCTAGTGTCTAAAGTCGATCGTAAACTGCTTTAGCTTTTAAAAGCTCAATCATCAAATCTGATCAAACCTGTGAATCAGAGGTTCTAGCTTGTTGATTTAAGTTGCATTTAGTCACATTTAGCTTATTATAGCTTCTTTTTCAGTTTGGTAGCTTTTGGTGAGCTTTTGGCTTATTAAGTGCTTATTTCAATAAGCACTTCCATAGCAGTTTCAAATTCATCCACATAAGCACCTGTTTTTCTAATTTTCCTAGCTTCCTAATATCATTTTGGACTTTTCCTGAAATTTTCAGATTTTCTAAGCTTATTTGCTATTTTCTTAATTTAAATTAGTTTTAAAGCATTTTAATTAGCATTTAATACAAATAATTAAGAAAAGCTTCAAAAATAAGTTTTCAATTTTCTTAGGTTTAGATAAATATAAAAAGTGAAAAAGTAATTTTCCAGATTTTCATAGTTTATTTGGTAATTTTAGTGATTTAATTAGTTTTAATAGTTTAAAATTCATAGAAAATAGAAAATTAATCGAGAAAATTACAAAAATAGTTTTGAAAATTCTATTTTGATATTTTAGATTTTTCTAAGTCAAAATTTCATTTTTCTAGCTTTGTTTCATAATTTCTTGTATTTTAGGTTAATATTTAATAGTTAAAAATAGTTTTTAATTAGATAATTAGTTTTAAAAATAATTTTCTTTTTCTAAAAAGTTTCTTATATCATTAGGTTTGTAAAAATGTATTTTTCATATTTTTAGGACTTTTATTTCTTAGATTTCACTTTTTATTTTATACGTTTAGTAATTTTAATTTAAACGTAAGTTTTTAGTTTTAGGTTTTAAACGTTCATCACTTTAAATATAGTGATAGCGTTTATTTAATATCTTTTATCTTTTTAATTTTCTTAATTTGCATTTAAGTCGCTTTTATTTATAACCTTTTCGGTGAGTGTAATATTCAAATCTAATCCTTTCGATCGTATCATTAGTGATCATTCTATCGTCGATCAAGTGTTTAACACACCATTGAGTCTCCAGTGGGACTTAACGACCCGGAATTCATTATATTCTCGATCTTCATTGTATTTGTATCCGAGTTGTTTTAAGTCATTAGACTTGACTTGTTTTTGCTGGATCAAAATTTTGGCGCATTCTTGGGGATGCTTTAGCGTGTGTTTAGCCATTTTCGGACCCATTATTGCACATACCCCATCTTTTGTAAAAGTTTTTGTAAAGTTTTCAAAATCCAAAAGTTCATTAACACTTTTCACAAGTGTTATCAACACAAAAATATTTTCATTCTTTGTTTTTATAGCATGTTTTCAAAAATCCAAAATATCCATCCTTTATCCTCCAATCTGCTTAATTCTACATTTCCTTACCCTCAAACTGTTTAATTCTCCATTCCTTATCTTCTTTAACCATTTAATTCTCCATTCCTTATCCTCTTATCCGTTTAATTCTTTATGTCATGGTATTTGACATGTTCACAGTGTGGAGGTCCATTTAACGGTGGAAATTGTCACGATGTACCAATGTGGGTTTCGGAGACAAGTTTGTCGATAATCCCGATCCCATTTCAAATGAAACACCGATTTTTCCTACCTACCTCCACAACCCTAATCTGAATCCTACTCATGCGAGTATTGTGGAATGATTCTCATTACGGTTTTGATTGTCCACCACGGGTCCCGCTTGTCTATGAGCCCGAACCATGTTACAATCGAACTTTGGTGAAAGTTATTTTCCCAATTATCTCTGTGAGAATTGTGGGGGTCCTCATTCGACTTTTGAATGTCAACCGATGAATCAAAATTTTCAAAATTCCAATTCTCCGGCTTTGACAATTTCCAACCCCCACAAGATTCCATCGATCATCGGACTTCGAGCCTTCACAAAGATTTCAATGATTACGAGGAGTGTAATCTTCCTCAAAGTTCAAGAAATACGCATTGAAAGAAACTACAAATGAAAAGAATGGTGTGTAAGCTTCAGCAGATGAACATAAGAATCCGATATGATGACGATGATGATGAGGATAGTATTCAAATGAGGGAATACTATGAGGACGACGAGGAGAGTGTTACTCAATTGAAGCGATCTTATTTCTCAACTCCTCGGTCTATTGCTATCACACCTATCTTACCTTTTATTGCTTCCAAAGACTCTCTCATAATAATGGGGCGAGCCTTCTAGCACTATTCGAAATGGAATCAATCGGTGTTGAGAGCCTTGTTCCAACCCCAGTGAGTCCGAGATTATCTCCTGTAATATGTGTGATAAGCCTCTTGATGATATTTCTTACCCTCCTCTTGACATTCCATATGATCATGTCGAGATGTTCTCCGATTCGATAACGATTGTACCGTTTGATGATTCTTTATCCTATGGAGACATCGATTATGTCGAGGAGCTACCTTCGAGCTAGTTAGCTTAGAGGAGTGAGAGATTCGATGATCCGAAATTGAGGATGAGATACTCGTGAACAATTGTTCAATATAAATCTCCTCGTTTCTAAGATCGAATCATTACGTGCTAAGTCGACTTCATCTCTATCCCGTTGTGGATAGTGACTCTACATTGGACAAGCCCGAGCTTGAGGTTTTCAATAATTTTCTTCATGAAGAGTTCTCGGTGAACTCTCTCATGACATATCTCCTCCGGAATATGATCATTTCTATTTTGATCTTGAGGATGATATTGGCTCGGAGGAAGGTATACTCTATCATAAGAGTTTGCTTATTGATGATACTACCTTCACCCTTCCTCCAGATATGCCCACATTTGAGGATGACGAATGGATTCTGATTGTTATAAACATCTTCCTTCCATTCCTCACTTATGATGTGACTTCCTCTCTTCTTCACTCCTTCGGGAATGAGGATACTATTTTTGATCCCGGCATTTTCAATTATCATTTTTGAGCCGGTTCTATCTATATCTCATCGGTGTGGAACTTTCACGTGCTTCAAATGTTTGTCCAAACATCTTGAATGAAAGTCCGATGGAGATTGTTTCTTCCACTTTGCTTCCCCATGAACCAATGAATGCGGGGTCGAGTCAAGCTAGCGACTGAAATCAAAACAAGAGACACACCATATGGGTTTTCACCCATATTTCGACTCTTACCCTTTCTACCACCTAAGTGTGGGGTGATGCCCACATGTTATATATATAAGTTTGAAAAAAAAAAAAAAAAAAATCTTTCTAAATAATGGCCGTAGTATTTCCCTTTACGTTCTTTGTTTCGACATAACGCGGTACTTTGAATATTGAGGCAATATTCATTTCTAAGTGTGGGGGAATTCTCACGAATTTTATCATATAATTATACCAATTCCCGTTTTGGCCAAAATTTTTTTTTTTGGAGTAAGTGTTTACACTTTCTCATTTGGTTATCGATCCGCCATGTCTAATAAACAAAAGGATTGGCTAATCCGAGAGCAACGGCTCTTGGTAAAGATATATCAAATCCGTTTATATGGCTTGCAATTTGCCCAAAATTGTATGGTATTCATTTCACCATATCCTAAAAAGTGATGAGTTGGCTAGCCCGCAAGGTTATGGCTTGTGGTAAAGCGATGGAAAATCCATAATTGGTAATCAGCTCACCAAAGATAATATTGATAATTTATCTAAGAGTTGGCTAGTCCGTATGGGTGCGGCTCGGTAAAGACAAAATCAAACCCGTTGAAAGTCGGTGGTTTGCTCAAAATCACATGGTTATCGTTGTACCATGGTTCTTACTTGAATGAAACATTTGGCTACTCGAGTAATGGCTTTTGGTAAAGAGATTAAAATCCATTATGTTTTCTCAAATCATTGCTAGGGACTAGCAATATCTCGATGTGGGGATTGATGAGTGTCTAAATACTCATCATTTTTGTACAAAATAAAGCGCAAAATCATCGAAAACACTCGAAACACATCAAAATGATCAAAATATCACAAATCAGTGTTTTATGTGTTTTAAATGCAAAATATCAAAATCGGATGAAAAACATATCAAATTTGCAAAATTGCGCTTTAGTCCCCAAGTTTCAAAATTGTCAAAAGCAGTCCACGAGCACATAATTTCAAAAGTAAAGTCACCAAAGGTCCTTTTAAATCATAAGTTGTCAAATTTAGTCCTTTGGTGAAAAATATTAAAAGTTTGATAAAATTGCAAAATGGTCCTCAAGTTTAAAAGTTGGCGATTGGTCCACGGAAAATGTGAAAATAGCAACATTGGTCCTTGTACTTTTGAAGATTGTCACTTTAAGTCCTTGGAACATCTTTTCGAATTGGCGACCTAAGTCCTTGAAGTTTCGTGATCTTACAACTTTAGTCCTTGAAAGTTTAAAACCCTTTAAACCAATTTTGGACCCGCCCTATCTTTGGACCCTGTCAATATGCCTTTTGAACCCCCATCTATTAATAACCACTTGGGTCAAATCTGGTCAATATCTTGACCCGCTTAAAGTCTCATCTCCCACCGCTTCCCCGAAACTCATTAAACCCATTCCCTCCTCTCCAATCACTCTCCCATGTCCCTCCACCTAGCATACCTCCAAACTTCATTTAAAGCTTCCCAACCCCTCACTCAACCCTCAATTGGCAGACAACCATTTTGGCGCCAAAAACCTATTTAAACGGTTGAGATTAATTTGAGCCATCCAATGGCTATGGATTGGTGGGGTAGATTCAGAAGTGAGAGAAGAAGACTTTGGAATATAAAAGACAGAGAAAGGAAGCAAGTGGAGTAGTAGAATTTTAGCTTAAAATTTCTTATTGTCGCTTTTCTTGTCAATGTATTAGTTTAAATTAAAAGTTGTAGTTTCTTGTTCAAAAATGTTAAACTCAAGTTAAGATTGCAGTATTATCAAGTTATAATCGGTGGTTCCAAGTTTTATCCAATTTCACATTTGTGCTTTCTTGTTGAATTTTTCCATTTCAAACTCTAAAACAAAAGCTTCAACTAGCTTTATTTTCGATTGATAAGCCTATATGAGCTTATAGCTTTGTATAAGCTTGAGTTTAAGTTTCACTCACCTTGGTACTTAGTCAAAAGAAAGTCAAACTGGGTCAGAATTGCATTCAGAAATGGACATGGGTTGATTTGGCATGGAGATGGGTTGATTTGGGTTGATTTGTGTGGAAATATCTAGGATAGAGGTTCTGTAAGTGTTTGTTGCATGCCATTGTGGCAGAGGACAAATTGTAAGTTAATTTAAAGTTTTTTTTTTTTTTTTTGCATTGTCTGATTTTATAGTTAAATTTGGTTCATTTGTTTTAGAAGTTGTAATTAGGTTAAGTAAGTGTAATTTGATCATTAATACAAGGTGCTCATTGTTTGTTTCTTTTAATCTTCACAGGTCAATTACAAGGGTGTTTGGATTTCTTGATCCATCTGTCTTAATGGTCTATTCAATGGTTAAGTTCTGAGGATCATGTTTAATAAGTTTGTTTGAGTTCATTTGAGGCAAAATTTTGAGTATATATAAGCACAAAGTCAAACTTGTGCCTTAATCCATCTTATCGTCCCTTGTTGTGGATTTAGGATTGCAAAACTTGTGATTTGTGTTTAAAGTCTCAAACAAAGCTTGCATTACACTTATTACATCATATAACATCTATCTCGATCACAAAATTGGATCCAAAGTTGGAAAAAGTCAAAGTTCATCATTTCATCAAAAGTCAAAACAGTAAAATCGTGTTTGACCACCAATAGAGATTTTTCCTTGATTCATTTTGGGTCAAATTCAATGAGGTTTGGTGTTTCAAAACTTCAATGGTTCTCTTACTTATCTGCATTTTGTTGATTTTGTCATTTTCTATAAGCTTCAAATAAGCCCTTCTTTTAGGCTAAATCCCTGCATCACAAAGCTCATTACACCGAGCTTTTTCTCGATTTTTATGCCTAGTGCATGGGGCTCAAAAGAGCTTTCCATGGCATGATTTTTGGTACACTTGGTCTCACCCAGGTCTTTTCCAAGTTCCAACCAAGTAGTTTTCATTTTGAGCTTATTTCTAAGCTTGTGCTAGTGTCTAAAGTCGGACTTTAAACTGTTTTAGCTTTTAAAAGCTCAATCATCAAATCGATCAAACCCGTGAATCGTGAGGTTCTAGCTTGTTGATTTAAGTTGCATTTAGTCACATTTAGCTTATTATAGCTTCTTTTTTCAGTTTGGTAGCTTTTGGTGAGCTTTTGGCTTATTAAGTGCTTATTTCAATAAGCACTTCCATAGCAGTTTCAAATTCATCCACATAAGCACCTGTTTTTCTAATTTTCCTAGCTTCCTAATATCATTTTGGACTTTTCCGAAATTTTCAGATTTTTCTAAGCTTATTTGCTATTTTTCTTAATTTAAATTAGTTTTAAAGCATTTTAATTAGCATTTAATACAAATAATTAAGAAAAGCTTCAAAAAAATAAGTTTTCAATTTTCTTAGGTTTAGATAAATATAAAAAGTGAAAAAAGTAATTTTCCAGATTTTTCATAGTTTATTTGGTAATTTTTAGTGATTTAATTAGTTTTTAATAGTTTAAAATTCATAGAAAATAGAAAATTAATCAGAAAATTACAAAAATAGTTTTGAAAATTCTATTTTGATATTTTAGATTTTTCTAAGTCAAAATTTCATTTTTCTAGCTTTGTTTCATAATTTCTTGTATTTTAGGTTAATATTTAATAGTTAAAATAGTTTTTAATTAGATAATTAGTTTTAAAAATAATTTTCTTTTCTAAAAGTTTCTTATATCATTAGGTTTGTAAAATGTATTTTCATATTTTTAGGACTTTTATTTCTTAGATTTCACTTTTTATTTTATACGTTTACGTAATTTTAATTTAAACGTAAGTTTTAGTTTTAGGTTTTAAACGCTCATCACTTTAAATATAGTGATAGCGTTTATTTAATATCTTTATCTTTTAATTTTCTTAATTTGCATTTAAGTCGCTTTTATTTATAACCTTTTTCAGTAGTGTAATATTCAAATCTAATCCTTTCTGATCGCTATCATTAGTGATCATTCTATCGTCTGATCAAGTGTTCAACCCGGGAATTCATTATATTCTCTGATCTTCATTGTATTTGTGTCTGAGCTGTTTTAAGTCTGTTAGACTTGACTGTTTTGCGCGGATCAACTTGATCTTCAAGTTCGATCATCCTACGGTCGGAAGGTTGTGAGTTGATGGAAGGCGCGAGATTGCCTTGACGGTTTAGGTAGCTCACGGGGTCATCCCAACTTTCGTTGTCGTGAGGCAAGGTCCTCTATTATACCCCATGATTCTTCCGCGGTGAGATCACTAAGTTTTCCACCGCCGCTTGGTCAATGGATCGCTTAGTGGGAAGTTAACATGATCATAAAAGATTTGGACTTGGAGACAAAGATCAATGCCATGATGAGGGACTTTATGAAGTAAGTCCTTGAATCGGGTCCATGTCAGAGAGATTCACCTTGACGTTGTTGGAACATCAAGATGTCATTCCTAAGCTTAGTAGTTCTCCCGGTGGGAAAATTGAGCAAGGAAGCGAGAGGTAAGATCATCCCAACTTGAGATGGAGCCAGCGGAAGTCGCTCAAGCCAATTACTAGCTTGGTCCCGTAGAGAGAATTGAAAGAGACGCAGGCGCGTGGTCTCCCGAGTAGTAGCATCAAGGTCGATTGTAACACCCCAACCCGACAAGGGTAAAGATATCGCAAATACGGTTTCATATCAGAACTTTAAATACTATACAATAGCGAAAGCCTTTACAAAATATTCAAAAAGAAAACATAGATAGCTAAACTTCAAAATAAATCTTAGATCTCTATGGTTAAATCTTGCTCTCAGCTCTACTCTCAACCCAGATCAGCTATCCCATAAGCTCATCTTGAATACCTAACAACCCGCAGAAAAGAAAATGCGGTGAGCTTACAAAGCCCAAAGGAATGATATAACGAAACAAAAGCTAAACAAAACAAATATACAAATAACGAAATCATAACGAAATGAAATTATCGAATCAAATAGGATTCATGGAAGCACAAATATACATAAATCCAAAAGACACACATAACAGCTTTAAACACCTCATAGCACATTAATGACACAAATGCAAACACTTTGAATAACCGGACACTTAACATATCAAGACAATAGATTACATATAAACCAAACGAAAAGTCTAAAGACTAACGGAAACAATTCCTAGAAAATAATCCTGGCATTCATACAAATCAATTAATCAACATTTAACACACTTAAATCAATATTGCAGCAGCGGAAATAGCGGTCAAATCATGGCAGTCTCACATACAGATAGAAAAACACAGTAGCCATACAATAACTAAATAGACAAAGACATAACATAGCCATTAGCAATTATCAGAACATATATCACACGCTAAACCAGTTTCCAGATCAAATCTTAACATCAGCAGAGTTTAAACATGGCATATCAAATCATAAACAAATGGATACCCTAACGTATAGGCAGAGTTCGCCAGATTAACGGAACAATTGTACTTATCAACTTTCAGGATACCTACTTTCACATTAGCACATTCATCTCACAGATCAACAAATTCACATAAACGATAAACTAGCATAACATCAGATGATAACATACGAATCATATTCAAACACATTATCATTTCCTAGCATAATAGACGGTAGTCACATAATCATACCAAAGCATAAACACATATATTAACATATAATAAGCCCAGCACATAATCATAAACACTTGAACATACCGAATCATAATCAGAATACTTAACATAGAAATAACAGATAAAGATTTAGTTAACTACCACGAGTCCAGAACATATCATATCAGAAACATCATAATTATATAGAAATAATTTGAAATAATTCGAGTAGCTAGCTCCCGTAGTTTTATGAAGACGCCAGATCAGTACACGACATCATTCACCGACAAATCATATCGAATAACAGATCGATCTAGGATGCATCCATACGCCCCACAAACATATATTGGTAATATAATATAACTTGAGCTCATAACAGATAGCGAGATAAGGACGTGGCGTAACTTCACTCATCGCCCTAGAGTCATGTCAGAAGTGCATCACTGACACGGACATGGAACCCCCATGACTAGTTATTATTTTGACTCGGGTGTCAAACTATCTTAGGTCAAACAACTTTATATAAATGACACAGATCATAATCAACACAAAGTCACAGATAACATATTAGATAGCTCATATAAGGTTCATATTCAGATATTCAGAAGTAGAAGTTTATATCACAATCACAAATCATACATTCATATCTAGAAGTTCATAATTAAACTTAGTGAGGTTCAATAAATATGCATATCAGAGTCTTCATAATACAAGTTTGATTCGCCTCCAAACGGTCAAGTTTAATCACACAAGCTGACCACTTGTGAATGGTCAACCGTAATAAACTTAAAACAGCTCAGAAAGCAAATGCAATTAAGATCAGAGGAATATAGTTGATTCCCGGGTCGTTAAGTCCCACAGAGGATGAATGGTGTTTAACACAGACAGATGTCGAATAATCACTAAGGATAGTGATCAGTAAGGATTTTGGAATATTTATAACTAAAGAAAAAGTTTATAAATTACAGGGGCTTAAATGCAAATTAAAGAAAATTAAAAAGCTAAAATATATTAAATAAATGCTATCACTATTTTTTACAATGATGTTTTTATGATTTTATAAAATAAAATAACTTAAATAAACTATTTTAACTAAAACGTAAACTTAAATTATCTAAAAACTTGATTTAAAATGAAAACGTAAGTTAAGTATAAAATTACGAGTCAGCAAGCAAAACGTAAAATTTATGAAATAAAAGTCCTACAAGTGTAAAAACAATTTTCTTACGTACTATATGACAAAAGATAATTTTAGAAAAAAGAATTATATTTTTTAGACTTTTATATTTTTTATTATGAATTAAATACGATTTTACACTAATTAAATGTTTAAAAATACTAAAACTATTCGGAAAAATCTGAAACTTTTTTATAAAATACTTATTAACAATACACAACTAATAAAAACACAAAAGTTGTAACAACTAGTCTAAATAAGCTATAAATAAGCTAATATGTTCGTATAAGCTAAAGAGACAAAACAAGGTTATGTATTAAATTGTGTAAAGTAAAACCACCAAAGACCCAAGTGGCTTAATCGTATATGTGTACACACTATCACTCTCAAAGCGGGAGGTCTCGTGTTCGAGCCCCGCCCACCTTTTGCAATTTTTTTTTTTTTTTATTTTTCTTTTTACAAAATTATTAAACACACTTAGATAAGCACTTTTTATAACTACAACTTTTTACAAAAACCACTAATAAGCTCTGAATAAGCTTAAGATTCCAACAGTGGCCAATAATATGAAATAAGCACAAGTTTTAAGCTAAATTGCTAATGAGCACAAGATAAGCTGAAAATAAGCTAAGTAACTAATAATAAGCTAATATGAAAACTGAGAAAACATTTTGGCTTAAAAATAAGCACTAAACAACTCTAAATAAGCACAACTGTTAAGCAGATACACAGGACACTTTCTAGTTTACTAGGTATCTTCTAGCTTAATTTTAAGTACTTTAATAAGCTAATAAATGAAAATGAAAGCTGGAATTAACAAGCTAACCAACTGAACTTTCTAAAAAGCTAAATAATAGAGTTTGGCTTCCATTAATTAGCTTGTGACAAGCTTTCGAAAAACTGGAAAACACTGGTTTATTGTTGAACTGAATGGAATGGGACAAACAAAAAACACTTGGCAGACCTATCAAATAAGCTATAGATTGAAAAGCTAAAATTGGAACTTTTAGATAGCTAGGTGAGCTTCTCAAAATGCTAAAGGACACAAGCTAGACTTCTTTATTGAGCTCTGTGTGAGCTTGTGAAGTGGGTTATCAAATCTGTGCACAGGACACTTCTTTGGAAAAGGGTCTAAAAGAAGCTGATGAATAAGCTATTTATAGGCTGAGAAGAAGTAAGCTTGAATTTTTCTAATTTAGTTAAGCAACAAAATTTTATTATCCCAAAAGCTGATAGACTTATTCTTAATATTAAACACACAATAAAATTATCTATTTTATTTAAAAACGACCAAATGGAAAATTTGACTTTTTAAGATATGAAGCAGTTTGACTTTTATGAACTTATGATCTATTCTACTTGTTGATTATGTTGTATTAAGCTGTAATAAGATGGTTTTAGGCTAGAGTACCAAGTTATAAGCAATCTTGATGAAATTCACACTCTAGTTTCTAACAGTTAACTGACAAATTTATGTTAGAAGCTATTTTGACTTTTTACTAATAAGCAATGGTTTTTATGGTTTGACTGAGTACTTAGATGTTAGTATAACAGTTAACAACAACAAGAAATACTTTAAACAACCTCTAACACCATTAACACAATGAATCCAAACAACACTAAAGTAAACTGTTTTGAAGCTTTTAGAAGCTTAACACTTATTTAAGCCATAAAATCAATTGAATAACTTATATCAACTATATTGAGACATATTTAAACTATAATTAACAAGACTTAACCATTTATACTAAGAAATACAATCTTTTAAGAAATGGCTTACAAATGGTGTCCAAGCATAAAACTGAGAACTGAGAACTACTCCTATGGGCTTACCACTAAGCCTCTAAACCAATAAGCAATCCAAAATTAGCTCACCAAATACCATGACCAAATCAAAATGATGCTTATCAGTTGACTTTTGTTGACTTTTTGGTTTTTTTATAAATTAAAACACTAGAGTATGTAGCAGGCTCATGAAAAGCTATCACAAGCTTATCTGAGCTTGTTGGAAGGATAAAAGAGCTTTTGTATCTTATAATAAGTATAATTAACTTAATACGAATTATCAAGAAACATGAAAACTTGAAATCTTATTAAACTTGGAATAAGTACAATACAAAAGTGATATTTGACTTGAAATAAACTTAACATTTAATCGAGAGTTGAAATTTAAGCTAAAACAGATATTAAAAGGTTTTACACTACAAATTTGGTCTAAAACATGCTACACCTCTATTTCGCCTTCTTTCTTCTTTATAGACATCCAAAAGCTTCCTTGTCGACATATAATTAAATCCCACTTCAATCCACCATTGGTTTCTTTGAATTCATCGATTCATCCATTTGTCTTTTTGGCGGAAAAGTCTTAAAGGTGTTTAATGCATTTAATGGGGTTTGGTTGTATGTAGAGGTGGAGGGACACTGGGAAGAGTGCTGGTAAGGTGGTGGTGAAAGTGGAAAGTGATGAAACCACCGGTTTCGTGTTTAATAAAAGTAGGAGAGGAGGAACAAAGTGGTGAGCGGTTTTATTCTATTTAAAAAGTGGGCGGGTTGGATATTTGGGCCATTGGGTTGGATTTGGTTTAATAACATAAATGGTCCGTTTGGTTTGTATCAAGCACAAGGACCATAGTCAGAATTTGGTGAAAAGTGAGGGACTGAAATTGACAAGTTTCAAGGTTATCACAAGGTCAATCCTCGCAAATAATGGTTAGTACAAGGACTAAATTTGCATAAAGTTCTATTTTTATAAGTCCAAGGACCAAAACTGTCAACTTTGATATTCTAGGGACCAAACTTGTAATTTTTCCAAAGTTTATCATAAGGACCAATTTTTCCATTTATGAATAGTACAAGGTTTATTTTTGATAATTTTCACTTTTTAAATTAACCAAGGACCATATTTGACAATTTTTAAACTTTAGGGACTAAAGTTGTCATTTTGTAAATTTTAAACTTTGAAGGGTTTATTTTGACAACTTTTGAATCTCATGGACCTTAAATGACATTTTACAAGTTTTTGAATTACTGTGGACTAGTTTTGACAACTTTTGAAACTTGAGGACTAAACGCCAATTATGCAAACTTGATACGCTTTTCATCCGATTTTGGTATTTTTGCATTTAAAACACATAAAACACTTATTTGTGATATTTCCATTATTTTGATGCATTTCGAGTGTTTTCGATGTTTTGGCATTCTAAATAAGACAAAATGATGAGTATTTAGACACTCATCAAAGTTCAAAACAGTATTGCATGGTTCAATAAAATGTAAGTTCGGATAAGCAACATATCACAAAATCGTAAAAGGGTTCATAGCAATGACATCGGAAACCCTAATAAGTAAAATAGGAAAGCTAACGAAAAGAACATCATAAGAACCTTTACTAAAAAGGTCGAATATCTGCATTTTAAAGCAAACGAGAAAAGCAAACGAACGAGTGAATCACTTAAGATATAACGTCGCGTCTCCTTCAACGAATCTACACGGATTATGATTTATTTAATACTTATTAGCATCATTAAAGTTATAACGATTCATCGCATTAACATTCTTAGAGTTATACGATATTCTCATTTTACAAGCTTTTATGCATTTGTAAGTGTGTTACCTATTGATATCATATTTTATCTTCCGCTTAAACTCATATTCGGACCAGACTTTAGCGATTTTATAAAATACTTACTTAGCTCAAATGAAATCAAGCAAAATCCCAGAGGTTCCCTTATGAGTTAAGAGACTCTACAAAATTGGTGGGTTCTATTTCCATGCTAAATGGCCTACGGAAAATCATAAGTCCATACCGCCCGTAAAGTGATCAGAAAATACACCTTAAAAGTTTACACTTATTGGACCTGTTTAGACACCTTGGAAAAATTCCCAAAACTTCCAGAAATTCATTTATATCCTAAATGTCACTCCTGTAAAAGGAGAGCTCCCAATTATTTATGGTTTGAAAATTAAAAATCAAACAATCCAACTAAATTTCGCACCTGCTTTCTCAGCTTTGACACTTGATCTTGTAAAATTCAAAAATACGACTTAGACAACTCCAAATTCGACCAAACCACTTGGAAAACTTAACTAAGACATAAAATAAACTTTTCCAACAAAACCCAGATTATTGCACTTGTAAAATTCGATCTATGACACACACAAGTTCGACATATGATGCTGTCCAGCTTTAGGGTTTATTAAAACCATTGTAATCACATGTTTTACCTACCCAAACGCACCCATGACCCATGTAAGCCACACAATCTGATTTAATATCATCATATCAAGTTTACTCTTCCATATTTTCAGTCTTACAAATTTATATACACCTTTAAACAAACCATGCGACTTGATAATAAACAAAACGAACCCTAGATCAATATTACGCTTACCATACCTTTGTATCGACACCACATGATCATAACATCCTTGGAACTCCCTTCTTGGTTTGATTTTCGAATGGCATAGGAGAAAAAAATGAAGTTGCCGTCAATTTTTGGATGAAGGGAAAACTAGGGTTTTATGTTTGCAAAAAGGAAGTCACGAACAAAAAAAAAAAAAAGAGGGAGGGGTTTTCGGTTTGCATATGGCCGAACAAAAGGAAGGAAAGAAAAAAAGAAATGGGCCAAGTCCAAGCTTGTTTGGGCCTTTATTCAAGTGGAGTCTTTGATTTGCGACTAATGAGATTATCGGCCCAATGCAAAATTTATAAACGCGTGTTTCATAGTTTAGACGTGAGTGTGTGTTGTTTTATTTATTTACTCAAATTACGATTTATGAAGTTAAGTTAGAAACATATTTAATGAGATTAACGAATTTAAGTATTTTAGAAGTTTTAAATTTCGTGGGTAAAATAGTCTTTTAACATTTTCCGTATTTTTAGGGTTTTACAACTCTCCCCTTCTAAAAAGAAAATTTCGTCCTCGAAATTGAACAAGACGGAACAGAATAGAAACAAATCAGATTTCAGAATTTCAAGGAACATAGCGAACGCGAAACTTATCCTAGAACAAACGGATTTTTATCAGAACATTTAAACTCCTACTATTCAGAAATCAAAGCAAAAATCAAATACTTGAAACGGATAATCATATACTTATCATAGTAATGGCAGAAAACAGATGAGATGCAGAAAATCAAACAACACGCTCTGTAGGATCGATTTATTATTGTGTTTGATGATTCGGGTGGTCTTGGATGATCAAAATACATGTTTTCCATTTTAGAGAGAGAAAGTAGAGAGAAAGGGTGTTCTTGCTAGAGGTTTACACAAAGGAAAATATTAGATTGAATGAGAAGCACCACCCCTTCCATGGATGGAAGGGGTATTTATAGTTACAACATAACGACCTCCTATCGGCCTCTGGATCGTATACATGGGTAAAGACCGCCCTTCCTCCACGGTGTTGCACTAAGCTAAACTACGCTACAAACTAATAAATAAACTACTAAATATCGTAACTAATAACAAGTCTACGAGCTAACTTAAGCTAGATAACATTTGGGGTGACCGACTCTTCACTATGGAATTTTCTAATTCCTAACAATCTCCCCCTAAGGGAGTTCACCCCGTGTTTTACATTTCGAATCCTAGCATTCTATTCTTGACTTTGTTCTTGAGCTCGTAGACTTGAATTCTTCATTTTAGCAATCTTTGTGCTTAAGTAGCGATTCTTCAAAGTCCGCATAGATTAGTACATTTTGTGGAGGTCTTTGGTCCGATCCACATCTTTGATGATCTTCGAGCCATTGAGATCATCACCATAGTAAATCTGGATCACCCTTTATTGTGTTGCCATCATGTGAAGTTGTGACTTTCGGACCGACATGCTCACACTTTTGAATCATGACATCTTTCCATCGTAGTAGCGGAAGCCTTATCGGTTCATGATATTTGCGCAGCAGAAAGGTAAGCATAGTATAAAAATATCGTAACCATGTTATGTAGATATGCACCATCATGATTTCTTCAATTAAGTGTGGTTCTGTGTGAACATGCGGCTTTGGATCAACTCCTCAATTCGATCACCGCAATCGCCTGGGTGTACCGTGACAACGATTAGCAATAAGGCGCACGAAAGTGTCTTTGATCACTTTCGTTGAATTGAGGTACACGCCCACGGTTCCTCGCTGATCAGCACAAGCACCGCTCGTGATCGTAGGATTCCTAATAATCTCCTCGACAGGTTTCGCACTGCTCTACCGTTTCAAACCGAACGTCTCAAAGAAGACAACACGGAGTGAGTGAACCAATAATCGAGATTCACCGATTGATGAAAATGATTTGAAAACAATCTCGTATTGCTTGAAGAAAGGGTTTTGCAATACAACGAAGGTTTTATGAGAAAGATCAATTTTCAATCAAAATACTTTTATATTTGAAAAGAATACACATTCGATGTGCTAGATAAAGAAGATTCGCACATCGAACGGTTTTTCCAAAAGCATTTTTTCAATCGAGATACTTTTGAATATGAAAATTAATACACATTCGATGTGCTAGAGAAAAGAAGGTTTGCACATCGAATGGTTTTTCCAAAAGTATTCGTCAATTCCATTCTCGGACCAAGGTTGATTCAAGACCGAATCGCCCCATTGTTTCTATCCGCTTGTCACAAGTTTGATCTTACGAGAAGATCTCACATGTCACCCACCAAGAGCTTGTTAGATGTTGGCTCTAGAAGGATTTCCATCTTCATTGTGAATATTTTTACATATCACTCGGATGTTTCCGCAATACCACAAGGATAATGCGAGGACTCTTAATATATACTTACTTTCCACATTGTGTGAAAAGCAAGTCTTCAAGAATTTAGTGTCCTAACGAGATATTGTGGATGATCTCTTGGCTCTAGACTCAATAGTGCATATTTGGTTCTGTGTCGGGAGACTAGAGAGAGGTCTCCTCTTCAATATCAAAAATCTCTAAGAGAAAGTCGATAGATTATGCTCTGTTCCCGTGAGAATGAAACAAGCCCTTTAAGAGGAACTTGAGTGGCTTGGGAAGTTGTAGTGCTGGGCGTCACCGGGTCCATGACGCCTTGTCTTCAATACCGGTGTTACCTTAGTAACCACCAAGAGTATATGAATTGAACCCTACATCGCCCTAAGGTTGAATTATTGGAGGGCTATTTCTTTTCACCCTTTTCTCATTCATTTCTTTTCATTCTTCAACCCTTCAAGCTTACCGAGACTTCATAACTAGAACCTTGTTGGGTTTATTCCAAGATTAGCTCTGCCTCATCCGCACTCTTCCCATTTCTCATTTCTCCCTTTTTTCATCATACCTAAGGATTCTACACTATCTAGTGGATTGTCCATGGGTAGATCCCTCCTGCTCAGCGGATCGTGGGAACTAATACCTAACCTCACCATCCTTATAACTCCATACATAAAGTAAAATGGTCGGTCTTTTGGCACAGCTTCATTCTTCCTTAAAACCAATTGAAAATCATTTGGAAAACAATCAAGGTACTTGTGATACGAGATCAAAGCATTTTGTACCTTAATAGTTTTGATCATTTAGAAAACCTCCCCCTCAACATGTGCGTATGATTTAGAAATTGCTTAGCACAAGGAAGCAAGAGGACTTTGAATTATTTTCTTTGATCACAATTTTCATACGAAAAAGCCATTTGATTTTCTTGGTAAAGTTCTCCCCCTCAATATGTGCATAGGATATTTGAAATCATTTTTATCACATAGAGGCAAGAGTTCTTTTGAAGCACATCCACGATCACAAAAGCCATTTAAGAAACCACTTTGAAAACTCAATCAAGGTACTTTATAAATCACTTTAAAAGCTTTGACTGATAGTTTATTTGCTCCCCTTAATATGTGCTTCAAGATTCGAAAGCGCTTAGCACATATGAGCGAGCAGCAAGGCACAATTAAATCAAAACGATCACCTTTATCAAATTTCATTATTAAATCACAATTTTCCCCGATCAAAAATATCAAAACCTTTGAGATTTTGATCCCAAGTGATTTAATAAGGTTTAGAAAACATGGGAGAATATGTGCCTTGTTTAAATACTCATCTTGTTTTAGGATAAATGCTCCTCCTCAACATGTGCATTGTATATTTGAAATCGCTTGGCACATGGAGGTGGAGTGCCTTTGATGGACTAAAACCAATTCCATTAAAACAGATATGAGATTTAAATCACGATCTCTACCCCGATCGTAAATATCAAACCATTTGAGATTTGTGATCCCAATTGATTTAAATCATTTAAAAGAGTTTGGGGAAAGACGTGGCAAGATTTAATTTTGAAAAATGATGATAAGGACCAATTTAAGACATTAAAGATTGTTAGTGTCGTATGATAGTTTTTAAGAGATCTTTAGTAAAATAAAACAATTTCACAATCAAACAAGAATGTAAAAAATTTCATTTTGAAAGACCTTGATTCTAAAGAAAAATCATACCATGACATAACATTAAATCTTTAGATCACCACTTATATTGTACAAAGCGGAACTTTGTGAAGAAATATCGCTTGAAAATATTTTATTTTAAATCACTCTCCCTCAATCCATGAACGTAGTCGATAATTGAGTGACTCAAGTTTTGATAAAATGAAGTCCGTGATTTTCAAAATTTAGTCCAATATATTTTCAAACAATATTTTCCATTTTCAAAACAATTTAATTAAATTATTCAAAATTGTTTAAAATGGTATCCCGCATAAAGATACGTTAGGTGGTTGAGAAGCTTTCGCTGTTATTGCCGTAGGGTTTCGAAGAAAACCGTCTCGCAGATGCAAGTGAGACTTCTTCTTACGTTGCATTTTGAATGCCAACCGAGGTCAAATTAAGCTCCGCTTCTTCAATCACTTAGAAGAAAACCATCACGATGCAAGTGAGACCTCTTACGCTGCATTTATGCCAACCTCCATAGAATTCCAATTAAGCTCGCTTTCATTTGTCAACCCAAGAAATAGTTACCCTTTCTTTTGGCATCCAATCATCTTTAATTGTGGGATCCGGATCGGGAACATTCTTATATACCAATATACCTGCATACGTTAGTGAACACACATACAAATATATGGTGGTCGACATCACCCATAACAGCAATCGACTAATTAAAGTCAATTCAACATAACAATCAGATCATATAAGGCATGGGGTTTGTGGAGTTTGATAGACTCCTTGAGATCGTTTTGAGCCTTAGGGTTTAACAATAACATAAACAATCATGCACAGCGGAATAGAACAAACAACTATGTTATTGACACAAGGTTTTCATCATTATCTCCCAATTATATATTGATCGTAATATAACGTGTTACCGAATCGTAACAGGATCTAAGCCATCTCGCATCTTAGGATATACAAAACAAACACTAACCCTAGACGCTTATAGAAACACGCCTAGGTTACACACACACCATCTACTAGACGCTACATTGAAGACTTGTATATAAAATCTACACCCATGTCCTCTTTATATACTAGAGGATTAGGGTTTACAAGATACTACGAAGGACTAATAAGTAAATCTTCTTTGCAAGCAAGTCCTTCCATCTTTTGTAGATTTATTCTCTTCTTTAAGCCCTTGATGTTTCATTCTTCTATTTACTTTGTCTCATCAAATCCAAGGAACCTAAAACCCAACAATCTTCCCTATTTGATGATGACAAAACAAACAAAGTCGGTACGAACTTCCCTAGACGGTTATGTGGTTGAGATGTAAACATCTCCATGAATGAAACAAATCTTGTCTTCCTTTGTCTTCCCTTAATCCATGCCATCGCACTCCAATATCTCTTCCCTTTTGTTATCAACAAACAGAGAAATTAAGCAAAGAGAAACTTCCCTTAAGTGGTGCACTAACATAAAAAGATTCTTCAAATCAGAAGCTCCATGTAATGATCACTTGTGAAGAAAACCAAATATAACGAACTTGATGAAGAAGTAAAATCACCCAAACTTGCATCTTATGTCTTGTTTATCCACGCCGACTGAACGATACTAACCAATGTATAAGGAGACCGCAATCTCTTGACAATAATCACCGAGCACAATAACGTTACTCCTTAAAGTGTTTGTCAATTCTTCGTCACAATCATTGAATCACAACAAGTTACTTTAAACGATTCACCGCTTAAAAATATAATAAGAACACGATCCAAGAAATTCAACTACAACATCAAATACATGATATTCAACTGTCTTCGTAATCAATTATTCAATAAATCCAAATCCGAGCTTGTTAAAACCTTTAAGAACAAATTCCAAACTCCTTGTGTGTGTGAATCAATCTCGTGTGTGTGTCGCCAAGATCTTTCAAACCATCTAAACTTCAAACTTTAACTTCCCCTCAAATCGAGAACCAAAAATCAAACTTGTATACCTTTGCTAACACTCTTGTTCGAGGCATGCAATTCATAACCACAAAAGAAACAACTCTACCATGCATGCACAATATTAAAACGAGTCCTTAAACATGATTGGTTGAATCTTATCCCAACATCAAATTAGTAGAATGAAATTGACCAGTATCATGATGCATGCAATTCTCCCATGTGCGAATGATTATTTCTTGAAGCCACCGTTCATTGGAAAACCTTGACCAATATAAATTACATTTATGAGCACATTGAACACGAGCAGTAGTGAACAAGCAGCAGATTCACAATGGTAGCAGTAGTTACTAAAACATCCAACAGTAGCAGGTGAGCGATCACGAGCAAACACGCGAAAGCGAGTAACTAAGATAGCACAAGCAAAGTGATAATCGACATCACTAGAAGTGGTTCAAAATAACTAGCAATGGTTCAATCAACGATCGCTGGTTACCTTGAGAAGCCCATCGCTGGTTACAAGTAAAGCTACGCTGGTTTCGATGTAACTAGCAAAGGGTTATGAGAAGCTTGTCGCTGGTTACGAGAAAAGTAGCAGCAGATAAAAAGATAACTCAAGCAACATCGCTAGTGAGTAGCAAACGATTAACTTGCAAAGAAAAACAATCATGATAGCAGAGGAACGCTTAGAGTATAACAAAGAAAGAACATACCACGAAGTTCCAACAAGTGTAGTAACATGAAATCATGAACCAAGATATGTACTAACCACGTAGTGACCACGCATTTACTAGCAAGATTATCATGTTTAAGTCAAGCATGTTCCTCCATATCCAATCATATTTATCCTTATAGTGTACATTAAATATTGAATGTATGATTGAATTTATAATACTCTTAATCACGCTCCATCATCATTAGTACGAGGTTACTACGAAAGTCACCAATCAATATATGAAACATGACAAACCTTTATAATATCAATTTACTCACAAGAGAATGCATCAACCCATGATTATCCATCAAAGTAGCAAAGAATATTAAGCAAAATACCTTTGACAAAATTAATTGCATGCAAAATAAACAAACCCTAAAATTCAAATTAATACCTCCTTCAAAGACCAACTTAGATATCGAATAACTTTGGCATAAAACTCAGATCGACGATTCCTTCTGTGGAAAGTTAGATAGGTATATAGAGAAGATCCACCAAAAATTTCATCGATCCAACGGTTAACTAAAAAGTTATCGCCGCTTTCAAAACAAGGTCACAGTAAACATATACTGAAAATTTTCACCAATTTTTCATCTTTTCGCCATTCTTCAAGCAATAAAACCTTGCAAATCCCTAAGTAACGAGCTCCCCAAGCTCGATACCAATTGTGGAGTTTGATAGACTCCTTGAGATCGCTTTTGAGCCTTAGGTTTAACAATAACATAAACAATCATGCAATGAATAGAACAAACAACTATGTTATTGACACAAGGTTTTCATCATTATCTCCCCAATTATATATTGATCGTAATATAACGTGTTACCTAATCAGTAATGTGGATCTAAGCCATCTCGCATCTTAGGATATACAAAACAAACACTAACCCTAGACGCTTATAGAAACACGCCTAGGTTACACACACACCATCTACTAGACGCTCACATTGAAGACTTGTATATAAAATCTACACCCCATGTCCTCTTTATATACTAGAGGATTAGGGTTTACAAGATACTACGAAGGACTAATAAGTAAATCTTCTTTGCAAGCAAGTCCTTCCATCTTTTGTAGATTTATTCTCTTCTTTAAGCCCTTGATGTTTCATTCTTCATTTACTTTGTCTCATCAAATCCAAGGAACCTAAAACCCAACAGGTTTATGTGTTAATCAAACTCTAATTATATAAACCTAACAATCATATCCTAAATTCCTAGTCCTTCTATTACGTGCAAATATCATTTTAATTAAGCACGAGGATAATTAAGAAAGCTCGTTAGATGATATAGATTTGAAAATATTCCCCTCAATCAATGACTCATTTTCCGAAAAGATTAAAAGTTACCAAGTCATTGATTGAGTTTTCAATTTTACGAAAAACTCAAACCGATTGGTTTTGCAACTCATTAACCACCATTTTGTTAAAACACCAAATATTTTTCTCAAGAATTTTAGACGAAAACATTTGTGTAGGAACAAGCAGCCTTTTGACGACATGCTTTCCTTGTTTTGTTTTGGACAAGTGCACGAAATATTTTGAAAATAGATTTAGCGCAAAGACTTTCCTTCCTTTAAAGAACGGGTTGCTATCTCAAATAATAGCAAGCCATAGTTTAAGCACGGTTACAACCCCAAATAACTGCAAGCCATATTTTGAGACATGTTTAGAAAAAGAATATTTACACCTCTCGCTCGAACTTCATCTAAAGTCCCGTGCCATTATTGAATGACATTTCTAAGATCAGATGTTATCGATACCAAGACATGTCTTGAGAAAACATATTTTTGGTATTTTTTTCAAATTTTTCTCGATTTTTATGGATTTTTGTTGGTTTTATATTTTGTATTTTGTTTTCAATAAATATTTACAAGGATAGAGAAGATGATATAGTAAAAGAAGATGATGATACGAGTACCGAGATAAGGATATCGAAAGCCCGTTGTAGAAGATAGAAGTCATCATCTCTTAAACATTCACCACCAAAGCTTCCGAGGCTCCGTATCGAAGAAAGAACATGAGCCTATGAGAAAGAGACATTGGCGCTTCCCCAAACCGAAAATCCTTGTGATGAGCAGATTCAAGCTCTATTTCAAGCTTTCCTTAGCTGTGTGCACGGAGAAGCACACCATTATCATAAACCCACCGCTCCTTTTAAGAACGATAATCGAGGATCTCCATTCGGGTTATATCATCAAGTAGAAGAACAACAACGTATCATCCCACATTTGAATACCTCTTCTCAAATTTCTTTTCATCAAGTCTCGAAACGATCCATTCCAAAAGGTGTCAAGAGAACACTTCTGTAGTTGAAAAGATGCGTCGGTCTCTTAGTATAATGCTCAAGAACTCTCCCAATACACTTCATAAGGGAATGAAGAACACCTTCCCATGTTCACATTTTTCTTCCCCGATGAACGTGTATGAAGCTCAAGAACCAAGTACACCAATATCCAAGAACTCTCCAATACACATCATGAGGGAATGAAGAACACCTTCCCATGTTCACATTTTTCTTCCCCGATGAACGTGTATGAAGCTCAAGGACCCAAGTACACACACATTCCCAAAGAGAGAACAACCGATAACATTGAAGAAGCAGCCGAATCACCGATTATCTCATGGATGACAATCTCTCGGATATCAACTCCGAATAAGTGATTATATCTCGAATCATCGATTAAGCCCTCAAGAAAAACAATGAGCCCCAATGTACACAATTTTCTCCTCCGATAATTGTGATAACATCGAGATCATCACGCACTTGTGTACCTCATTTATCTTCGTAAACTAACTCTTTCATCGCTTCCCCACATAGTTGGAATAAGAATACTAAACGCCTGATGAGTAAAACCTGAGTTTCTCGCGGTCATGACATTTGTTTTCCCGGATATCTTCAATCACTTAGAAGAATTAAGTTCATCAAGTTTACTCGCCATGAGTCAAACCTTGAGTTTCTCTCAAGGTAATAACATTTGTCTTCCCGGATATCTTCAATTACTTAGAAGTATTAAGTTCATCAAGTTTACTCGCTTAGATGCTTGTCTCCTTACCCTTTCTCGGTTTTGATACTTCGTAATCAAAGAACTCTTTGAATGCCCAAATACTTGAAATTTGTTGAGAAGATCGCTGAAGTCTTTGTGAGAATCAACATGTCAATAATGTGAGCAAGTCTAATTGGGATTAAATTCGACATATCACATTCCCCAATTAGTGCTCTCCCTAAACCGACAACTGCTTGATAAATGCCTAGATTAAGAAGAAGTCTTTAGATCATTAAATGCAACTCGCCTTTAGTCTTCTAACATGTAGCGTAAAATGTAGAATGTGATCAGACTCGACCTTCTTCAAGATTGTGCGCTTGGGAAATAGATAGTTAACATCTTCAACTCACACCAAAAGCATCCCACCAAAAGCATCCTAATTAACTTACATCTTGCAAACCCTTAACTAAAATCCTCCCAATCAAACAAGAATGTAAAGATGTTCATCAAGGAAATCAAGAATCGTGCCGCAACGAGCACACAAGATGGTAACACCAAACTACCAATCACATCAAACAAGAACAGAGAGATTGTTCGAATCATCATGTTGATGTATACGTGAAGCATTAACCGAAGCACTTTGTCGATAAACTCATCAATCCGAGTGAAGATGTCAACCAACGGCTTTAGAAGAGAGAAAACTCCATGTAAAGATGACCCGATACGATAAGAAGAGGCTCGGTTCTTACATGAGTTTAGAGCCGTATGACCATTAATTCTCAAATATCAATCAACAATGCAAAAATTCACACTTCTTCTCCCTCAAGAATTGTATATGGAGATGCCATTCTTGATTAAACAAGTGAACATCATCCAAATGTAGTCTATTCACACTTCTCCCCCAAAATTAGCATGTGATGTCACCATCGCCATTATAGTTGAGAAAGTGGAATCGAAAACAATCAACAAGAGTCTGTTCACTTGATGACGTAAGCGCATGGAAAAGCATGAAGCATGTTGTGAGAATGGTCATAATAAGAAGATTTTCTTCCAAGATAAAGCGCACCGAGGCGCATAACTTTTCTTTTCTTTAGAGTACGAGGCTTGAATCAAGTATTCAAACGTCATAAGAAGATTTATCTTCTTTCAAGATAAAGCGCATCAAACGCATAACTTTTCTTTTCTTTAGAGAACGAGGCATGAACTGCTGTGTTCATACGCCATAATCTCTCTTTTCAATCTCTTGGCAAAACATGTAATCAACCCCATTATCATTCAAGAGGCTCTTTGTCATGACAATCGATGGAGAAACCCAATATGATGAATTTGATCAAGTAAACTAACCCGAACTCGTGACTTATACTTGCACATATGTAACAAAGAGCGGTGCCGAGACTTCATGCCCATTTGAATCTCTAAGTACTCTATACTCTTCAACCAACCAACCATCGAGTATTAGACGTATATCACCTCTTGAAAATCCACAATTGAATGTGACACTGAGCACTACAACGTAACTCCTTAAAGTAATAGTTATTTTGTAGTGGTAAGAGCCCAATTCCCCCAAGTGGTAAAAGAAAAGGTAAAAGACACCCAACAATAACTAGATTTCCAAGTCTTCGTTTTTGATAATAAGCTCGAGCAAGGATCATGAAGAATCTTCATCTAACCATCCCCGATACCTTCAGATACTAAGTACACTCGCCCGTGATATTTCACTTCAGCCTCAAATAGATAATATTGAATTAACGCCGTTGTCACATCTTCTGGTTAAAAGCTCAAATCTAGCCTCCTTTGACTTTTTAAGTGAACTATGATAATGGTTTCATCCCGACCATGGTTTAATGAGCATAACCCCGTAAAACTTTGAAGTAACCAAGCCGCCATGACGAATATCCAAACACACATCCAATTCATGAGGTACACCCTTTTATCCCTTCTTCAAAGTAGAAACCGTAGCACCAGCATCAAATGAGATCCCGAAATACACTTTCTTTTCTTCAGGATGGTTCCATCAAAACGGGATTTTACAATTCTATGGATTAAACCGAGAAATAGTTTCTTTCGCGGGATTTTACAATACCAAGAATAAACCGTAAGATAGATCCGGAAATGCACTTTACAATTACCAGGATGTTTCCATTGTCACGGGATTTTACAAGTCTATGATTTAAACCGAGAAATAGATTCTTTCTTGGGATTTTACAAGATCAAGACAAAACCGTAAACAATGTCAGCTCGAATGTGTTATGACAACTTTGGTTTCGGTGAATATCTGTGTTTAGGGAACATGCAGTGGTTCATTAACGGTTCATTATCCAACCTCAACAACCATCATTACCCATCCAGTAAGCACTTTGGTAAACACATCATTCTCAGATTCTGTCGGCAATTGCTGTGACCATATGGTGAAGTAAACCCGATATACCAAATTTGAACAAGAAGTAAATTTTCATATTTGTTACTTAAGCTTGTACTAATCCTCGTGAAAAAGAAACGTGTACCCAAAGTACAAAACCTCTTGACATTCTCAACCGAGTGAGACATCAAGTGATAGCTACGTTGTGGGTTAAGCGAGAAAGAATCACAAACGAAACTAAATAGCCAAGTCTTTATCACCCTCTATAAACGCCCAAACAAGTCATCTTCGCGGAAGGGTAGAAAGAAAGAAGACGAAATAAGTAAACTTACCCGAAAAACCTCACTTCAAATTCAAATACGAAATACCGAACAACAAACCCGTAGTCAACTTTAATTAATCTTAAATTCGAGCCTTGACAAAATATGATTCGTGAAGATGTATAGGCCAAAGTAACAAAACCCCTACATTACAGCTCCTATCAACAGCATAACTCTCATAAGACAACCTGTCACATCATCAAATCACATCGACAAATCCCATAATAATCAAATCCCATAAAACAACTCTCATCATCAACTTGCATTGAGTCGCAAATTGAATCATCCATTCTCATCATCAATGCTCATCAAATAGCAAATATCATTATTAATTAAGCAACGAGGATAATTAAGAAAGCTCGTTAGATGATATAGATTTGAAAACATTCTTCCCTCAATCAATGACTCATTTTTCAAAAGATTAAAAGCCAAGTCATTGATTGGTTAGATGAAATATTTGTGACTCATGAGAGTAAGTTTGAGATCCCTTTATTTTTTATTTTTTTCATGTCTTTATAGATTATATCTATGATGATAAGGGATTCAACAAACAACGTGTTAAATATATTAGACACGAGTTCGAATCCAACTGAGATCTTATGAGTTGTATGAATCGCTTTTCTTTTGAGTCATGAAACCGCTTAACATATGAGGTTGAATGAGAGAAAAAAGAAGAAAACTTTAATCTTTTCCTTTCAAGAACCGATGTTAAATGGTTATGAGATGTAGCGTTGATATAGATCCGTGATGGATACTTCACTCGTGTGGAACGCCTTTGAGGCATGATAGCTTTTGAAACCCACGAATAAAGATTCGAGATCAATTCGCTTTTTATTTCGTGTTGAGTCATGATTATATGTGGTAGGAGATGGTGGATGAGTAGGTATAGATTGGGATTTGATTGTGGAGGATTGAGTCGTTGTTTGAGTTGAACTGTGGACCGATGATGGTCATTGGACCCGAGGTCTAAAGATCTTTGGTCGTGGTCTTGTTGTGGTCATAGATATGTTGTGGTCGTGTCTTGTGTTCACCATTCTTCTTCATCTCTTTCTTTCAAGTAGCTTATGGGTCATAAGGCCAAATCGCTAAGCCAAGTAGCACGACTAAGTCGCTAAGCCAAGTAGCACGACTCAAGTCGCTAGACAAAGAGCCCGACTAAGTCGCTAGGATAGTCGCTACGACTTGTTCAAGAACAAGTCGCTAAATTGATTCATGTCGCTACCACCTTTATGTCAAGTCGCTAGTCAGAATACAACTCGCTAGCATAATCGCTACTTATATTCAATCTAATCTAAACGACTTGTAAAGACAAGTCGCCACCATTGGTTGTACCAAGTCGCTAGATAGATCTTTGAAAACTTCCGATGTATTTCCCAACTAAGTTCCACCATATGCATAATGAACCCGTAAAACGTGACAAAGGCAGCTACATATGGTCGCTTTGACCCGGTTTGACCTCAAAACATGACCAAGTCGCCATTAAGAAACAAGAACACAAGTTGCTATCAAGAACCATGTTTGAAAATGCTTATTCACCAAGTTGCAAAACCCGTAAAAATACATAAAAGCATCACTTTTACCCATTCGACCATAAGCAATTTGACAACTTTATCCACAATAAAGGTCTATTTGAGCACATAACTGCTTACCCACAAAGATATAATCCGACCACAAACATATAAACACCAAGAAACAAGTTTCAAGACCACCATACAAAACCAAGAAGCATACAAAACCACCATGGTACGAAACCACACAAATCAACAAAACAGCTTAAACACTAATCAAAACCACAAGAATCATCAAACACAAAACCTTGGCTCGTACCAATTGTTAGGATCCAAATATTATTGTGTTGATGATTCGGGTGGTCTTGGATGATCAAAATACATGTTTTCCATTTTAGAGAGAGAAAGTAGAGAGAAAGGGTGTTCTTGCTAGAGGTTTACACAAAGGAAAATATTAGATTGAATGAGAAGCACCACCCCTTCCATGGATGGAAGGGGTATTTATAGTTACAAACATAACGACCTCCTATCGGCCTGTGGATCAGGTATACAGTGGGTAAAGACCCGTCCTTCCTCCACGGTGTTGCACTAAGCTAAACTACGCTACAAACTAATAAATAAACTACTAAATATCGTAACTAATAACAAGTCTACGAGCTAACTTAAGCTAGATAACATTTGGGGTGACCGACTCTTCACTATGGAATTTTCTAATTCCTAACACGCCTAACTTATTCGGATCCCTAATGATGAGAACAAACATATACATAGACAGAATGAATCCTAACGATCTCACTAGTCGCAGATAATCAAACTAAAAGGATCTAATGTTCCTCAAACACTTCACTAAATATCCAATGATCACAATAAGGGTACACGGAGACGCATACATTTAGAGCAAACATAGCACCATAGTTCACACAAATCATAACAATATCGGTCCAATGCGCATAAAACTTACACGTAATGATATCGACAAAATCTCTCAAATAGGTACAAAATTCCAATCAAACATGAGAGTGACAAATAATGATACAAGTCAAAGTCCAATCACGATCAACCATGCATTTCCCAGACGTCATATAATTTCAATAAGTTCAAGTTATATGATCTCAGATTATCACGCTGATCAGCGTCATAATACTTGCATCACATAACAAGTTCTTATTGTCATCATATTCATTCCCGGTCATGGCAAACCACATAACCGTAATCACAACAAAACATATCACATACAGACAATATGCAGATAGCAAGTAACCTACTATAATGTACTGTGATACATTCATGCAAAGATATAACGATCGACAACTTACCATATCACAATGAAAGGAGGCCACCAACTAGCATAAAACGGTTCCTCGTGACTCATTATCGACGATCCAAAAGAAAACGGGATATTAACAAAATGCCGACGATAAACTTCACGATTCAAACCGAGTTCAACAAATCGAGAAAAGCAATACGGATCGTAATCACTTAGTGATATCAAACCGCCACAAAACACATGACAAACGAATCGTAATATCACAAGTCGCGCCTAAATCATATGAAGTAGATGAACCTTCCCACCCACCGGTTGAATCATGTCTTCGTAGTTGCGTCTTTGGTTGATTCGCCCAACTTCCTCCAAAGAAAGATCCTCGATGCCTCTAGCAAGACGGCAGCGGGTGCGGCTTCGCTTCACGAACCTCTCCAAAGACAGTGGATCAGCATAAAGAACGCAGGTCAGACTATCTTCTTCGGCTCCACGGGTAGTCTCCATCTAACGATCGACAAACGGACGAGCGAAAACAAAATAACAAAATTCGATGCGTAATGAGGAGGCCAATTCAAGGAAGGCAAAAGGATATCAAGTCAAATCAACGACCATCAAAAGGAATCGAAAAATATCCGAATGACGGAAACCTAATGTCTACCCAATCCTCACAGTCATAGCCTAAGCTCTAATGGTCCTAAACCTAGAGCTCGATACCATAATTGTAACACCTCAACCCGACAAGGGTAAAGATATCGCAAATACGGTTTCATATCGTAACTTTAAATACTATACAATAGCAAAGCCTTTACAAAATATTCAAAAAGAAAACATAGATAGCTAAACTTCAAAATAAATCTAAGATCTCTATGGTTAAATCTTGCTCTCACTTACTCTCAACCCGATCACCTATCCCATAAGCTCATCTTGAATACCTAACAACCGCCGCAGAAAAGAAATGCGGCCGAGCTTACAAAGCCCAAAGGAATGATATAACGAAACAAAAGCTAAACAAAACAAATATACAAATAACTAAATCGCAACGAAATGAAATTATCGAATCAATTAGGATTTCATGGAAGCACAAATATACATAAATCCAAAAGACACACATAACAGTTTAAACACCTCATAGCACATTAATGACACAAATGCAAACACTCGTAATAACCAGACACTTAACATATCAAGACAATAGATTACATATAAACCAAACGAAAAGTCTAAAGACTAACTAAACAATTCCTAGAAAATAATCCCGACATTCATACAAATCAATTAATCAACATTTAACACACTTAAATCAATATTGCAAAGAATGAAATAGCGGTCAAATCATGGCGCCTCACATACGATAGAAAACACAGAGACATACAATAACTAAATAGACAAAGACATAACATAGCCATTAGCAATTATCGTAACATATATCACACGCTAAACCGCTTCCAGATCAAATCTTAACATCGCAGAGTTTAAACATGGCGTATCAAATCATAAATGATGGATACCCTAACGATAGGCAGTAGTTCGCCAGTTAATCTAACAATTGTACTTATCAACTTTCGTGATACCTACTTTCACATTAGCACATTCATCTCACAGATCAACAAATTCACATAAACGATAAACTAGCATAACATCGATGATAACATACGAATCATATTCAAACACATTATCATTTCCTAGCATAATAGATTGTAGTCACATAATCATACCAAAGCATAAACACATATATTAACATATAATAAGCCCAAGACATAATCATAAACACTTGAACATACCGAATCATAATCGTAATACTTAACATAGAAATAATGATAAAGATTTAGTTAACTACCACGAGTCCGTAACATATCATATCGTAAACATCATAATTATATAGAAATAATTTCGTAAATAATTCTGAGTAGCTAGCTCCCGTAGTTTTATGAAGACGCAGATTGCACACCTACATCATTCACCGATAAATCATATCGAATAACAGATCGATCTAGGATGCATCCATACGCCCACAAACATATATTGGTAATATAATATAACTTGAGCTCATAACAGATAGCAGATAAGGGACGTAAGCGTAACTTCACTCTATCGCTTCTAGAGTCATGTCAAGTGCATCATCGACACGGACATGGAACCCCCATGACTAGTTATTATTTTGACTCGGGTGTCAAACTATCTTAGGTCAAACAACTTTATATAAATGACACAGATCATAATCAACACAAAGTCACAGATAATATATTAGATAGCTCATATAAGGTTCATATTCGTATATTCGTATAGAAGTTTATATCACAATCACAAATCATACATTCATATCTAGAAGTTCATAATTAAACTTAGCGAGGTTCAATAAATATGCATATCGTAGTCTTCATAATACAAGTTTGATTCGCCCAAACGGTCAAGTTTAATCACACAAGTCGACCACTTGTGAATGGTCAACCGTAATAAACTTAAAATTTTCGTAAAGCAAATGCAATTAAGATCGAGGAATATAGTTGATTCCTCGGGTCGTTAAGTCCCACGGAGGATGAATGGTGTTTAACACAGACAGATGTCGAATAATCACTAAGGATAGTGATCAAGAAGGATTTTGGAATATTTATAACTAAAGAAAAGTTTATAAATTATGTGGGCTTAAATGCAAATTAAAGAAAATTAAAAAGCTAAAATATATTAAATAAATGCTATCACTATTTTTTACAATGATGTTTTTATGATTTTATAAAATAAAATAACTTAAATAAACTATTTTAACTAAAACGTAAACTTAAATTATCTAAAAACTTGATTTAAAATGAAAACGTAAGTTAAGTATAAAAATTACGCGAGCAAGCAAAAACGTAAAATTTATGAAATAAAAGTCCTACAAGTGTAAAACAATTTTCACGCACTATATGACAAAAGATAATTTTAGAAAAAGAATTATATTTTTAGACTTTTATATTTTTATTATGAATTAAATACGATTTTACACTAATTAAATTTTTAAAAATACTAAAACTATTCGAAAAATCAAACTTTTTATAAAATACTTATTAACAATACACAACTAATAAAACACAAAAGTTGTAATAACTAGTCTAAATAAGCTATAAATAAGCTAATATGTTCAGATAAGCTAAAGAGACAAAACAAGGTTATGTATTAAATTGTAGTAAAGTAAAACCAATAAAGACCCAAGGCGACTGTATATGTGCACACACTATCACTCTCAAAGGTGGGAGGTCTCAGGTTCGAGCCTGCCTTCCACCTTTTTGCAAATTTTTTTTTTATTTTTCTTTTTACAAAATTATTAAACACACTTAGATAAGCACTTTTTATAACTACAACTTTTTACAAAAACCACTAATAAGCTCTGAATAAGCTTAAGATTCCAACAGTGGCCAATAATATGAAATAAGCACAAGTTTTAAGCTAAATTGCTAATGAGCACAAGATAAGTCAAAATAAGCTAAGTAACTAATAATAAGCTAATATGAAAACCGAGAAAACATTTTGGCTTAAAATAAGCACTAAACAACTCTAAATAAGCACAATCATATGTACACATGTGACACTTTCTAGTTTACTAGGTATCTTCTAGCTTAATTTTAAGTACTTTAATAAGCTAATAAATGAAAATGAAAGTCGGAATTAACAAGCTAACCAACCGAACTTTCTAAAAGCTAAATAATAAAGTTTGCTTCCATTAATTAGCTTGTGACAAGCTTTTGAAAACTGAAAACACCGTTTATTGTTGAACCGAATGGAATGGGACAAACAAAAACACTTAAGTGCACCTATCAAATAAGCTATAGATTGAAAAGCTAAATTGGAACTTTTAGATAGCTAGGTGAGCTTCTCAAAAGCTAAAGGACACAAGCTAGACTTTATTGAGCTCTGTGTGAGCTTGTGAAGTGGGTTATCAAATCAGCATGTGACACTTCTTTGGAAAAGGGTCTAAAAGAAGCTGATGAATAAGCTATTTATAGGCTGAGAAGAAGTAAGCTTGTATTTTTCTAATTTAGTTAAGCAACAAAATTTTATTATCCCAAAAGCTGATAGACTAATTCTTAATATTAAACACACAATAAAATTATCTATTTTATTTAAAAACGACCAAATGGAAAATTTGACTTTTTAAGATATGAAGCAGTTTGACTTTTATGAACTTATGATCTATTCTACTTGTTGATTATGTTGTATTGTCGTAATAAGATGGTTTTAGGCTAGAGTATCGATAACGCTACACGCGGCGCTCGGGGTCAAAGGAACTTCCTTTCTTCGAGCAAGTTTTATAACACCCAGCAAAGGAACCTAATCGTTGTAGTGTAGTAATTAGGTAAGCCACGGTATTGATATCGCTCTCTGGGGAATAGGAATGCTAGTAGGAGTTACTACGCTAAGGTTAAGGTCGAGGAAGATTATTTTTATCTTTTATGAAAATGGAAAGGTACGAATCTCGGGTATTGATTTGGGGGTTGGTATTTCACCGATTACTCTACTATTATCTAATTATCTAAACTAAGGTTGGGAGTCTATGTCTAATTAATGTGTGCTCGTATGATAGTTTAAAGATGTGTTTACTTAGTTTGTATTACTCCTTAATTATCTCCTATTGATGGTTGAGTGTCACGCCTTATTCCTAGTTGCGTTGTGTTTCTAAAGTTGTGGTATGCTTTCTCCTAACTCTTGAACTTACCAAAGGGTCTTGTCTACAAATCCACTTAGAGATTATAGACCCTACCTAAGGCGCTTCGGATGGTTTAGACTACAATCACCAGTAATCATACTCTAGGGTTCACAAAGATGAATCAAGCATTATACACAACGAATGACCTATCGCATTACTAGATCATTAATCAACTAAGATAAGAAACAACCAATCAATATTTAATAATTAAGTTTCATACTTCCTAAGCAAACACACAAATAAATTAGCTTGGACATGGAGAACATGCAAGCATACACACAAATAATCAAAGACATAATTGAATTAATGAAGCAAAGACTTATCTTGGTGTAAGATAGGTTAAAACCCTAAAATATCGTGACAAGACACCTTAGGTTCGGTTTTAGGTTTTACCCAAAGACTCTCCACCCAAAGACCGAAAAATTCGGTTCTATATATAAGATTACAATTGCGACGCGCCACATTATGTTTAGTGACGCCGCCGTGTCGCCGCCATTAGGGTTTCGCTTGGCCACGTTAACCTTGCGACGGCCACCTTATGTCCGTGACGCCGCCCTCTTCAACTTTCGACGCCGCCTCGATCGCATCTAGGTTGCTCGAGTAGCGACGGCCTACTCTTTCACACTAGACGCCGCCTCTTGAAAACACGAGTTTTGAGTTCGACCACACACAATTCTCCGACGCGCCGCAAATAGCTCCCGACGCCGCCGCTTTCTACATTCAATGATCGTGAGTGCCTTGATTTCGACTTTGGCCATTTTCTTCATATATTCGCGCCTTTTCGTTCAAATAAGTGTCATTTCAAGATTTTGCCTTCACGAGACCTAAAAGTGAAAAGGAACGATATTACAATAACGGATACAAAAGTGATCAAATAAGGACTTAAACGACCCCTCAAAATGGTACCTTTAAAACCTTATCAAATATCCCTACACTTGTTATTTGCTTGTCCTCAAGCAAATGTGCTTTTAGCCAATTAATTTATATGTTAGGGGTTATTCAAAGATTAATTCAAAACGTCCACAACACATATAAGCCCCGCAAAAGTCATAACAAGCACGGAAATTACATACTAGCACCTCACATGGGGTGTTTGGATACTCACATCTCTCTCGTGTGTATTGATAACGCCTAAAATGAACATGTTTTTAGTAGCGTTATTGTCGGCTTTGTGCATGATATTCGCTATATTTACTCATAACTATTGCAAAAGTGCAAAGATGCGCCTTGTGTATGTATATGTAGCCGTGTATTGCGAATATTGAAGAAATGAAGTTTTTATGCACATTTGGAAGCGCCTAAAGGAAGGAAGTTGAGATTGGAAGCTTGTGGACTCAATGATATGGAAGCGTAGTGATTTCAAGCATCTACAAGAAGGAAAGATCAAGTTTGGCTTTGGAAATCATTAACGAAGCAAAGAACGGGCGTAAAGGGAAAAGTCGCAAAAAGTCAAAGGAGCAAAACCCACCGTCGGCCGCAACCCGCAACCGGATCCTACTGGCTAATGGTCAAAGCCGTGACCGATTCGGTCGACATAGAAACCGATCCGGCTCGCAATCGCAGCTACACAATTCGCATTTATTGTTGTCTTAACTCCCATAATCATTAGAGTCCGATCATTTCTTGATATTAACTTGAGAGAACGTTTTTAAGCGCTAGCAAGTGCTTTGGCTATTTAAAGGAATTAGTACTTGTATACTAAGTGTGACACAACAAATAGAGTATTAGTTTACACCAAAACTCATACTTACCCATTTATTTCAACCCAAAAGCTTAGTAGTTATCGGAAACGCCCGTAAGGAAGGAACCATTCTTGTCCATTGTTTCGTAGTTTGAGTTGTGCGGTGATCCTAGGTGATTGAGAGGCGTGGTTGCTACATTCCACGATTTCTAATTCTTGTAATCACAAAAGATTAGGTATTCTATGAACTTTGTTATGGAAATCTATTCTCTTGAATTGTTTGAATTACCTTGTTATGACTTGTGTTTAGATATGATTGTTTTCATGGAGTAGTTTGTGATATACTTGTGTGTTGGAATGTGATTAATCATAATAATGTTCTCAAAATGTGATGCATGTATATATGATCTTGTTTAAATGAGTTTGTTGGAAAAATACTAGTCTTGGATTGATTTGTCAATAAAACATGTTTTAAGAAAAAGGACCTAAAGGATTTCTCTTGTGTTTTATTCCAAAAGTGTTGTGACAAACTAGTATGGGGATATGGTGATTGACATCCACCATGTTTTGCTTATTAAAACAAGACTAGGAACGCTTTTCATCACGAAGGGTCGAAAGATTCGTAAGAACAAATTTAATGAGAGCATGTTGCAAACAAATGGAATTTTATAGGATAATCATCGATAAGGACCTAAAGGATTACCTAAATGTTTTTGTTCTTAGAATGATTTTTACAAACAAATACCATGGTTGGGGAATCATTTGCTTATGATTTGTGCATCATACCAAGAGTATACACCAAACCTTTATGAACATTATCTATGGTTGATTATGAGACTTCACACAAGTATATATTTTATTCTTGATTCGTATTTTCACTAGAACACTTATTCGAGAGAGCCTTGACAAGCTTTCTTGTTAGAAACTTTTAATAAAATCTATTTCAAAACAAAAATCCTTGGGACGATCTCGACTTACCAAAACGTTACTATTGCGGACGAGTATACTTGCTCGTATGTGTTAAAAGGTTATACGGTTAATTCGTGATTATAAATTTTTAAAACTTGCACCAACCGGAGCACATCAAGTTTTTGGCGCCGCTGCCGGGGATTTTTCTGTAATTTTCTTTGAAATTAGTAAAAAAAAAAAAAAAAAAAAGTTTTGTTACAAACTAACCGATTCGGTTGGTTAGCCAACCGAATCCGTTGGAGTTTCGTGAAATTTTCTTGGTTCGAATTTTATATCTATCTTTTAGTTTATTGTGTTTTGATTTCTAGAGTAATTGTGTGGTTTAATCAGCCTTAGATTTATTGTTCTTATTTTATTTTCTTTTCTTTACATTTGTTATTTAATTAATCTAGTTTTATTTATTTTAATTTTATAGTTGATGGTAATGGTTAAGAGTATCTTATTTTCAGTTATAGTTTATTTTATGATATCATTTATTAGTAGTTTATTTAGTTTTAGTTTTAGTTTTAATTTTGGTTTTAATTAGAGTTAATGAGTTATTTAATTATTAGTTTATTTAGAGTTTTATTTAATTAACTAGAGTTAGTACATCCTTAATAACATTAATTTGCTTTCAATTATTATTATTAAAATTTGTTTTTAAAAAAAAAAAAAAAAAAAAAAAAAAATTTCAAACAAACCGATCGGTCGCAACCCGCAACCTGATCCGGTTCGTGTTTCGTCAGAGAATTTTTTCAACCAACCTCGGTTGGTGATCCAACCGAATCCGGTTGGAGTTTCTGTGCCGAGTTTTATCATTTTGAGGTTTTGAGTTTTATTTGATTTTCTTAATTTTGTTAGATGTCTTAGTTGTTTATTATATGATTTTATAGTTTGTTCTTGTTTTACTAACGTTAACGCTAATCATTCGGATTTGATTTGTTTTGCTTTGTTGTTGTCTAGTAACATGGATAGTTTGAGCGAATTCGGAATACCTTCGTATTTTGATGACATGTTCAAAGATACGGAAGTTCGTTAGAAAAGATTGGAGGAATTTCGAGGAAAGCAAGAAAGAATTGGGAATTGACACGGTGATATGGAAGAAGTATGTGAAAACAAGGTTCAACTACCCAAAACAAAAGAGTGGTAGTGTTTACACAAGCACCGGCTAACGGTGTATGATTCACCGATGATGAGATTTGGAACACCTTGTGAAGTGGAAGGAGTACGTGCTTGGGATGCACAATTAATATGGCGATGGAGAGAATTATATCTTGAAGAGGTTCTTGATGAAATCGGTCATGTTCGTATGGATTATGAGGCATATGGGAGAAAGATGGTGAAAATCAAGGTCAATATTCATGGGCATATGTTTGAAACCGATTTTGTTGTTCTAGAGGAAGGTAATGCGGATGAGCCAAATGTTTGTTTTGGTAGAGATTTTCTTGTCACAACTAAGTGTCAAGTAGATTTTGTATGGAGAGATGCGGATTAACATAACCGAGTTGGAAGAAGGAAAAGGGATCAACGAGATGCTAGTGGAAGTGTGTGCAAATATGGAGGAGAAGAATGTGAAGTGGTGAAATGGGAAAGCAAACCAAAGAAACCACCATCAAATAAATTAACCCCAACAACAACCTCCACCACCAAAAATGATTACACGCCATTGTCACCTACTACTACTATCAAACCCTTAACCGAAAGCCAAAAGAAGCTATCTTAGAGAATCTAGAACAAAATTTCTAGAGCTCAATGAAAAGAAACCGTTATTGAAGTTCTCCAAGATTATGTGCTTTATCGAAGAAGTTGGATGCATTGATGCTAGCGAGGGCTAGGTTGGAAGATAAGAATCTCACGGATGAGGATCGAGATCGACTGCTTAAAGGCATGCCAAGGAAAGAAAAGGATCCGGTAATTTTGTGTTGCCAATCAAAGTAAATGGAACTACACCCGCTTATGCTTTAGCCGACACGGGTCGAGTGTTAACGTGATGCCGTATCCATTGTTCAAAACTTTGGGACTAAGTAATCCGCAACCTAATCATTCTAAGCTCACTATGGCGGATAACACTCAAGCAAAGGCAATGGGAGAAGTTAAGAATGTAAGAGTGCAAATTGGCTACCAACCAGATTTGCGATTTTCTTGTCTTGGATATTCCGTGGACAAGAGTTTACCACTATTGTTGGGGAGGCCATTTTACGAACTCATGGAGCAATTATAGACATGGGAAGAGGCACCATGACTATTGACGATGGAATTTCGAGACAAACATACTACCCAAAACCAAGAGGACCAATTTTGGAAGGTATGGAAGATTTGGAATGGATGGATGCAAATGATGATTTAACTTGTTTTGAAGTGGGACGTGATGTCCACGGTAATCCAATGTACGGACCTTTAACTCCACCTTATTTCGATATAGAGGACTAAATGGAACGCATTTGCGATAGAAGCTTTCTACAACCCATTCAAAACATTTTGGTTTACAAGAAGTTGACCGACTTTTTAGGATCTTTACCGTGCAACTTAAGAATTTGGAGTGGAAACCCAAGGATTGGGGACTTACAAGAGGCAAACGGAGATGGGGCATGGCATGTTAAGTTTGATATATTATGCCCGGATGGACTAAGATTTATGAGGAAATTTAAAACTTTGAAACATTCCGAGAATTGACCGAAAATTTCAAAGCGAGGATATTCTTAGGCAAGAATATTTTGAGGAATTTTGAGGAAGGCAAAGATCGAATAACAAGCAATCATTTGCTTGAATTTCTTGAACTATTTTATTTTATTTTGATTTAATGCATTAGGATTTTGTTTCTTATTTATTTTTCATGTTATGATTGAGGTAATTTGGTTTTAATAAATTATGACTATGAGTTTGAGTTGAGTTGGATTAGTTCATTTATATGATGAGTTGAGTTTTTTTTTTGGATTGAATGATTGTTCAAAATTTCATTTGGTGAATAAATGTTGTGTGAATTTTTAGCGTGAATTTTGAGTAAAAATATGTTGCTTGGAGGGTAAATGCCTAAGTAACATGTTAAACAAGTAAAAAGCAAATTTGGCAAAAGCATACCGAATCGGTTGTGTCCTTGATCGAACCGGTTGCAACTAAAATATAAAATTTCATTTTTCCAAAACACACACACACACTAATTTTCCAGTGGGTTTTGCAAAATTCATCCAAGAGAGCAGATTGAAGTTGTTTTGAATTGTAGGATAACATCATGGCACCCAAGCAAGTAGGCAATTACATTCAATTTACTCAATTAAGGTTTTATTTAGAACATTTGATTCGAATTGGATTTTAGGTCACCAATTTGGGGGTTTTTGTTATAATTCGAATTAAGTGGTAATATTTTAGGATTGAATGAGTGATTGATATAGGAGTGCATTACAATAAGTGATTGATTGATTGATTCACCATAGAATGGATTTTAGATGATAAGATTTTTCGGAATTAATTGGGTTATGCTTATGGAATGAGATAAGTTACAATTGGTGATTCATTTTGAATGATATGTTTGATTTTTAAGAGTGATGGATGCTACACTATTAGAACTTTTGATTTTTAAGAATGATGAGATGAGTTCTTAGATGATTAGATGTTTGATGATTTGGAAGCAAGATAGAGTAATTTAGGATGCGGAAATCATCGAGGATGATAGAATGCGATCTAAGAATGGTTCGAGCGTTAGAAATTCGAGATGTTGAGGATTTGAAGGTGAAATACCTTATGTAGTTTCGCACAACCGATTCGTGGCGCATGGCAACCGAACGGTTGTTGCTCGAATAGAAACCGATTCGGTTGGTGATCCAACCGAATCCGTTACGGTTTCGAGAGAATTTTTTGAAATTTTGAAATGTATCCTAGAGGGTTCTCTAACCTTTTGTTTGTTCTAACACTCTTATATGATCTTATTTTTGTGATTTCTACAGAATTATTGTAGGAAGCTCAAGTGGGAGGAAATTCCAATTAACCCGCTTGTTACTAAGTTTTGTGAAAGAAACGAGAAGAAGAAGGTTAAGTATAGTGTGAAGAAGGAAGCAAATGCTAATTTAAAATTCAAAATCTCACCGATGAGAGAAACATGCTTTTCGAGAAAGATTGTCGGGTTACAACATAGGCAATGTTTAGTTCCAAGGTGATTGATTGGGATTTATTTAACGAATGTGAGTGTGAAGATGAGTTAAGAAGGATGATGCGAACGCCTTATGTATATCCGTGGGATGGAGATTCGCTCAATGATTTGTCATGGAAAGAGCATTTAGCGTTAATGAAGAAGTCACCGAGAATGGTGTATGGAATTCTTTTCAACCATGTATTTTGAAAGAAAAGTAGATGTTCGAATTTGATGTCGGAGATTTGTATTTGGTTTAGACTTTGTGGTAGGGATCATGCTTACACATTGCCGCCTTTTGGTGTAGCTCTTGGTTTGTATGAGCCACATGAGGTAAATCATCGATTATTTGAAACTCACTTTTCTAGACTTCTGAGGTTTGAAAAGATTACCCTAGTATTCCCGCTTATTGAATCAAGTGGGAGATCCTACTTGTGCTAGGAGGAATGCTTCAACCATCGTGAACCGCTGATGAGGATACTTCACAAGTTGATTGTGACAGGCCATTTAATAGATTTGGAAGGTGGACAAATGTCGAAACCGGACTTATGGATTATGAAGTTGCCGGAAGAAACTAAGGACGGTAATGCTATTTAAGGTGTAGTCGAATATTTGTCCAGAGAGCCCCGGAATCAAGAGCAACAAGAATATTTGTGGAGGACATTTTGTGACAAGATTGGCGAAGAATCTTGGGTATTATGTTGATGAGGAATTGGCTAAGTGTGGAGAGCCAAAGTATAGTGAAACGTGGATCATGAAAGGTTTTGGTAATGCTTTGAATAGAGATTGGGAACCGTAGGGTTATGGATTGAACCAAGACCACAACAAAGAAGGGAATATACCAATGGAGAACGTGCAAATGGGTACGCCCAAGAGTTTTGATTCGTGATGGGAGAGGGAACCAACATCTAGATGAGATTCAATGTAGGGATGTGTGGAGAGATTCGATGATGTTAAGGAACAACTACATCAATGATTATTCGATGCCTATCTTTCAACACATGGCTCGAGAAGCCAATTACGAGTTGCCACCCTACAATCCACCAAATGTTCCACCATATCCTTTTCCTTACACTTCATATCCCGGACCCTATCCGTATCCATATCCCGGTACGCACCGCTTTCGATCCAATACCCCATATGGTCGATTGCTCGTCGAGGAGCAAGTTATGAAGTTGGAGGATCATCATCGAGTTGGAGGTAAGAAGAAAAGAGGAGAGTTCGCTCGTAAATCATAGACGAAAACTATGTAACCGAAAGTGATGATGATGAGGAGTTTGACGATGAAGAAGGAGAAGAAATGAGCGAGGATGACGAGTGATTATGGGTCATTCGTGAGTTATGGTTTCAAAAACAATGGTCATGATGTGTTTTAAACTATTTCTATCTTTTGATTGATTTTCTTTAGGATGTTTGGTATATTTTGGTTTTATCTAGTTTTAGTAGTTTTGTTTGTTTTGTGCATTTCGTGTTGCGCTTTTGTTTGCGTGATGGATATGTTGGAAGCTTTCGATGGTCAAATATTTCGAGTTGGATAACTCATGTGCTTGCTAATGACCCAATGTGCTTTTGCATATTTTATTCCGTGGTATCTTTTAACTATTTCTTTTTCCCATTTTCTTTACTTTGAAGTTCATTTTTCATTACATTGAGGACAATGCAAAACTTAAGTATGGGGGAGGGAAGAAAATAGGAAAATGATACGCATTTTGATAACTTTTGGATGCAAGTGATTAGAAGAAATTCGCCCTTGATGGTCTAATGGTTTTTCGCACGTTATTGATAATTAAAATACATAATTTGGGATTTCAATGGTAAAATGAGGTTTTTGAAATTTTTTTAGATTTGAACCAAATTACTGAAATAATTCATTTTGGATTCGATAGCATTTTCTAGCATGCATAATAGCCTTTTTCCCACATTTTTGTGAGGTTTCTTTTTGTATGAAACATCTTTTGTTTTATATTTGCTATGAGTGTGCCGGTGATTATGTCGATTCTAGAACTTGTACTAGTTATGCATTACGTTAAAATCACTTTTAGTGATCTAAATATTTTCAAGTGATAAGAGGCATTTTAGGAATAACCAAATGGCCTTCCATTTTACATCTAATGATATATTAGTGACCACATCGGTTAGTTAACCACCCACATGGACCCATTTTGTTAGTGCTCATTTTAGCACTAGATACCCCTAGCTACACCTTCCGAGCCATTCCTTTTCATTTTTGATAAATCCAAAAATACAAAATATTTTACACCTTTAAACCTTAGCCAACCCTTATCAAGTCTAATGGTTTGTTGCTAGTTGTTTGGTATGATTGGATTGTTTTGATGATTATGAGTTAGTTACACTTTACCATTCGTGGTGCCATTTCGACAAAGACGAAGGATGCATACTTTATTTGTATTTTTGTGGTAATGCTTATATAAGTGTGTAGGGAGTTGAAAAAAAAAAAAAAAAAAAAAAAAAAAAAATTTGACAATTATAGCCAATGTGCTATATTATTATGAAGATGAAGGAAGATGAAGTATGTTTGAGTTATCGACAGCCAATGTGCTAAGACGTGATATATATATATATATTTGGTGATCGATATGAGAAGAGGAGTAATAATCATTTTCGGATTGTGGTTTGTATGATGACTAGCACCATGGAGGTTTGGACTTGATTTTATTTTATTTTAAACCAATTTCATTAAACTATCCCATGCCTTATCCATACCTATTATGAACCCATAGCCTTATCGTTATAACCCGAATAAAAGACCTCTTTGATGAATTTATTTTTTTTGTTTTGTTTTGATACTTGTACAAGCTTATGGTAAAAAGCATTGATCATGACTAGGCATTGAGTGATATACCCACCAATATATGAGTGTTGAGTGAAATATTAAAGCCACTTGTGAGGTATCCTAGTTATGTTATCTAAAGTGTTTGGTTCATTTTTAGAAGATTTTCTCATATTATAAACAAAATAATAATTATCTTTTATGGTAATTGTTACATTTTCTCAAACATGGTGTTATGGACCATTGAAATCAATCTTTGCAATGTTTGACCTACTCGAGGGCTAGTAGAGCTTATGTGGGGAATTTGATAACGCCTAAAATGAACATGTTTTTAGTAGCGTTATTGTCGCTTTGTGCATGATATTCGCTATATTTACTCATAACTATTGCAAAAGTGCAAAGATGCGCCTTGTGTATGTATATGTAGCCGTGTATTGCTAATATTGAAGAAATGAAGTTTTATGCACATTTGGAAGCGCCTAAAGGAAGGAAGTTGAGATTGGAAGCTTGTGGACTCAATGATATGGAAGCGTAGTGATTTCAAGCATCTACAAAGAAGGAAAGATCAAGTTTGGCTTTGGAAATCATTAACGTAAGCAAAGAACGGCGTAAAGGGAAAAGTCAGAAAAGTCAAGGAGCAAAACCCACCGTTCGGTCGCAACCCGCAACCGGATCCGCTGGGCTAATGGTCAAAGCCGCGACCGATTCGGTCGACATAGAAACCGATCCGCTCGCACGCAGCTACACACCGATTTATTGTTGTCTTAACTCCCATAATCATTGAGTCCGATCATTTCTTGATATTAACTTGGAGAGAACGTTTTTGGGCGCTACAAGTGCTTTGGCTATTTAAAGGACCTAGTACTTGTATACTAAGTGTGACACAACAAATAGAGTATTAGTTTACACCAAAACTCATACTTACCCATTTATTTCAACCCAAAAGCTTAGTAGTTACCGGAAAACGCCCGTAAGCAAGGAAGGAACCATTCTTGTCCATTGTTTCGGTAGTTTGAGTTGTGCGGTGATCCTAGGTGATTGAGGCGCGTGGTTGCTACATTCCACGATTTCTAATTCTTGTAATCACAAAAGATTAGGTATTCTATGAACTTTGTTATGGAAATCTATTCTCTTGAATTGTTTGAATTACCTTGTTATGACTTGTGTTTAGATATGATTGTTTTCATGGAGTAGTTTGTGATATACTTGTGTGTTGGAATGTGATTAATCATAATAATGTTCTCAAAATGTGATGCATGTATATATGATCTTGTTTAAATGAGTTTGTTGGAAAAATACTAGTCTTGGATTGATTTGTCAATAAAACATGTTTTAAGAAAAAGGACCAAAGGATTTCTCTTGTGTTTTATTCCAAAAGTGTTGTGACAAACTAGTATGGGATATGGTGATTGACATCCACCATGTTTTGCTTATTAAAACAAGACTAGGAACGCTTTCATCACGAAGGGTCGAAAGATTCGTAAGAACAAATTTAATGAGAGCATGTTGCAAACAAATGGAATTTTTATAGGATAATCATTGGGATAAGGACCGAAAGGATTACCTAAATGTTTTTGTTCTTAGAATGATTTTACAAACAAATACCATGGTTGGGGAATCATTTGCTTATGATTTGTGCATCATACTAAGAGTATACACCAAACCTTTATGAACATTATCTATGATTGATTATGAGACTTCACACAAGTATATATTTTATTCTTGATTCAGATTCACTAGAACACTTATTCGAGAGAGCCTTGACAAGCTTTCTTGTTAGAAACTTTTAATAAAATCTATTTCAAAACAAAATCCCTTGGGACGATCTCGACTTACCAAAACGTTACTATTGCGGACTTAGTATACTTGCTCGTATGTGTTAAAAGGTTATACGGTTAATTCGTGATTATAAATTTTAAAACTTGCACCAACCGGAGCACATCATGTATAAATGAAATATAACAATATAGGAAATGGAAGATAAACACTCATTAACCGGTCCTAGTACATAGATTACCATAGGCTTGAGAATAGATCAAACCTCCATCGCTTGGCGTAAGCACCTAGGAAAGACTATCAAAGAGGTCTTTTAAAGGGTTGTAACGTTAGGCTTACGGTAGGAAATAAGGGTTTGGTGGGATAGGCTATTTAGTGGTGGTAAGTCAAAATCTTTATGTTAATCGATATGAAGAATGGCGCTATAAGCCAAGACTCGACACTTCTAAACTCTAGATAACCGAAATAAACAAACATAAATTTAAAGGATAGATGTAGGATGGTAGTCATATATATATATATATATATATATATATTTTTTTTTTTTTTTTTTTTTTTATACACTTTACTCTACCATCCTCTAAGATAACATCAAAATACTAGGATTTATAAGCATATCCCTACACTTGAGTTTTTATTACTCTAACACTAATTTGACCCGAATTGAAAAGATCAAACACTTGGGGTACATTATTACGTAAACAAAGGAATTTGAATTTAACGCTCCCTTCCGTCATTTCATAAACTTTAACTTTTCCCATGAATCCCAATCATCCCAAAATCAGATACAAAGGATATGACTCGACTTAGCAACTTATGCAAGCAACTAGATAATTGAACTAAGGGTTTAGGGTGATAACAAACATTTGACCTAAAAGTGAGTGCATAAGGGTTAGGCTAAGGCGATTTGGGTGTATATTTGGGGTGGGTGTAAACAATGTTTTCATTGATATTCGAAAAACCGAAACATCACGAGAACCGCGAAAAGGATAGGCTCGAGGGGTTAACTAGGGGTATCGTGTACTAAAGATGAGTACAACGCAGGGTGTGGGGAATTACTCAACCGATGTGGAAGAAGTAATTATATTATGTATCAAACAAGGGTTTATCCTAATGCCTCTTATCATTTAGTTATTCCTAACTACACAAGTGTAGTCTCACTAGCGATCTCGGAATGCATCACAAAACAAGTTCTAGAATCTATTATACTACCGGTTCACACTCTAAGCATTAAAGATGAATGCTTTAATTCCTACTAATCTAAGGGCGATCCTCACATTTTGGGTGGAATTTGGGTGGTAAAGGGTTTTGTGCTAGTCATATAACTTCCTATCCATGAGACGCTTTGTTAAGACTAATGGCCCACTCTTATATGTCATGAAAATTTTAAATTTGGTGCCAAAATTACCCTAACCGACATTTCTCATGGTTTATTACACAATCACAATTGGACAAAGCAAATAGTCAAGGATAAGCATAGTTTCAAAGTTCCTGCTTTATTTTCCCTCCCTACACTTAAACCGAACATTGTCCCCAATGTTCCCCGAAGTATCAAAGTTATGATAAAAGAAGGTAATTAAAACGAAGAAACTAATACTCCCCGATTAGCTCGGTAGATCCGTAAAGTGGTGGTTAAATTCTTTTCAAGAAGAATTATTATGTGAAAAGCTCCTTCCAATCTTATGTAACTTCTTCTTGACAAACTAAACCTCGCACACTTGAAGAAAACAAACGAAACCTTCGCAGAAAATCGCGGTAATAATATATATAGGACTCGATTTAAACTAGGATATAATGCTTGTGGAATGGATGTTTACGTAATTTCTAAGAAAATTAAGACCGGAAAATTCCAAAAATTTATAAGTAGCTCAAAACGAGAAAAGTAATCGACGCTTTACTCCTTCGACGCCGTCAGTTGCAACTCGACGTCAGTTATCCTCGGCAAAACCGGTCTCATGATTTTCCGGAAAATTTACATCTTTAGAATCTGGAAAAATTTCGAAAACATCCATTATGACTCGATACAAGCATTTGACTCGAACAAACAACATATATATCTTTTAGTTAATTGTTATTCTCATGTTTACGCTTTTGAAAACGTGTAATCCTCCCTACACTTATCCCTTATGTAAAATACCTTTATATGTAATTAAGACGGTTAAAACAAAATAAAGCATTTTTACAAATTTAAACATGAGGATAAACAATTAATAAAAGATATATGACACTAACAAGCAAACAATTAAGCATGGGTTGCCTCCCACGAAGCGCTTTTCTTTATTTAAGAGTCTTGTAGCTAGACTCGTAGTCATGCTCCTACGTTTTCTCACCTATCCTCTCGTGCTCATACTTAAGCCATTCTAACGCTCTTTCATTCTTTTGTAATCATCTCCTAATTCAAGGCATTTTTGTAATACCGCTTAGTTTTCTCATATGGGTACCTAAGCCCACCGCTTATCCCTTTCACTAAGCAATGGAATAGGGTCATTCTATTACAAACCTCGATGTCCTTATGTTTAAACCTAGGATGAGCGTGGCATTTGGTAGATGAAATCTTCAACTTCATCGAGAATGTAATTAAACCATCAATCATCCGCTCATTCAACCTAGTCAATTTCTTGAAAGGTTTTCCAAAAATTATTCGAGTGAGGTCCTTATATATAAATTCTCCTAAGTCTTCTAAGACCATGAACTCTACCAAATAAGCAAAGCTCCGACAAACACTTGCAAATAAATGACCGCTTCAACAACATTGTTCCCTTTGATATGTTAACTCATTGACCTTGATTTTGTTGTATAAGTCCCTTGAGATTAAGTTTAAAGGTAAGAATGAATTCAAATAAGCATCGAACCCTTCTAGTCCTATTTTGTGGGAATTGCATGTTAAAAGGGCCATCTTTCTCAATCCTACACCTAGGGTCAAAACATTGGGAGGGTCTTCTCAATTTCGTAACTAACTTCATTAATGACCTCCCGCTATCAAGTGTTTCATCATAATCAAATTCCTCATCGAATCGAGTAATAGAAAGGACTTTGTTGTTGCCAATTTATCTCATTATGCTCTAGGTGATTACCAAATGGTGAGTGGGTGAAGGGTTTTAGGGATCATGCTCTCAATCTCGGATTAGGAACGGGTAGAGTAAAGAATCTTCGATGGAAAATACGGATCATGGTTAATGATGGTTTTACGAACGAGGTCACGAAGAAGGGGATAGACTAAGAGAAAGCTAAAAATAAGAAAATTTACTTGATAGGAATCACAAAGAAACCTAAACGAGGTGGACTACTAACTAGCTATTCTATTCTGCAAGCGCGCCAAAACTTGATAACGCCACACGCGTCGCTCGGGGTCAAAGGAACTTCCTTTCTTCGAGCAAGTTTTATAACACCCTAGGCGTTGAACCTAATCGCTGTAGTGTAGTAATTAGGTAAGCCACGGTATTGATATCGCTCTCTAGGGGAATAGGAATGCTAGTAGGAGTTACTACGCTAAGGTTAAGGTCGAGGAAGATTATTTTTATCTTTTATATTTTATGAAAATGGAAAGGTACGAATCTCGGGTATTGATTTGGGGGTTGGTATTTCACCGATTACTCTACTATTATCTAATTATCTAAACTAAGGTTGTGGGAGTCTATGTCTAATTAATGTGTGCTCGATGATAGTTTAAAGATGTGTTTACTTAGTTTGTATTACTCCTAATTATCTCCTATCGATGGTTGAGTGTCACGCTTATTCCTAGTGCGTTGTGTTTCTAAAGTTGTAGGTATGCGCTTTCTCCCAACTCTTTGAACTTACCAAAGGGTCTTGTCTACAAATCCACTTAGAGATTATAGACCCTACTCTAAGGCGCTCTTCGGATGGTTTAGACTACAATCACTCTGTAATCATACCTAGGGTTCACAAAGATGAATCAAGCATTATACACAACGAATGACCTATCGCATTACTAGATCATTAATCAACTAAGATAAGAAACAACCAATCAATATTTAATAATTAAGTTTCATACTTCCTAAGCAAACACACAAATAAATTAGCCGGACATGGAGAACATGCAAGCATACACAAATAATCAAAGACATAATTGAATTAATGAAGCAAAGACTTATCTTGGTGTAAGATAGGTTAAAACCCTAAAATACTGCATAAGACACCTTAGGTTCGGTTTAGGTTTTTACTCCAAAGACTCTCCACCCAAAGACTCAAAAATTCGGGTTCTATATATAAGATTACAATTATGACGGCGCCACCTTATGTTTAGTGACGCCGCCGTGTCGCCGCCATTGGGTTTCGCCTTGGCCACGTTAACCTTGCGACGGCGCCACCTTATGTCCGTGACGCCGTTCTCTTCAACTTCGACGCCGTCTCGGATCGCATCTAGGCTGTTCGAGTAGCGACGGCTACTCTTTCACACTAGACGCCTCTTGAAAACACGAGTTTTGAGTTCGACGACCACAATACCTCCGACGCGCCGCAAATAGCTCCCGACGCCGCCGCCTTCTACATTCAAATGATCGTGAGTGCCTTGATTTCGACTTTGGCCATTTTCTTCATATATTCGCCTTTCTCGTCCAAATAAGTGTCATTTCAGATTTTGCCTTCACGAGACCTAAAAAGTGAAAAGGAACGATATTAAGCAATAACGGATACAAAAGTGATCAAATAAGGACTTAAACGACCCCTCAAAATGGTACCTTTTAAAACCTTATCAAGTACCAAGTTATAAGCAATCTTGATGAAATTCACACTTTAGTTTCTAACAGTTAACTGACAAATTTATGTTAGAAGCTATTTTGACTTTTTACTAATAAGCAATGGTTTTTATGGTTTGACTGAGTACTTAGATATTAGTATAACAGTTAACAACAACAAGAAATACTTTAAACAACCTCTAACACCATTAACACAATGAATCCAAACAACACTAAAGTAAACTGCTTTTGAAGCTTTTAGAAGCTTAACACTTATTTAAGCCATAAAATCAATTGAATAACTTATATCAACTATATTGAGATGATTTAAACTATAATTAACAAGACTTAACCATTTATACTAAGAAATACAATCTTTAAGAAATGGCTTACAAATGGTGTCCAAGCATAAACCGAGAACCGAGAACTACTCCTATGGGCTTACCACTAAGCCTCTAAACCAATAAGCAATCCAAAATTAGCTCACCAAATACCATGACCAAATCAAAATGATGCTTATCGCTTGACTTTTGTTGACTTTTTGGTTTTTTTATAAATTAAAACACTAGAGTATGTAGCAGGCTCATGAAAAGCTATCACAAGCTTATCTGAGCTTGTTGGAAGGATAAAAGAGCTTTTGTATCTTATAATAAGTATAATTAACTTAATACGAATTATCAAGAAACATGAAAACTTGAAATCTTATTAAACTTGGAATAAGTACAATACAAAAGTGATATTTGACTTGAAATAAACTTAACATTACACTGAGAGTTGAAATTTAAGCTAAAACAGATATTAAAAAGGTTTTACACTACAAATTTGGTCTAAAACATGCGACACCTCTATTTCTGTCTTCTTTTCTTCTTTATAGACATCCAAAAGCTTCCTTGTCGACATATAATTAAATCCCACTTCAATCCAGCCATTGGTTTCTTTGAATTCATCGTATTCGTCCATTTGTCTTTTTGGCGGAAAAGTCTTAAAGGTGTTTAATGCATTTAATGGGGTTTGGTTGTATGTAGAGGTGGAGGACAAGTGGGAAGAGTGGGTGGTGTGGTGTGGAAAGTGATGAAACCAATTGGTTTCGTGTTTAACAAAGTAGGAGAGGAGGAATAGCAGGAGCGGTTTTATTCTATTTAAAAAGTGGGCCGGGTTGGATATTTGGGCCAGCTGGGTTGGATTTGGTTTTAATAACATAAATGGTCCGTTTGGTTTGTATTAAGCACAAGGACCATAGTTGTAATTTGGTGAAAAGTGAGGGACTGAAATTGACAAGTTTCCAAGGTTATCACAAGGGTCAATCCTGCAAATAATGGTTAGTACAAGGACTAAATTTGCATAAAGTTCTATTTTTATAAGTCCAAGGACCAAAACTGCCAACTTTGATATTCTAGGGACCAAACTTGTAATTTTTCCAAAGTTTATCATAAGGACCAATTTTGCCATTTATGAATAGTACAAGGTTTATTTTTGATAATTTTCACTTTTTAAATTAACCAAGGACCATATTTGACAATTTTCAAACTTTAGGGACTAAAGTTGTCATTTTGTAAATTTTAAACTTTGAAGGGTTTATTTTGACAACTTTTGAATCTCATGGACCTTAAATGACATTTTACAAGTTTTGAATTACAGGACTAGTTTTGACAACTTTTGAAACTCGAGGGACTAAAATCGCCAATTATGCAAACTTGATACGTTTTCATCCGATTTTGGTATTTTTGCATTTAAAACACATAAAACACTTATTTGTGATATTTCCATTATTTTGATGCATTTCGAGTGTTTTCGGATGTTTTGGCATTCTAAATAAGATAAAAATGATGAGTATTTAGACACTCATCAAAGTTCAAAACAGTATTGCATGGTTCAATAAAACAAGTTCGGATAAGCAATGATCACAAAATCGTAAAAGGGTTCATAGCAATGGCATCGAAACCCTAATAAGTAAAATAGGAAAGCTAACGAAAAGAACATCATAAGGAACCTTTACTAAAAGGTCGTAATATCCGCATTTTAAAGCAAATGAGAGAAAAGCAAACGAACGAGTGAATCACGAAGATATAACGTCGCCTCTCCTTCAACGAATCTACACGGATTATGATTTATTTAATACTTATTAGCATCATTAAAGTTATAACGGATTCATCGATTAACATTCTTAGAGTTATACGATATTCTCATTTTACAAGCTTCTTATGCATTTGTAAGTGTGTTACCTATTGATATCATATTTTATCTTCCGCTTAAACTCATATTCGGACCAGACTTTAGCGATTTTTATAAAATACTTACTTAGCTCAAATGAAATCAAGAAAATCCCAGAGGTTCCCTTATGAGTTAAGAGACTCTACAAAATTGGTGGGTTCTATTTCCATGCTAAATGGCCTACGGAAAATCATAAGTCCAGACCTACCCGTAAAGTGATCGAAAATACACCTTAAAAGTTTACACTTATTGGACCTGTTTAGACACCTTGGAAAATTCCCAAACTCCCAGAAATTCATTTATATCCTAAATGTCACTCCTGTAAAAGGAGAGCTCCCAATTATTTATGGTTTGAAAATTAAAAATCAAACAATCCAACTAAATTTCGACCTGCTTTCTCAGCTTTGACACTTGATCTTGTAAAATTCAAAATACGACTTAGACAACTCCAAATTCGACCAAACCACTTGGAAAACTTAACTAAGACATAAAATAAACTTTTCCAACAAAAACCCAGATTATTGCACTTGTAAAATTCGATCTATGACACACACAAGTTCGACATATGATGCTGTCCAGTTTTAGGGTTTATTAAAACCATTGTAATCACATGTTTTACCTACCCAAACGCACCCATGACCCATGTAAGCCACACAATCTGATTTAATATAATCATATCAAGTTTACTCTTCCATATTTTCAGTCTTACAAATTTATATACACCTTTTAAACAAACCATGCGACTTGATAATAAACAAAACGAACCCTAGATCAATATTACGCTTACCATACCTTTGTATCGACACCACATGATCATAACATCCTTGGAACTCCCTTATTGGTTTGATTTTCGAATGGCATAGGAGAAAAAAAATGAAGTTTCCGTCAATTTTTGGATGAAGGGAAAACTAGGGTTTTATGTTTGCAAAAAGGAAGTCACGAACAAAAAAAAAAAAAAAAAGGGAGGGGGTTTTCGGTTTGTATATGGCCGAACAAAAGGAAGGAAAGAAAAAGAAATGGGCCAAGTCCAAGCTTGTTTGGGCCTTTATTCAAGTGGAGTCTTTGATTTGCGACTAATGAGATTATCGGCCCAATGCAAAATTTATAAACGCGTGTTTCATAGTTTAGACGTGAGTGTGTGTTGTTTTATATATTTACTCAAATTACGTATTTGCGAGTTAAGTTAGAAACATATTTAATGAGATTAACGTAATTTAGGTATTTTAGAAGTTTTAAATTTCAGGGGTAAAATAGTCTTTTAACATTTTCCGTATTTTTAGGGTTTTACAACTCTCCCCTTCTAAAAAGAAAATTTCGTCCTCGAAATTGAACAAGACGGAACAGAATAGAAACAAATCAGATTTCATAATTTCAAGGAACATAGCTAACGCGAAACTTATCCTAGAACAAACGGATTTTTATCGTAACATTTAAACTCCTACTATTCGTAAATCAAAGCAAAAATCAAATACTTGAAACGGATAATCATATACTTATCATAGTAATGGCGTAAAATGATGAGATGCGAAAATCAAACAACACGCCAGAGGATCGATTTATTATTGTGTTTAATGATTCGGTGGTCTTGGATGATCAAAATACATGTTTTCCATTTTAGAGAGAGAAAGTAGAGAGAAAGGGTGTTCTTGCTAGAGGTTTACACAAAGGAAAATATTAGATTGAATGAGAGCACCACCCTTCCATGGATGGAAGGGTATTTATAGTTACAAACATAACGACCTCCTATCGGCCTCGTGGATCGTGTATACAGTGGTAAAGACCCGTCCTTCCTCCATGGTGTTGCACTAAGCTAAACCACGCTACAAACTAATAAATAAACTACTAAATATCGAACTAATAACAAGTCTACGAGCTAACTTAAGCTAGATAACATTTGGGGTGACCGACTCTTCACTATGGAATTTTCTAATTCCTAACAATCTCCCCCTAAGGGAGGTCACCCCGTGTTTTACATTTCGAATCCTAGCATTCTATTCTTGACTTTGTTCTTGAGCTCGTAGACTTGAATTCTTCATTTTAGCAATCTTTGTGCTTAAGTAGCGATTCTTCAAAGTCCGCATAGATTAGTACATTTTGTGGAGGTCTTTGGTCTGATCCACATCTTTGATGATCTTCGAGCTTTCATTGAGATCATCAGCCATAGTAAATCTCTGGATCACCCTTTATTGTGTTGCCATCATGTGAAGTTGTGACTTTCGGACCGACATGCTCACACTTTTGAATCATGACATCTTTCCATCGAGTAGCGGAAGCCTTCATCGGTTCATGATATTTGCAGCAGAAAGCGTAAGCATAGTATAAAAATATCGTAACCATGTTATGTAGATATGCACCGGTCATGATTTCTTCAATTAAGTGTGGTTCTTTGTGAACATGCGGCTTTGGATCGACTCCTCAATTCGATCACCGCAATCGTCGGGGTGTACCGCATCGACGATTAGCAATAAGGCGCACGAAAGTGTCTTTGATCACTTTCGCTGAATTGAGGTACACGCCCACGGTTCCCCGCTGATCGCGACAAGCACCGCCTGTGATCGTGTAGGATTCTTAAGAATCTCCTTGACAGGTTTCGCAATTGTTCTAGCTGTTCTCAAACCGAACGCCTCAAAGAAGACAACACGGAGTGAGTGAACCAATAATTGAGATTCACCGATTGATGAAAATGATTTGAAAACAATCGCGTATTGCTTGAAGAAAGAGTTTTGCAATACAACGAAGGTTTTATGAGAAAGATCAATTTTCAATCAAAAATACTTTTATATTTGAAAGAATACACATTCGATGTGCTAGATAAAGAAGATTCGACATCGAACGGTTTTCCAAAAGCATTTTTTCAATCGGAGATACTTTTGAATATGAAAATTAATACACATTCGATGTGCTAGAGAAAGAAGGTTTGCACATCGAATGGTTTTTCCAAAAGTATTCGTCAATTCCATTCTCGACCAAGGTTGATTCAAGACCGAATCGCCCCATTGTTTCTATCCGGTTGTCACAAGTTTGATCTACGAGAAGATCTCACATGTCAACCACCAAGAGCTTGTTAGATGTTGGCTCTAGAAGGATTTCCATCTTCATTGTGAATATTTTTACATATCACTCGGATGTTCGGCAATACCACAAGGATAATGCGAGGACTCTTAATATATACTTACTTTCCACATTGTGTGAAAAGCAAGTCTTCAAGAATTTAGTGTCCTAACGAGATATTGTGGATGATCTCTTGGCTCTAGACTCAATAGTGCATATTTGGTTCTGTGCGGAGACTAGGAGAGGGTCTCCTTCTTCAATATCAAAATCTCTAAGAGAACGTCGATAGATTATGTCGGTTCCCGTGAGAATGAAACAAGCCCTTTAAGAGGAACTTGAGTGGCTTGGGAAGTTGTAGTGCAAAGGCGTCACCGGGTCCATGACGCCTTGTCTTCAATACCGGTGTTACCTTAGTAACCACCAAAGAGCATATGAATTGAACCCGCATCGCCCCTAAGGTTGAATTATTGGAGGCTATTTCTTTTCACCCTTTTCTCATTCATTTCTTTTCATTCTTCAACCCCTTCTTGCTTACCGAGACTTCATAACTAGAACCTTGTTGGGTTTATTCCAAGACTAGCTGCCTCTCATCCGCACTCTTCCTTTTCTCATTTCTCCTTTTTTTCATCATACCTAAGGATTCTACACTATCTAGTGGATTGTCCTCGGTAGATCCCTCCGGTTCGGCGGATCGGAACTAATACCTAACCTCACCATCCTTATAACTCCATACATAAAGTAAAATGGTCGGTCTTTTGGTACAGTTCATTCTTCCTTAAAACCAATTGAAAAATCATTTGGAAAAACAATCAAGGTACTTGTGATACGAGATCAAAGCATTTTGTACCTTAATAGTTTTGATCATTTAGAAAACCTCCCCCTCAACATGTGCGTATGATTTAGAAATTGTTTAGCACAAGGAAGCAAGAGGACTTTGAATTATTTTCTTTGATCACAATTTTCATACGAAAAAGCCATTTGATTTTCTTGGTAAAGTTCTCCCCCTCAATATGTGCATAGGATATTTGAAATCATTTTATCACATAGAGGCAAGAGTTCTTTGAAGCACATCCACGATCACAAAAGCCATTTAAGAAACCACTTTGAAAACTCAATCAAGGTACTTTATAAATCACTTTAAAAGCTTACACTCGATAGTTTATTTGCTCCCCTTAATATGTGCTTCAAGATTCGAAAGCGCTTAGCACATATGAGCGAGCAACAGCACAATTAAATCAAAACGATCACCTTTATCAAATTTCATTATTAAATCACAAATTCTCCCCGATCAAAATATCAAACCCTTTGAGATTTTTGATCCCAAGTGATTTAATAAGGTTTAGAAAACATGGGAGAATATGTGCCTTGTTTAAATACTCATCTTGTTTTAGGATAAATGCTCCTCCTCAACATGTGCATTGTATATTTGAAATCGTTTGGCACATGGAGGCAGGAGTGCCTTTGATGGACTAAAACCAATTCCATTAAAACAGATATGAGATTTAAATCACGATCTCTACCCCGATCAGAAATATCAAACCATTTGAGATTTGTGATCCCAATTGATTTAAATCATTTAAAAGAGTTTGGGGAAAGACGTGGCAAGATTTAATTTTTGAAAAATGACAGATAAGGACCAATTTAAGACATTAAAGATTGTTAGTGTCGTATGATAGTTTTTAAGAGATCTTTTAGTAAAATAAAACAATTTCACAATCAAACAAGAATGTAAAAATTTCATTTTGAAAGACCTTGATTCTAAAGAAAAATCATACCATGACATAACATTAAATCTTTAGATCACCACTTATATTGTACAAAGCGGAACTTTTGTGAAGAAATATCGTTTGAAAATATTTTATTTTAAATCACTCTCCCCCTCAATCCATGAACGTAGTCGATAATTGAGTGACTCAAGTTTTGATAAAATGAAGTCCGGTGATTTTCAAAATTTAGTCCAATATATTTTCAAAACAATATTTTCCATTTTCAAAACAATTTAATTAAATTATTCAAAATTGTTTAAAAATGGTATCCTGCACAAAGATACGTTAGGTGGTTGAGAAGCTTTCGTTGTTATTGCTGTAGGGTTTGGAAGAAAACCGTCTCATAGATGCGTGAGACTTCTCTTCACGTTGCATTTGAATGCCAACCGAGGTCAAATTAAGATCCGTTTCTTCAATCACTTAAGAAAACCATCTCACGATGCAAGTGAGACCTCTTACGTTGCATTTATGCCAACTCCATAGAAGTCCAATTAAGCTCCGTTTCTTCATTTGTCAACCCAAGAAATAGTTACCCTTTCTTTTGGCATCCAATCATCTTTAATTGTGGGATCCGGATCGGGAACATTCTTATATACCAATATACCGCATACGTTAGTGAACACACATACAAATATATGGTGGTCGACATCACCCATAACAAAGAATCGACTAATTAAAGTCAATTCAACATAACAATCGATCATATAAGGCATGGGGTTTATGTGTTAATCAAACTCTAATTATATAAACCTAACAATCATATCCTAAATTCCTAGTCCTTCGACACGTGCAAATATCATTTTAATTAAGCACGAGGATAATTAAGAAAGCTCGTTAGATGATATAGATTTGTAAACATTCTCCCTCAATCAATGACTCATTTTATGAAAAGATTAAAAGCTGAAGTCATTGATTGAGTTTTCAATTTTACGAAAAACTCAAACCGATTGGTTTTGCAACTCATTAACCACCATTTTGTTAAAACACCAAATATTTTTCTCAAGAATTTTAGACGGAAAAACATTTGTGTAGGAATGCAAGATCTTTTGACGACATGCTTTCCTTGTTTTGTTTTAGGATAAGTGCACGAAATATTTTGAAAATAGATTTAGCGCAAGACTTTCCTTCCTTTAAAGAACGGGTTGCTATCTCAAATAATAGCAAGCCATAGTTTAAGCACGGGTTACTGATCAAATAATCGCAAGCCATATTTTGAGACATGTTTAGAAAAAAGAATATTTACACCTCCTGCTCGAACTTCATCTAAAGTCCCGTGCCATTATTGAATGACATTTCTAAGACCGTAGATGTTATCGATACCAGAAGACATGTCTTGAGAAAACATATTTTTGGTATTTTTTTTCAAATTTTTCTGATTTTTATGGATTTTTGTTGGTTTTATATTTTTGTATTTTGTTTTTCGAATAAATATTTACAAGGATAGAGAAGATGATATAGTAAAAGAAGATGATGATACGAGTACCGAGATAAGGATATCGAGCAGCCCCGTTGTAGAAGATAGAAGTCATCATCTCTTAAACATTCACCACCAAAGCTTCCGAGGCTCCAGAATAGAAGAAAGAACATGAGCCTATGAGAAAGAGAGACATTGGCGCGCCCCCAACCGAAAATCCTTGTGATGAGCGATTCAAGCTCTATTTCAAGCTTTCCTTAGCTGTGTGCACGGAGAAGCACACCATTATCATAAATCCACGCTCCTTTTAAGAACGATAATCGAGGATCTCCATTCGTGGTTATATCATCAAGTAGAAGAACAGAATGTATCATCCCACATTTGAATACCTCTTCTCAAATTTCCTTTCATCAAGTCCGAAACGATCCATTCCAAAAGGTGTCAAGAGAACACTTCCCGTGTAGTTGAAAAGATGCGATCGGCCTCTTAGTATAATGCTCAAGAACTCTCCGAATACACTTCATAAGGGAATGAAGAACACCTTCCCATGTTCACATTTTTCTTCCCCGATGAACGTATGAAGCTCAAGAACCCAAGTACACCAATATCCAAGAACTCTCCGAATACACATCATGAGGGAATGAAGAACACCTTCCCATGTTCACATTTTTCTTCCCCGATGAACGTGTATGAAGCTCAAGGACCAAGTACACACATTCCCCAAAGAGAGAACAACCGATAACATTGAAGAAGCGGGCCGAATCATCGATTGTCTCTGCGGATGACAATCTCTGCGGATATCAACTCCGAATAAGTGATTATATCTACGAATCACCGATTAAGCCTCAAGTGAAACAATTGAGCCCCAATGTACACAATTTTCTCCTTGATAATTGTGATAACATCGAGATCATCACGCACTTGTGTACCTCATTTATCTTCGTAAACTAACTCTTTCATCGCTTCCCCACATAGTTGGAATAAGAATACTAAACGCCTTGATGAGTAAAACCTTGAGTTTCTCTGCGGTCATGACATTTGTTTTCCCGGATATCTTCAATCACTTAGAAGAATTAAGTTCATCAAGTTTACTCGCCATGAGTCAAACCTTGAGTTTCTCTCATGTAATAACATTTGTCTTCCCGGATATCTTCAATTACTTAGAAGTATTAAGTTCATCAAGTTTACTCGCTTAGATGCTTGTCTCCTTACCCCTTTCTCGGTTTTGATACTTGTAATCAAGAACTCTTTGAATGCCCAAATACTTGAAATTTGTTGAGAAGATCGCTTGAAGTCTTTGTGAGAATCAACATGTCAATAATGTGAGCAAGTCTAATTGGGGATTAAATTGACATATCACATTCCTCAATTAGTGCTCTCCCTAAACCGACAACTGCTTGATAAATGCCTAGATTAAGAAGAAGTCTTTAGATCATTAAATGCAACTCGTCTTTAGTCTTCTAACATGTAGCGAAAATGTAGAAATGATCAGACTCGACCTTCTTCAAGATTGTGCGGTTGGGAAATAGATAGTTAACATCTTCAACTCACACCAAAAAGCATCCCACCAAAAGCATCCCAATTAACTTACCTCTTGCAAATCCCTTAACTAAAATCCTCCCAATCAAACAAGAACAGAAAGATGTTCATCAAGGAAATCAAGAATCGAGGCAATAACGAGCATACAAGATGGTAACACCAAACTACCAATCACATCAAACAAGAACAGAGAGATTGTTCGGAATCATCATGTTGATGTATACGTGAAGCATTAACCGGAAGCACTTTGTCGATAAACTCATCAATCCGAGTGAAGATGTCAACCAACGGCTCTTAGAAGAGAGAAAACTCCATGTAAAGATGACCCGATACGATAAGAAGAGGCTCGGTTCTTACATGAGTTTAGAGCCGTATGACCATTAATTCTCAAATATCAATCAACAATGCAAAAAATTCACACTTCTTCTCCCCCTCAAGAATTGCATATGGAGATGCCATTCTTGATTAAACAAGTGAACATCATCCAAATGTAGTCTATTCACACTTCTCCCCCGCAAAATTAGCACAGGATGTCACCATCGTCATTATAGTTGAGAAAGTGGAATCGAAAACAATCAACAAGAGTCTGTTCACTTGATGACGAAGCGCATGGAAAAAGCATGAAGCATGTTGGTGAGAATGGTCATAATAAGAAGATTTCTTCTTCCGAAGATAAAGCGACCGAGGCGTACACTTTTCTTTTCTTTAGAGTACGAGGCTTGAATCAAGTATTCAAACGTCATAAGAAGATTTATCTTCTTTCAAGATAAAGCTTAATCGAAACGTACACTTTTCTTTTCTTTAGAGAACGAGGCATGAACTGTTGTGTTCATACGTCATAATCTCTCTTTTCAATCTCTTGGCAAAACATGTAATCAACCCCATTATCATTCAAGAGGCTCTTTGTCATGACAATCGATGCGAGAAAACCCAATATGATGAATTTGACCTCAAGTAAACTAACCCGAACTCGTGACTTATACTTGCACATATGTAACAAAGAGCGTGCCGAGACTTCATGCCCATTTGAATCTCTAAGTACTCTATACTCTTCAACCAACCAACCATCGAGTATTAGACGTATATCACCTCTTGAAAATCCACAATTGAATGTGACACTGAGCACTACAACGTAACTCCTTAAAGTAATAGTTATTTTGTAGTGGTAAGAGCCCAATTCCCCCAAGTGGTAAAAGAAAAGGTAAAAGACACCCAACAATAACTAGATTTCCAAGTCTTCGTTTTTGATAATAAGCTCGAGCAAGGATCATGAAGAATCTTCATCTAACCATCCCCGATACCTTCAGATACTAAGTACACTCGCCGTGATATTTCACTTCACCTCAAATAGATAATATTGAATTAACGCCTGTCACATCTTCTCGGTTAAAAGCTCAAATCTAGCCTCCTTGACTTTTTAAGTGAACTATGATAATGGTTTCATCCGACCATGGTTTAATGAGCATAACCCGTAAAACTTTGAAGTAACCAAGCCGCCATGACGAATATCCAAACACACATCCAATTCATGAGGTACACCCTTTTATCCCTTCTTCGAAGTAGAAACCGTAGCACCAGCATCAAATGAGATCCCGAAATACACTTTCCTTTCTCCAGGATGGTTCCATCAAAACGGGATTTTACAATTCTATGGATTAAACCGAGAAATAGTTTCTTTCGCGGGATTTTACAATACCAAGAATAAACCGTAAGATAGATCCGTAAATGCACTTTACAATTACCAGGATGTTTCCATTATCACGGGATTTTACAAGTCTATGATTTAAACCGAGAAATAGATTCTTTCTAGGGATTTTACAAGATCAAGACAAAACCGTAAACAATGTCAGCTCGAATGTGTTATGACAACTTTGGTTTCGGTGAATATCTGTGTTTAGGGGAACATGCAGTGGTTCATTAACGGTTCATTATCCAACCTCAACAACCATCATTACCCATCCAGTAAGCACTTTGGTAAACACATCATTCTCAGATTCTGTCGGCAATTGCTGTGACCATATGGTGAAGTAAACCCGATATACCAAATTTGAACAAGAAGTAAAATTCCCCATATTTGTTACTTAAGCTTGTACTAATCCTCGTGAAAAAGAAACGGTGTACCCAAAGTACAAAACCTCTTGACATTCTCAACTGAGTGAGACACCGAAGTGATAGCTACGTTGTGGGTTAAGCGAGAAAGAATCACAAACGAAACTAAATAGCCAAGTCTTTATCACCCTCTATAAACGCCCAAACAAGTCATCTTCGCGGAAGGGTAGAAAGAAAGAAGACGAAATAAGTAAACTTGCCCGAAAAACCTCACTTCAAATTCAAATACGAAATACCGAACAACAAACCCGTAGTCAACTTTAATTAATCTTAAATTCGAGCCTTGACAAAATATGATTCGTGAAGATGTATAGGCCAAAGTAACAAAACCCCTACATTACAGCTCCTATCAACAGCATAACTCTCATAAGACAACCTGTCACATCATCAAATCACATCGACAAATCCCATAATAATCAAATCCCATAAAACAACTCTCATCATCAACTTGCATTGAGTCGCAAATTGAATCATCCATTCTCATCATCAATGCTCATCAAATAGCAAATATCATTATCAATTAAGCACGTAGGATAATTAAGAAAGCTCGTTAGATGATATAGATTTGAAAACATTCTCCCCCTCAATCAATGACTCATTTTCTGAAAAGATTGAAAGCGCTGAAGTCATTGATTGGTTAGATGAAATATTTGTGACTCATGAGAGTAAGTTTGAGATCCCCTTTATTTTTTTTTTTTTTTTTCATGTCTTTATAGATTATATCTATGATGATAAGGGATTCAACAAACAACGTGTTAAATATATTAGACACGAGTTCGAATCCAATCTGAGATCTTATGAGTTGTATGAATCGTTTTTCTTTTTGAGTCATGAAATCCGTTTAACATATGAGGTTGAATGAGAGAAAAAAAGAAGAAAACTTTAATCTTTTTCCTTTCGATGGCGATGTTAAATGGTTATGAGATGTAGCGTTGATATAGATCGTGATGGATACTTCACTGTGGAACGCCTTCGAGGCATGATAGCTCTTTGAAACCCACGAATAAAGATTCGAGATCAATCTTCGCTTTTTATTTCGTGTTGAGTCATGATTATATGTGGTAGGAGATGGTGGATGAGTAGGTATAGATTGGGATTTGATTGTGGAGGATTGGAGTCGGTTGTTTGAGTTGAATCCGTGGACTGATGATGGTCATTGGACCTGAGGTCTAAAGATCTTTGGTCGTGGTCTTGTTGTGGTCATAGATATGTTGTGGTCGTGTCTTGTGTTCAGTCATTCTTCTTCATCTCTTTCTTTCAAGTAGCTTATGGGTCATAAGGCCAAATCGCTAAGCCAAGTAGCACGACTAAGTCGCTAAGCCAAGTAGCACGACTAAGTCGCTAGGACAAAGAGCCCGACTAAGTCGCTAGGACAAGTCGCTAGGATAAGTCGCTACGACTTGTTCAGTAACAAGTCGCTAAATTGATTCATGTCGCTACCACCTTTATGTCAAGTCGCTAGCTGTAAATACAACTCGCTAGCATAACTGCTACTTATATTCAACGAATCTAGACGACTTGTAAAGACAAGTCGCCACCATTGGTTGTACCAAGTCGCTAGATAGATCTTTGAAAACTTCGATGTGTTTCCCAACTAAGTTCCACCATATGCATAATGAACCCGTAAAACGTGACAAAGGCGACTACATATGGTCATTTTGACCCGGTTTGACCTCAAAACATGACCAAGTCGCCATTAAGAAACAAGAACACAAGTTGCTATCAAGAACCATGTTTGAAAACAGTTATTCGACCAAGTTGCAAACCCGAAAAATACATAAAAGCATCACTTTTACCCATTTGACCATAAGAAATTTGACAACTTTATCCACAATAAAAGTCTATTTGAGCACATAACTGTTTACCCACAAAGATATAATCCGACCACAAACATATAAACACCAGTAAACAAGTTTCAAGACCACCATACAAAAACCAGTAAGCATACAAAAACCACCATGGTACGAAACCACACAAATCAACAAAAACAGTTTCAAACACGAATCAAAACCACAAGAAATCATCAAAACACAAAAACCTTGGCTCTGGTACCAATTGTTAGGATCCAAATATTATTGTGTTGATGATTCGGGTGGTCTTGGATGATCAAAATACATGTTTTCCATTTTAGAGAGAGAAAGTAGAGAGAAAGGGTGTTCTTGCTAGAGGTTTACACAAAGGAAAATATTAGATTGAATGAGAGCACCACCCTTCCATGGATGGAAGGGTATTTATAGTTACAAACATAACGACCTCCTATCGGCCTGTGGATCAGGTATACAGTGGGTAAAGACCCGTCCTTCCTCCACGGTGTTGCACTAAGCTAAACTACGCTACAAACTAATAAATAAACTACTAAATATCGTAACTAATAACAAGTCTACGAGCTAACTTAAGCTAGATAACATTTGGGGTGACCGACTCTTCACTATGGAATTTTCTAATTCCTAACACGCTCTAACTTATTCGGATCCCTAATGATGAGAACAAACATATACATAGACAGAATGAATCCTAACGATCTCACTAGTCGCAGATAATCAAACTAAAAGGATCTAATGTTCCTCAAACACTTCACGAAATATCCAATGATCACAATAAGGGTACACGGAGACGTACACATTTAGAGCAAACATAGCAGTCCATAGTTCACACAAATCATAACAATATCGGTCCAATGCGCACAAAACTTACACGTAACAGATATCGACAAAATCTCTCAAATAGGTACAAAATTCCAATCAAACATGAGGAGTGACAAATAACAGATACAAGTCAAAGTCCAATCACGTATCAACCAGGCATTTCCCCCAGACGTCATATAATTTCAATAAGTTCAAGTTATATGATCTCGGTATTATCACGTTGATCAAGCGCCATAATACTTGCATCACATAACAAGTTCTTATTGTCATCATATTCATCCCGGTCATGGCAAACCACATAACCGTAATCACAACAAAACATATCACATACGAGATAACATGCGGATAGCAAGTAACCTACTATAATGACCGAGATACACATTCATGCAAAGATATAACGATCGACAACTTACCATATCACAATGAAAGGAGGCCACCAACTAGCATAAACGGTTCCTCGTGACTCATTACTGACGATCCAAAAGAAAACTGGGATATTAACAAAATGCCAGACGATAAACTTCACGATTCAAACCGAGTTCCGAACAAATCAGAGAAAAGCAATACGGATCAGAATCACTTAGCAGGATATCAAACCGTCACAAAACACATGACAAACGAATCAGAATATCACAAGTCGCGCCCAAATCATATGAAGTAGATGAACCTTCCCAGCCACCGGTTGAATCATGTCTTCGTAGTTGCGTCTTTGGTTGATTCGTCCAACTTCCTCAAAGAGATCCCGATGCCTCTAGAAGACGGCGATCGGGTGTGGCTTCGCTTCACGAACCTCTCCAAAGAGTGGATCACAAAGAACGCAGGTTGGCACTATCTTCTTCGGCTCCACGGTAGTCTCCATCTAACGATCGACAAACGGACGGCGAAAACAAAATAACAAAATTCGATGCGAGCAGAGGAGGCCAATTCGGTGAAGGCAAAGGATATCAAGTCAAATCGAAGCGACCATCAAAAGGAATCGAAAAATATCCGAATGCAGGGAAACCTAATGTCTACCCAATCCTCACAGTCATAGCCTAAGCTCTAAGGGTCCTAAAACCTAGAGCTCGATACCATAATTGTAACACCCCAACCCGACAAGGGTAAAGATATCGCAAATACGGTTTCATATCAGAACTTTAAATACTATACAATAGCGAAAGCCTTTACAAAATATTCAAAAAGAAAACATAGATAGCTAAACTTCAAAATAAATCTAAGATCTCTATGGTTAAATCTTGCTCTCAGCTCTACTCTCAACCCAGATCAGCTATCCCATAAGCTCATCTTGAATACCTAACAACCTGCCGCAGGAAAAGAAAATGCGGTGAGCTTACAAAGCCCAAAGGAATGATATAACGAAACAAAAGCTAAACAAAACAAATATACAAATAACGAAATCGCAACGAAATGAAATTACTGAATCAATTAGGATTCTGCGGAAGCACAAATATACATAAATCCAAAAGACACACATAACAGTTTAAACACCTCATAGCACATTAATGACACAAATGCAAACACTTCAGAATAACCAGACACTTAACATATCAAGACAATAGATTACATATAAACCAAACGAAAAGTCTAAAGACTAACGGAAACAATTCCTAGAAAATAATCCTGACATTCATACAAATCAATTAATCAACATTTAACACACTTAAATCAATATTGCAAAGAATGAAATAGCGGTCAAATCATGGCAGTCTCACATACAGATAGAAAAACACAGTAGACATACAATAACTAAATAGACAAAGACATAACATAGCCATTAGCAATTATCAGAACATATATCACACGCTAAACCAGTTTCCAGATCAAATCTTAACATCAACAGAGTTTAAACATGGCAGATCAAATCATAAACAGATGGATACCCTAACGTATAGGCAGAGTTCGCCAGGTTAACGGAACAATTGTACTTATCAACTTTCAGGATACCTACTTTCACATTAGCACATTCATCTCACAGATCAACAAATTCACATAAACGATAAACTAGCATAACATCAGATGATAACATACGAATCATATTCAAACACATTATCATTTCCTAGCATAATAGACGGTAGTCACATAATCATACCAAAGCATAAACATATATATTAACATATAATAAGCCCAGCACATAATCATAAACACTTGAACATACCGAATCATAATCAGAATACTTAACATAGAAATAATGAGATAAAGATTTAGTTAACTACCACGAGTCCGTAACATATCATATCGTAAACATCATAATTATATAGAAATAATTTTAAATAATTGAGTAGCTAGCTCCCGTAGTTTTATGAAGACGCCGTATGCATACCGACATCATTCACCGGACAAATCATATCGAATAACGGATCGATCTAGGATGCATCCATACGCCCCACAAACATATATTGGTAATATAATATAACTTGAGCTCATAACAGATAGCGAGATAAGGGACGTGGCGTAACTTCACTCATCGCCCTAGAGTCATGTCAAGTGCATCAACGACACGGACATGGAACCCCATGACTAGTTATTATTTTGACTCGGGTGTCAAACTATCTTAGGTCAAACAACTTTATATAAATGACATGATCATAATCAACACAAAGTCACAGATAACATATTAGATAGCTCATATAAGGTTCATATTCAGATATTCAGAAGTAGAAGTTTATATCACAATCACAAATCATACATTCATATCTAGAAGTTCATAATTAAACTTAGTGAGGTTCAATAAATATGCATATCAGAGTCTTCATAATACAAGTTCAAAACAGGTATTGCATGGTTCAATAAAACGGAAGTTCAGATAAGCAACAGATCACAAAATCAGAAAAGGGTTCATAGCAATGGCATCGGAAACCCTAATAAGTAAAATAGGAAAGCTAACGAAAGGAACATCATAAGGAACCTTTACTAAAAAGGTCAGAATATCTGTACCTTAAAGCAAATGAGAGAAAAGCAAACGAACGAGTGAATCACGAAGATATAACGTCGCGTCTCCTTCAATGAATCTACACGGATTATGATTTATTTAATACTTATTAGCATCATTAAATTTATAACGGATTCATCGCATTAACATTCTTAGAGTTATAAGTATATTCTCATTTTACAAGCTTCTTATGCATTTGTAAGTGTGTTACCTATTGATATCATATTTTATCTTCCAGTTTCTTAAACTCATATTCGGACCAGACTTTAGCGATTTTTATAAAATACTTACTTAGCTCAAATGAAATCAAGCAAAATCCCAGAGGTTCCCTTATGAGTTAAGAGACTCTACAAAAATTGGTGGGTTCTATTTCCATGCTAAATGGCCTACGGAAAATCATAAGTCCAGACCTGCCCAGAAAGTGATCAGAAAATACACCTTAAAAGTTTACACTTATTGGACCTGTTTAGACACCTTGGAAAAATTCCCAAAACTCCCAGAAATTCATTTATATCCTAAATGTCACTCCTGTAAAAGGAGAGCTCCCAATTATTTATGGTTTGAAAATTAAAAATCAAACAATCCAACTAAATTTCGACCCGCTTTCTCAGCTTTGACACTTGATCTTGTAAAATTCAAAATACGACTTAGACAACTCCAAATTCGACCAAACCACTTGGAAAACTTAACTAAGACATAAAATAAACTTTTCCAACAAAACCCAGATTATTGCACTTGTAAAATTCGATCTATGACACACACAAGTTCGACATATGATGCTGTCCAGTTTTAGGGTTTATTAAAACCATTGTAATCACATGTTTTACCTACCCAAACGCACCCATGACCCATGTAAGCCACACAATCTGATTTAATATAATCATATCAAGTTTACTCTTCCATATTTTCAGTCTTACAAATTTATATACACCTTTTAAACAAACCATGCGACTTGATAATAAACAAAACGAACCCTAGATCTATATTACGCTACCATACCTTTGTATCGACACCACATGATCATAACATCCTTGGAACTCCCTTCTTGGTTTGATTTTCGAATGGCATAGGAGAAAAAAATGAAGTTGCCGTCAATTTTGGATGAAGGAAAACTAGGGTTTTATGTTTGCAAAAGGAAGTCACGAACAAAAAAAAAAAAAGAGGAGGGGTTTTCGGTTTGCATATGGCCGAACAAAAGGAAGGAAAGAAAAAGAAATGGACCAAGTCCAAGCTTGTTTGGGCCTTTATTCAAGTGGAGTCTTTGATTTGCGACTAATGAGATTATCGGCCCAATGCAAAATTTATAAACGCGTGTTTCATAGTTTAGACGTGAGTGTGTGTTGTTTTATATATTTACTCAAATTACGTATTTGCGAGTTAAGTTAGAAACATATTTAATGAGATTAACGTAATTTAGGTATTTTAGAAGTTTTAAATTTCGTGGGTAAAATAGGTTTTAACATTTTCCGTATTTTAGGGTTTTACATCGATGGAATCGACAATTTTGAGGAAATCCTCGATGTCGATTTGGATCTTGAACGAAGTCCATGGAATGCACATCCGCTTTGCACCAACCGGATGGTTTCGGATCGCAGGCCGTAGTTTGGGCTTGGTCGGAAGCTCAATGGTGTTCCTATAGCTTAGGTGGCTTGGTCTTGAGTATTCACCAAGAGTACGGGCTCTTGGCGGGTCATTTGGTGGTGGGTTGATGAGTGGTGGTTGGTTATCACCTTCCATGATGAAAAATGATGGGTGTTACGAACAAAGGTCACGAAGAAGGGGGATAGACTAAGAGGAAGCTAAAAAACGAGAAAAAATTTACTTGATAGGAATCAAGAAAAGAACCTAAACGAGGTGGACTACTAACTAGCTATTCTATTCCCGCACGCGCCAAAACTTGATACCCTTACGCAGCTGCTCGGGGTCAAAGGAACTTCCTTTTCGTCGAGCAAGTTTTTCAACACCCCAGGCGATGAACCTAATCGTTGTAGTGTAGTATTAGGGTAAGCCACGGTATTGATATCGTTCTCTAGGGAATAGAAATGCTAGTGAGAAGTTACTACGCTAAGGTTAAGGTTGAGGAAGATTATTTTTATCTTTTTTATGTTTTTAGGAAATTGAAAGGCATGAATCTCGGGTATTGGATTTGGGGAGGGTTGGTATTTCTACCGATTACTCTACTATTATCTAATTATCTAAACTAAGGTGGTGGTAGTCTATGTCTAATTAATGTATGCTCGTATGATAGTTTAAAGATGTGTTTACTTAGGTTTTACTACTCCTTAATTATCTCCTATTGATGGTTGAGTTGTCACGCCTTATTCTTAGTTGCGTTGTGTGTCTAAAGTTGTAGGGTATGCTTTCTCCCTAACTCTTTGAACTTACCAAAGGGTCTCGTCTACAAAACCCACTAGGATAATAAACTCTTACTCTAAGGCACTCTTGGATGGTTTAGCTTACAACTACTCGATTAATTATATTCTAAGGTTCACAAAGATGAATCAAGCATTAAGTACACAACGAATGACCTATCGCATTACTAGATCATTAATCAACTAAGATAAGAAACAACCAATCAATATTTAATAATTAAGTTTCATATTCCCTAAGCAAACACACAAATAAATTAGCGGACATGGAGAATATGCAAGCATACACACAAATAATCAAAGACATAATTGAATTGATGAAGTAATTACTTATCTTGATGTAAGATAGGGTTTGGAACCCTAAAATCTCGTACAAGACACCCTTGGTTCGGTTTTAGGTTTTACTCCAAAAGACTCTCTTAAACCGAAAAATTCGGATTCTATATATAATATTACATATGCGACGGCGCCACCTTATGTTTTTAGACGCCGTCGTGTCGCCGTCATTAGGGTTTCGCCTTGGCCACGTTAACCTTGCGACGCGCCACCTTATGTCCGTGACGCCGTCCTCTTGACCGACGCCGTCTCGATTACATCTAGGCCGCTTGAGTTGCGACGACCTACTCTTTTATAACTTGACGTCGTCACTTGAAAATAAGCAATTTCTCTTCCGTATCGTCACAAATCTCTCCGACGGCGTCATAGATTAAGCGATGACGCCGTCCCCTTGTAATTTAGCAACTTGAGTGTCTCGATTCTTGACTTTGGCCATTTCTTCATATATCCGTGCCTTTTCGTCCAAATAAGTGCCATTACGCAGCTTTGCCTTCAAGAGACCTAAAAGTGAAAAGGAACGATATTAAGCAATAACGGATACAAAGTGATCAAATAAGGGTTTAAACGACCCTCAAAATGGTACCTTTAAAACCTTATCACCATGCAACATCCACCCCGTGACAACGAAGGACACCGATACATCATAATCGGTGCCCTTGGTCACAACCACTACTCCCCTAGATCCGGAGGAAACATACAACTGACCGGTAGGGAGCGCCCACAACGCCCAAGGATGACATTAGCAAATCCAAGCCTTTGTCCGAGGGCACACCGATCGATTCCAAAGACTCGGAGGAATCAAACAACCCGCCGATAGGGATACAACTATCATCGACTCCGCCAAAGGCACTGGAACACCCACCGGTGTCTCGTGGGTCATTGGGGACAAAGACTCGGAGGAAAGAAACAACCCACCGATATGGAACCCAAAACCAACTCGACTCCCGAGAAGGCACCGGAGAACTCCCACGGTGTCCGAGGGTCCACGGGACAAAGACTCGGAGGATCAATACCACCACGATATGCAACCCATCACCACCCCTTGTTAATCGTTGTTGAGGTTCTTTGAGTTACTACAATCGATGATGAACCTGCTGAAAGTGATGAAGTAATTTTATCGGCAGGAGAAGACGCGGACGCCGAGGTTCAATCGAACAAGAACCTCACCGATCCACGTGAGCATCTTGAGTCACCCTTTCTACCTAAAGACAATGACTCACCTCCTCATCCACACCGTGAATTTAACCGCTTTGATAATATTCTTCCACTCACCGAAAGACAATGGTTGTGGATCACAAGAGCTTCAAGGAAGTCAGATTCAGGGTTATCGATAAATTATGGGATCAACACACCAAGCCGCCATTATGCCGATCTTCGATCCGATGTGCTCACCTTCAATGAAAATGTTCATGAGCACAAAGATCTTATGTACCAACATCTTCTAAGGTGAATGAAAACACGGTTAAGTTTCTAAAGCATCTTCAAACTTGTGGGGTTACCATTGATGAAATCGGGGATGTCAAAGAAGACCAGGCTACCAATGCCAAAGTCTGGAGGCCACCGAGGTGTATGTGAAAAATTTATCTCGACTCACCGAATCGATAGATATGCTCCAATGCAAATGTCCGTGGTCTTCAATCCTCGCCCGATCTCTTGAGACCTCATTGGGCTCTTTGAATACTCGGTAGCTACTTTGGCTCAGCCTCGTCTTCTATGGCACGGAATCTTGGGCCTCATATGATCGCCTTGGAATTATCGCAGTTAACTTGGAAGCAAAGGTCACCGGCCTTCAAACAGATACTTGAGATAGGAAGGCAATGATCATTGAAATTTATCAGCCTTCAGGGTCAAGCGCTCCTTCCCCTCAAGACCTACACCAACTCTTGCCCTCATTGGACGCTGACGGCAAGTTGAGGGGAGAATCGCTAAAGAAACTCCTCTTCACACCGAGGGGAGCCAACATCATCGAGATCTGCAGCCCAACATCATTATCTCGCACGGTCTCAAGAACACCCATCTCATCAATCCCACCACCAACATCAACAACAACAACACTAAAAGTGATTACACCAATAACAACAACAACACCGCCTGGTTGCATCATCTTCCTCGTGCCAGACAAAGGAAAAGGCAAAATGACAATTCTTGAGGTGAGAAGATTCCTACAAAATCGGTGACACCGAATACCTTCTCACACCTCAACAACTAAGTAAATATCTCGCTAAAGAAGAAAGGAGATTGAAACAAGCCGAGGAAGATAAGAAGAGTAAGGAATCACCGTTAAAGTGATTGCGAAGAAGTGAAAATGTGGGAATTGATCCAAAGAAGCTTCAAAAGGGTCAGCAGACAAAAGTTTAAGGATGCTCAGCAACTAAGATGGCGAAATGAAAAAGCAGTTGGAAGAAAACAACAAAGATCCGCGCCATCGGAAAGCAAGGATTGACGACTACAATCGGTCAATGACAAGGAGAAGGGCTGCGAGAAGATCATCGATGTCAAAATCATTCCTGTGTCTAAACCATCGGCTATGAACGTCTACATGGGGATGATAAAAGACACTTCGAGGTTCATGATCCCTAAAATTCACCGACTTTGGGATCGGTGAACTCAATGAACTCATTCCAATAATTGAAAAGAAGCGAACAAGGCGGTTAAGGAGGCGATGAAGATGCTCATCAAAAGATTTGAAAGGTCGAGGATGCACCACTCAACTAGGAATTCACCGCCTTAATGACACCTCAAGGATCTCAACCACAATCATCCACCGGCAAAGAAAGAGGGTTGAGTTCCACCGAGATAAAAGTGCCCGGCCTCGAATGCAACAGGAACTACCGAAGGTGTTAAGTTTGTGAACTGCCTAGTGATTGAGAAGCTCGAAGAGGGCTATTCCACATTGATGTCTATGGAAACCACGCATTTCAAAGATGGAGTGATATTGATCAGTGGTGTAGGCGCAATCTTGAGCTACATACTAGTGGCCTCTCATATCCAAACCCCAAAGAAACATCGTGTTCATCAAGACCTAAATGCCAAAATAAGAGACCATCCCGACAGGAAACACTCATCACTAAGAAAGTCAAGCTTGAAGCTTGGGAATCCATCCGATCGACATCATTTTGATTTATCTTTTGTACTAGTGATAGGAACCTTGTAATTTGATCAATAAACGGTGTATGTTTTGTTAAAAATTCGGTGTTCCTTTTGTATTCATTAGTACATTCGATGTAAGAAGAAGCCGCTGTTCACTTACATTGATCAAACACTTAGGCTATTTGTATATCCAAATAGGGAGACTGTTGGGTTCAAGAATACCCAAACCCTTAATCTAGGATTTGAATAGAAAATAGCCCAAGTGTTTAGTCCGCTAAACACTAACAGTCACCGAGTGCGTAGTCTCTCGGTGAGTCATCTTCGTGATACTCGACGAGGCGAAGAAGAAGTCTCTCCACTCGAAGGCGGAACTTAAAGGGTGAAGACCGAGTCAAGAAGAAGATGGTGGATTCGGTGAGTGATGACAATAACTCATCAATCCCTAAGATTCCTCTCCAACTACTTACATTGAAGACAAACCGAAATAGAAGGCGACGGATGTAAAGATCAAGAAAGAGCGGGACTAGGAGGGATAAGTTTGAATCGATAAGACGAAGTCCTTATAAACCAAAGTCAACTTTCCCGAATGGCAAGATCGTGCCTGTCATCACCGAGCTTAGGAAAGTAGTCTTGTCTCTTACCTAGAATAGTCTTTGTAAATAGAGACAAAATACATCAAGATTTTGTCTTACAGATGATGTCATTTGTCACTTAGGAAAGAGTCAAAATCATACATGTATAAATAGCATAAGAGATGGAATGAAAAGGTTACACTTGTGAATTGTAAAACACACACGCAAGCCATATTTTCACTCCTCCAAATACAACTTAGTTCCTGAGATAGCTCGGTGAGCTCTAGGGTTGTGCTCAGACTTAGCCTGAGCTTAGAGAGGAGTCACCAAACTTTGTTATTTCAATCCCAAGTACTATTCCGCAAGTACTTGGGTAACGTATTCTTTGTTGATTTATTTCTAATAAGAATATGATGTTGAAAATTTATAAGTGTGTTTTACTTATGTTAATTTCAGTCATTGTTCACTATTAACTTGTTTTTGATTCTTAAACTGTTTTAAACGATAGTGAACGGGGAACAACATTAGTACTGCTGGAATCTGCTGCTAGTGGAATTTCCAGTTGCTAAGTTTCAATATATGTTGTGATTATTGTGGAATGTTGTTGGCTTGTGTTTTTGTGGTTTTGGACTAACATTTTGCATAATAAGCAAAAGGAGATTGATTGATTTGATGGGAATTTGGAGTATGTACTGCTACTACAGACTTACTACTGCTAGGCAAAACGTTAGTGCTGCTGGACCAAAGTTACTACTGCTTGGAAAATGCTGCTAGGTTTGAAAGTGTAGGGATGAAACCGTAACATTTGGTGTATAAATCCCTAATTGGGTCATTCAATCGGATTTGTGCGCTCAAAACTGTCTCGATCATAAACCTTAACACTCTTATTAACATCAGCACTGATAATTCTCAATTCCCACACCCTAATTCACTATGTCGACCAAATCTTTTGCCAAAAATCACAACTTGGTAGCTATGCATGCTAAACCCTTACTAGAATATGAAAGATTTACTGAAATCGTTGATTTTCTTAATGCTTGCCCTATAAGGTATGCATTATCCGTATCTCCTACTATATATCTTTTCATCATTAAGCAGTTTTGGGCTACCGCTAAGTCCAGAAATATTAATGGGGAAGCACAAATTCAAGCTTTTGTGGATAATCAGGAGGTAGTCATCACCGAGTCATCAGTTAGAAGTTCCTTGGAACTAGCAGATGACAATGGTGTTGATTGTCTCGCAACTCCTCAAATTTTTGAAGGTTTGGAAAAGATGGGGTATGAGAAGCCAAATAATGCTTAAAATTCTACAAAAGGTTGTTCTCACCTTAATGGAAATTCTTAATTCATACCATCTTGCATTGTATAAGCCCTAAAAAATGAGTTTAGTACTAATATAGCTTCTGCTATTGTGTGCTTGACTCAGGGACAATCTTTTAATTTTTCTAAAATGATTTTAGATGGTATGATTAAAAACTGTGATGATTCAAGCAATTACTATTCGTATCCAAGGTTTGTTCAAATTTCTGTTGACAAATAACTTTCAAGGAAAATGACTCATAAAAGAACCTTTGATACACCCCTGCTTTCAAAGAAAGTTTTTACATTTATGAAAAAGCAGGGACTTGGTTTTTCAGGAAAGGTTACACCACTTTTTGAAAACATGGTGAACCTTCAACAAACAGAGGATGAAGGTGCAGCAATCCCAGCTGTTACCCAACCCACATCCACCATTTTACCATCATCCTTTGAACCCCAAAGAATAATCTATCAACGTATGAAATCACAAAAGGGTGCTAAGCTACCTCAGGATAGCACTGGTATGGCTGCAGATGAGGCTGTCACAAAAGGGCAGAGTGACATATTGGTGAGGGCTGCCACTACTGCTTCTAGCTTAGCAGCAGAGCGGATAGTTGTAACATCAATAAGACCCAAACCAAGGCAACATCAGAAGTGTTAGGTTCTCAGGAACCTAATGCAAATGATGGAAACCCCAGCCAGCTGAAAAATATAGGGGGATCAGATGCTCAAACTGGGTTTGAGACTGAGTTTACATAAAGTTTTATTTGTTACTTTTTTTTAATTGACACATATATTTTTATATTAAGATTTTACAATACTCGCTTTTTTTTCTTTCTAAGTTTGACTAATTTGACTTTTAATTGACTAATACAAATGCTCTTTTTTCAAATGTAGCTTTCCCATTGGTCTAATTTCAACTTATTTAACATTATTTTGACACTTTTAATTGACGTACAAGAATGCTTAATTTTCAAATGGAACTTTTATTGGAGGTAATGGCGGAGCTTAAAATTTGTATGTTTGAGGGCCAAAAGTATTCAAAATATGAAATGAGATGGCCAAATTGAAAAACATACAAAAAAAAAATACTCACAAAATATTACCAACGGTTTAAAAACCGGGTCACTAATCGACCCGATCCAGTCAACGAGTCATTGGTTCAACCTGTTCAACCACCGGGTCAACCTGGCTTTCCGTTAAACAAAAACAATAATTTAATTTACCAAATACCTATAAAATATGTGATGACGTATAGTCTATATTCGGGTCACGCGCCCGACTAAGTTCCAATACTAACGAGCCCAACACGAACTGGGCTAAGCTGATAAGTGTTTGGGCCCACGAAGGCCCAATCCGAAAGTTATTTATGGAATACGATATCGGATATCTTCCATCTTTGGAGATAATCGTTCCCCAACCGACTTAGGCGGGATACGCCAAAGGTTGGGGAACACGGAACCAATAAGGATTACGTGTGTATATAAAGGGAATCCGATCCCTCGTTAAAGGTACGATCTACAAAACCCTAACTCTACTTTAACCCTAAACCGACATTTACTCACACGGAGGATAATCGGGAAACAATCCCACGATAAGCCTAACGGTGTTTTCTCGTTACTTAGTGCGCGGTCTCAAGAATCAAGACTCAATTGGTACGAGAGCCGGAGCCCCGAATAAGGAACGTCCAACTTTTGTATCAACAATATGTAATGCTTACAAAAGTTTAATATCAATCACACAATAAGTTTATGAAACATATAGTATTACACTATTATACATTTACCGTAGGAAATGATACCATTTTAAGGGTCTCCATAATGACGCCGTTTGGGGATTATTATTATTTTTTTATTTATTCTTTGTTGGGCTTGTTACAATACAAAATACATACAATTCAATGATAATGCAAATTTTAAACTAAAATCACATTGCATTTAGTAACGGTCCAACCGGTTGAACCGACCGATCAAATTGGCCCGCTTTTTCTTGAAAAACGGTTCAACCAGTTGAACTCTAAGCTCAAATTGGATCGAACCGAGTTTCAAAACGTTGAATATTACTGTGTAAATATACATTAGTGGGGAAAACTCTAACGCTCAGTTCTCAAGTTGAAATAGAAGAGAAAAGTAAAGGAAATGTAAAGTTTTTTGTGTTCTTGAGTCTTTTTTAAAGGAGGAAAGAGAAATGTAAAGGAAATAGAGAGGAAGATTTGTTAAGTAAATCTTCCTCCCACTTTTGGGAGGAAAGGGAAAGGAAACGGAACTGTATGTTGTATAAAGACTAATATACCCTTTTTAAAACATTTGACATTAACATTTAAAGGGCATATATGTAATTTGACCAAGTTATTTTCCTTTTCCTCTCACTCAAGAACATGATTATCATTACTTTCCTTTTCTTTTCCACTGTCTCAAGAACATAACAACTAACACTTACTTTCCTTTTCCCTTTCTTTTCCCTTTCCTATTCTTTTCCATTTCCCTTCCTTAAAAACTCGAGAACTGAGTGTAAGGGGCACAACCCTCTCTTGTCCCTTCTAAGCTCAACCAATTATAAACTTCTTGTCTAACTCAATCCATATCCGCATATGATGTGATTTGGGCATCTATAGTATAGGCTGAACTCGTTATTTGAGCATGTTCCAAACTGAGGTGCTCATGCGTTTTAGAATTGGCCTCTCCAGCAACGACAACCAAATCAAACCACAAACAAGTATCCGAACTCAACAATTGGAACATGTTGTGGGTGAAAGCTAAAGATACGCAACATATTTATTCAAAAAAGTCGATCTACGCAATGAACTTTTAAAAATACCATTCTACGCAAGATACTTTCAAATTTAGAACAATCTACGCAAGATGACCGGTAACTAGCAGGTTACCAGGTTTCCAAGTTTGAAAATTTACAGGAATGGTCCCTGTGGCTTGTGTTGACTTATACCGGTCATCCATTGACTTTTTATTCACTTAAAAAAGTTACAGTAAAGGTCCATATGGTTTGCGTTAACTTTCACCTTTATTCCCTTGTATGTTTTTGTACGTTTTCTTCCGTTTTTTACGTTTTCGTCCGTTTTTGTACGTTTAGTCCCTTGTCTTCTTATTTTTTCCCACTTATAACTCTTTAACTTTCACCTTTAGTCCATTGTCTTTTTTTTAACTTATAACTCTTTGAGTTAATTACATAAATCGTCATAGTCTTTTTTTTCACTTATAAATCTTTGAGTTAATTACATATATGTTTTTGTACGTTTTTATACGTTTTCATCTGTTTTATACGTGTCATCTGGTTTTGTACGTTTCGTCCGTTTTAATACGTTTTCGCACGTTTTTGTACGTTTTTATACATTTTCATCCGTTTATATATGTTTTCGTTAGTTTATACGATTTTTGTACGGTTGCGTCCGCTTTATACGGTTTTGTCCTTTTTGTACGTTTTCGTCCATTTTTTGTAATATTTTCGCCCCGTTTTGTACGTTTTTATATGTTTTCGCCCGTTTTTATACGATTTTGAACATTTTTGTACGTTTTTGTCTATTTTTTACGTTGTCGTACGTTTTTGTACGTTTTCTTCCATTTTATATACGTTTTCGCACGTTTATTCAAAAACGGTCATCCCTTGACTTGCGTTGACTTACACCGGTCATCTCTTGACTTTTTATTCACTTAAAAAAGTTACAGTAATGGTCCCTATGGTTTGCGGTGACTTTCACCTTTAGTCCGTTTTATGTTTCTTTCGTTTTTTACGTTTTTATACTATTTTGTACGTTTTTATACGATTTTATACGATTTTTGTACATTTTTATACGCTCTCATTCGTTTTATACATTTTAAAAATGTATGAAAAGCGTATAAAAATATACAAAAATCGTATAAAGACATATGAAATCATATAAAAACGTATAAAACGGATGAAAACATATAAAAATACAAAATAGTATAAAACTGATAAAAACATACAAAAACGGACGAAAACGTAAAAAAAGATGAGAACGTAAAAAATGGACGAAAACGTACAAAAATCATATGAAAACGTACAAAAACATATATGTAATTAACTCAAATAAGTGAAAAAAAAAAAGACTAGGCCGATTTATGTAATTAACTCAAAGACATATAAGTAAAAAAAAGACAAAGGGACTAAAGGTGAAAGTTAAAGAGTTATAAATGAAAAAAAAAAAAAAAAGCGACTAAACGTACAAAAAACGGGCGAAAACGTATAAAAATAGACGAAAACGTAAAAAATGGAAGAAAGCGTACATAAACATAGAAGGGACTAAAGGTAAAAGTCAACGCAAACCATAGGGACCATTACTGTAACTTTTTTAAGTGAATAAAAAGTCAAGGGATGACCGGAGTAAGTCAGCGCAAGCCACATGGACCATTCCTGTAAATTTTCAAAGTTGGAAACGTGATAACCAGCTAGTTACCGATCATCTTGCGTAGATTGTTTCAAATTTGAAAGTATCTTGCATAGAATGGTAATTTCAAAGTTCGTTGCGTAGATCAACTCTTTTGAATAAATATATTGCGTATATTTAACTTTCACCCTAAAATTGTCACAAAAAATAATATCTAAAATGAGAATCCGTAAATTGGTTTAATAAATCGATAGTCATGATAAGTTTTTTTTTTTAATGGATACAATTCCTTGAATACTTTTATGCATGACTTATATCTTTACAAAAAAAAAAAAAAAAAAAAAAAAGTGAATACATAAGCAACATGTCCAGTTTGTCACCTCTTGTCAAGTATGTGTTTCCTCCTTCGTATTTTCACCATCAGGTTTTTGTGCAAAGACTCAAAACACATAAGCATCAAACACCAAGCAAGTACTTTGAAACAACTGCTTTATGCTTTTCTAAACCACAACACCAGTCTCTTTCTAAATCTTGCTTGTTGCCGGTGAAAATACTGAAAGTCTTCCTTCAGCAATAATTTCTCTCGTTAATTTGTTCTTTAAGACAACAAGAGTTCCTTTATGCGGCCCTTTTGTGCCTAGAAGCCTTGTACTAATCTCCAACTCATCCTGCCAACAAAGTATATTTTAGAACATACGCATATATAAGTAAACAAACCCATCACAGAAAACAACTTTTCTAAGCAAATGGTGTTGTATATACTAGGTGTATTGCTATTAGAGACAAACAAACCATAACATAAAACATAAAGTGTAAAGAAACGATACCGTAAATCTTTCAATTGTTGAGACCCAAAAAACACAAGTAAGGAAAATGTTGAGGCTGTGATGCTCACAGGTTTTCTTAAGACGATTAAATCCTCTCCACGGTGCTTGAGAATCATGAACGTCTATCTCCTGGGATACAACAACAACGGATAACCCGTTAGCATAAACGAGTTATCAAGGCGAACCAAAACCGTGCCTTCCCTCTATTACAAACCGGATACACAAGAAATATGAATGGTAACACAAAAGGAGAGGAGTGATGAGTTGTGTATTTTTCTGTGTATTGAAATGAGAGGGAAGCTCTCAACTTATAGGGAAAGGATGTCAAGAAAAACGGTCAACTAATTAATACTAATGGCTCATGAACACAAAATTAATTCGGCCGTTACATATGACCACATATTAACTTTTTGTGTTAATACTCATTAGTGCATTTGATGACCATCAATTGTCATTCAAACCCACCTTATGACTAATTTTTCCAACAATCCCCCACATGAATGAAATTGATAAAAGGAAACAAAATCCAACGAATCAATGATGTAATAGAGTTTTGCAGTTGATATTTGCAAAGGATAGGTAAGTGTTACCCATTGAACCTTCCCTTGTGAAATATACTTATACTCCTAGCAGCCAGTAGAACTTGATGTCTTTGAACTGTCTGCTGTTTGTGGAGACGACAATATATATTCACACATATATCTCCTTGACACTTTTTGGTTCTCATAGTTATGTTTGTTATGGTCATGAACATTAGCCTGGTTCTGCGAGAGCTGTTAAGAATTGCGCCCTCACAATTCCATTAGAAGCGACCCCACTTTTCTCTCACATAGGTGATTCTCGATTAATCATTAAAAGCCATATGTTTAACCTCATATTGTCACTGTTATAGGAATGGACTAGGAAGTTTGCTAACTCCCTTAAAAAATGTGGAGTTTATTACTCCCCCACAGTGACCTCAGTTTATACAAGTAGGTTGTCCTATTGAACCCATATCTTGGAATCTCCAGTCAGCTGGGTTAGGTTTTCCTTCATATAAACTTTTCAAGGGCTTTAGTCACATTCCTCTTCACGACTGGCTAACTAACTCTCACATTTAGCTTTTCGTAAGCGGACCCGCAATGTTATTCTATGACTTCACATTGTCAATAGGGATAACTCATGCTGAGAGTAGTTGTCGTATCGACATAATATGTCTGTACAAGTTTGAGTTTCGTTCAACTCTAAATATATCGATCATGCTCCAGGTAATTTTTGAGTATTCCAACTAGGCAAGAACTTCATGTTTGTTGACGTTCTTTTGAACTCTAGCTAGGCCGGAATCCCCCACATGGAATTTATCTCAAGAATTTTGTAAAAAGGTTCTATCTTTCAAAGTATTAATCTTGTTTATAAGAATTTTCTCACATGGATATGACATCAAGAACATTAGTAATTTGTCACTTTATAAGTTTCATACTACTGTATGAACACTCTTTGAATGTCTTATGTTAATTATTTTCCGTATCATAATTAACAGATTCCAAATCTAGCATGCTATAGACCAATGAATCAAGCGTATGACAAAAGATGCATCATTCTGATTACTCATAGCTTCATCTACTAACATTATTCTTTTAGACAAATCACCACCTTAAACCACACCTGTTTTAGGAGGATCCCATAAGTTATATGTGTAAGTCCTACACTTATAACATGTCATTCCAATTCACTTGTGATTATATATATATTCACATTTAATCTCTTATCATTATATGATTATCACAATTTATTATGTGATTATAATCACATAAAATCAGTGTGTAATCATTTTACACAATCAAAATATGTCCAACTTAGCGAATGAACAATAGCTCACATTGGATGACAATCACACCGTTCAAGTTAGTTACATAAACCAACGTAATCTATATGTGTATTCTTTCTTGACATTTCACAATGTCCTACACGGTTATATTCAACACATAGTCATTTCTTAAATGACAAACCGTTAGATTATTAACGATATGAGTTCGAACAAGTTTTAGGAATTGTTCATCTTTCTAGAATAACAAGTATTTTGATTATTTGCAAAAATATTCACAATAGAATATTTTGCAACATCCAAATTTCCCAATACTCGATACAAAATCGAGCAACTTGTTTATCATTGCTCATAAAGAGCCATTTTTTTTCTTTTTCTTTTTCGGTCTTAAACCAAGACATATGAATAATATTCATCACTCAAATATGATTATTGACACAAGTGTCGAGCCAATAAATTATTGGGATAGGGTCAACCACATTTATCACCTATACCATGGCATAGCCATTCACAATGTCTGGCATCAAAGATTTTCCATAATTTCATCGTCGTATTCTTGATACTAAATACACCACAACGTGTATTAATCAAGTAAAGGCAATGCATATATATAAACATTGTCTTCATTTATGGTCAAACACTACAACGCATTTCTTTCTCTTTAAAAAAATGTATCCACTGACCAAATAATAATTGCAATAAAACAACACATGTTTTATTTTTTTTTAAAGCTTAAACTTTTCACAAATCAAGTTTAGTGTCTTAGCTGCGCACTTAAAAGGCTCAAACTAATTCATTGGCTATGTGAAAAATGCATTTTTTTTTTTCAAGAATACATAGTTGTAAAACCAAGTACTTTGGATTCCAAATAACACCAAAGTTTGCATTAACACCAAGTACTTTGGATTCCAAATGACACCAAAGTTTGCATTCGTAAAAATGAGTTTAATCCCAATATCCGATAATGAAACCAATACTAGTTACACAAACTAGTAACACGATAATTTTTTTTTCATCCAACATGCGTTGAACGCTCTATTGTTCAATTATAATGATGATTCACAAACTTTAGAAATAGAGGACAAACAACCCGAAAAAGGTTTAATCCTAAACAAGATTTCATAAAACTATTTCTCGTCTTTCATGATATCAAATCATGTTAGCAAGTTCGGAAAAAAAAATGTACAACCTGTTGTTACGTACTAATGTCATAATAATCACTAATCCTTTCAAAGCAAAGGCAAATTCATTTTAGTTTCTTTGACACAAGTCAAGGTCACATAATTAGTCAAAACTTTAACTATCAAAACATATAAACTCGTAAATGTATGTATGCACATACTTTCTTTTACGATAACACTATTATTCTAAAATTACTTGTAATTGGAAGTTTACCATTCAAACATAAATATTCAAAACCGAACCGTTTCTTTACGGTAACCCTTCACATTTAGTCATTGACAGATCACGAATGTTAAAACGTTCAATAAATGCAAATAAATTTCAACTAATGAAATATGAATGTAGATAGACGTTTTATCAAGGGTTAATGGTCCAGAAAATATACAAACTTGCCACTTTTTACTATTGTGACAATAAACTTTTTTTTTCCTATTAAAACAAAAAAACTTCTTAATGACTATTATTGTAACCAAAAATGCCACTTGGCAAAGTTAATTATCACTTAACCCAAAAAACGCATTTATACGCGTTTCATAATTGTGGGGGACCATTTCTGCCAACTTACCAAACATGGGGACTAAAACCTGCCAACTTATCAAAAATACGAACATAAAAAAAGTCACAACATCTCACTTAATCAAAACACACTTCCTCTTCCTCTCTTGAGGTAGCCGGCAAACCAAGAACCACCACCACCACCACCACCATGCGTCACCTTACACCACCACCACGAAAACACTCACAACATCTCACTTATCATTTCTAGACACCACACGCCACAAACCTCCATCACCACCATGAAACCATCACCACGCCTCCCTCTTCCATTATTTTGTTGTGTGCGCATTGATTAGACAAAAGAAGGTGAGAAAGCAGTTTTGACTCGTTAGTGACTGTGTGAAGTCGTGGGTGACTCACCGAGTCACATATATATATTTCTTGGTTCGGGTTAGGGTTTAAAACAAGTGGAAACTAAGTTTTACTAATAAAACATGAATATAAGTGTTGGTATCGTGTGTCGTGGTGTGTCGAGTTAGTTGTTATTGTCGTTATTATTATTATTGTTGTTGTGGTTTTGAGTTTGATTCGATTGGATGGATTCTTGATATTATTGTTGTCGTTGAGGTGAGCCGAGACCAAAGGGTCCGGTTGGTGTTGAGCTTGGTTTAGCCAAGAGCTAGCCAAGGCGTTTTTTTTATTAATATTAGTCCCCATATTTGGTAACTTGGCAGAAATGGTCCCCCAGACATTTGAAACGCGTATAAATGCGTTTTTTGGGTTAAGTGATAATTAACTTTGCCACGTGGCATTTTTGGTTACAATAATAGTCATTAAGAAGTTTTTTTTGTTTTAATAGGAAAAAAAAAAAAGTTTATTGTCACAATAGTAAAAAGTGACAAGTTTGTATATTTTCTGGACCATTAACCCTTTTATCAAATAATAAAGCTCCAAACACCATTGAAACAACCTCATTCTTAAGACAAATTCGTACTCTCCACGGTGCTTGAGAATCATGAACGTCTATCTCCCAGGATACAACAACAACGAATAACCCCGTTAGCACAAACGAGTTATCAAGGCGAACCAAAACCGTGCCTTCCCTCTATTACAAACCGGATACACAAGAAATATGAATGGTAACACAAAAGAAGAGGAGTGATGAGTTGTGTATTTTTCTGTGTATTGAAATGAGAGGGAGCTCTCAACTTATAGGGAAAGGATGTCAAGAAAAACGGTCAACTAATTAATACTAATGGCTCATGAATACAAAATTAATTCGGCCGTTACATATGACCACATATTAACTCTTTGTGTTAATACTCATTAGTGCATTTGATGACCATCAATTGTCATTCAAACCCACCTTATGACTAATTTTTCCAACAAATGGTTGTTATATATATTACGCAAAATGCTCATGATTCATTTACTTCTTAAAATGTACGGACACATTTGCAGTAGCATTTCAAAGCAACTAAATTGCAGTTCCAATATTAATTACGCCTTGTAAGATTAAACTGTAAGCTTAGAAAGCTAATTTCCACGTCTTGGATTTGGAAATGAAGCAAAACATGTTTCATATTATTGCAGACAAAAAACAGTTCTAATGCTGCTATTTACCGACTGAGTTCGCCTATGGGGGTCAACAGACCCTTTCCAAGGACCAACCCTTGGCGATGTTCAACTGTCACAGTGACTTTTCGCCGAGAGTTGAGATCGAACATATGCCATTCTCTCAAGTAGGCTCTCCTTGACCGGATTAATTACACATTTATGCTAAAAGAATAGTAAGCAATCTAATCCTTTTGTTTCACATACCTCTTTCTATCTCCAAGTAAATAAACCACTTTATAGCTAATTCATACCTTTTCCTCAATTCCACTTAAAGACAAAAATGAAACTCGATCACAACTAGTTTTGTCAGCAAATGCTTAAATATGTATACAATACCGACCCCAAAAAACGAACTTACATTATGCTTGGCCGTAGAGAGGTAAGAAATAGATATATCCACAGAAACATGTTTAGGTCCATCCTTTCTATACAACACACTTGCACCAATATTATCTACTATTGTCGCGATCGCTCCCACAGCCAGATTCCCGTTCCTATCCTGATTCGCGCAAAAGTGTCATAAACTAAAACTTATCAAAACTAACAAATCTATACAAAAAATAAAAATAGTAATATTATAAGAAAGTAATTTAGCATACAGTTAGATGAGGGGGAACAATGAAAGAGTAACAAATATAACTGGGTTGGAATTGTTCAAGTCTTAGGCCTTTAAGAGCGAACGTTTCATAGAAGCTGTCCATGCCATCGGGTAGTCGAGGAGGGGTAGTGAGTACAGTGACTCGATCTGAATCTTGTTGCGTTACTTGGAGATATTCTCTAGTTCTCTTTTCCATTGAAGACTCAATTCAATTCCAATCTAGTGGGAATATAATCAAGTCAACTAACACGTTCTACCAACTTAAGACACTTTGATGTAGCACCTTTGTAGTTGGTAGTGGCTGGGTGGCGAGTACTAAAAAAAAAAGCCACTATTATAATATTGGGTAAATTACAAATTTTGTCCACGAGGTTTGTCATTTTTGCACTCCCAGTCACTCGCGAACTTAAAGTATAAAATATGTCATTACTGTTCACATTTCGTTACAAATCACGCCATTGTCACTAACACTCGTTATTTTTTATTTTTTTTTTCCGTTAGTGATGGTCAAAGGCATGTAAAATGACTAATATACCTTCATTTTCTTCCCGATTTTGATTTCTTTTAATGTTCCAATTAATTTTAGCACTTATCAAGAACATCAAGAATAAACCCATATTCTTTAAAATTTTGACATAAAAACACACTGAAAAAAAAAAAAAAAAAAAGAATCATAGGTGGTATATTTTGTTTGAGGTGTAACAAACAAATTGATGCCAATATGTGAACTCATTTCTAATCTTTAAAAACCATAAAATGAGACATTGACTTCTTCCAAAAAAAAAAAATACAAAACATGATAAATTTGGTTATCTTACTCCAGCTTAAAAAAACACCATTTCACAAGTTATCAAACAAAACATAACCAAAACCACAAATCCATCTTCATGTGGTTTAACCCGTTCGAGAGTGGTTATGAACAAACAAGTGATTCAAGAGTGGTTTGACCATACAACACGGCGATAGATCTATGGTTTGACGCGTTCACTTTAGTAATCTAAGTGATTCAGAAGTGATGGATGTATCATTGGAGTTTGACCCGTTCACTTACTGGCTTGATAATCATCAAGTAGAGGATGCATGTGCGTATAGGTTTGTCACCGTAATTGCTGGACCCGACCCGACACATAAAAGTAATTGGAAATATAAAAGGAAATCAAAGAGGGTAAGAAGACGAATATATATTAGTCATTTTGTAGGCCTTTGACCATCACTAACGGAAAAAATAACGAGTGTTAGTAATAATGGCCATATTTGTAACAAAACGTGAACAATAATGACATTTATTGTAATTTAAGTTTGGGAGTGCAAAAAATGACAAACCTTAGGGACAAAATTTGTAATTTACCGTATTATGTTAGAACTAGTTATATAACCGGTACACGCACGAGTTTTTACAATAGTAAGTTTTTTAATCAAAATTTTAATAAATTTTTATGTTCTAACAGTCAATATCAATCTGCACTTGTGGAGACCGAGATAATTGTTGATTCAGGGGCTAATCAAGACTTAACATATACTGATAAGGATTTAGTTAATGTAATTGACATTTCCTATCCCAAAATAAAAGTTTCTCATCCTAATTGGATAGAAGCTTTTATTACAAAGGTAGGAAATTTAATTATAACTGAATTCTTGACTTTAGATGATGTGCTTATAGTTCCTGAATACTTTGTTAGTCTTATGTCTGTTCAGAAGGTGGTTAGAGACAACAAGTTTATTGTTGCTTTTGACGAGTCAAAATGTTATGTTTTACCACAGGATGTAAGGGATGCGAAATTTCTGGGGATTGGTAGACAAGTTGATGCTCAATATTACTTTGATAAAAATCAAGTTAATGACTTTTAAGTTGAAAAAGACATTGTTTTTTTTCCTAGTTTGTTAAAACATGTTTAGCATTGCAGGCTTGGTCATCCATCAGACCAAGTGTTGTCACTTTTAAAAAATGAAATTGAATCTGAAACTGATAATGATATTCAACATTGTGAAATTTTTCAAAAGGTCAAACAAACTACGGAACCTTTCCCTTTAAGTGAGCACAAGTCTACCGTGCTTGGTGAATTAGTTTATCTTGATATTTGGGGGCCTTACAAAGTTGTTAGTAAAGAACGTTTTAGATATTTCTTGACTATTGTTGATGTCTACACCAGGGATGTGTGGGTCTATTTGATTAAAACTAAGGATGAAGTGTTGATTGTGTTTATGCTTTTTATAATTTGATAAAAAAAAATCAATTTAGGAAAACTGTTAAGAATTTTAGAAGTGATAATGGTACATAATTTGTTAATAATAGGTTTTCTAAATTGTGTGAAGATAATGGCATAATATATTAAACATCTTGTGCATATACCCCACAACAAAATGAGATTGTGGAGAAGAAACATATGCATCTAATTAATGTTGTCAGTTCCCTTCAGTTTCAAGGGGAATTTCCTTTAAAATTGTGGTCTGAATGCATTCTTACTGTTTGTTATTTGATTAATAGGTTACCTTCATCAGTGCTGAATGAGAACTCTACTTATAATTTTGTATTTTAATAAAAAAATAAAAAATAAAATAAAAAAATAAAAAAATAAAAAACCTTCTTTAAATCATTTGAGAGCTTTTGGTTGTCTCTGATCTGCTACTGTTCTTAATAATCATGATAAATTTAATAGTAGGGCAGAAAAGTGTGTTTTGGAGGGATATTCTTCTTTCAAAAAGGGATATAAGCTTTTTAGTCTTGAAAGGAGTCAGTTTATATTTTCTAGAGATGTCAAATTTTTTGAAAAAGTATTTCCTTTTAAGATTAAAAAAGTTTATGTGGATAATGATTAGTCAAAACTTTTTTGATGAAGTTGTGTATGAGGATCTTGACATACCCAATGATGAACATGGAATAAATGCATCTTCTCATGATGAGGGCAACTACTCTCCTCATCTAGGTAGTCCCACTACTGACCAAAATGAGAATGAATTGGGGAATTCTCATGATTCCAATGGTTCTGCCAGTGAGGATGAGAGGACTCCTACACTTGAGAATGAAAATGCAAATTCTGAGGGTATAAATGAGAATGTTTCAAGCATAGATTCTGATAAAAATTTTCAAAGTGTTCAAAATCAACCACTTAGGAGATCTAAAAGATCTTCAGTGCTTCCTAGCAAATATAATGAGTATGTGGTTGATTCAAAGGTTAAATGTTGTCTTGAAAAATTTGTTATTCAAAATTAATTTCTGAAAGTATATGTTTTGTAACTAAGTTAAATAAAAGTTTTGAACCAAAAACATATGGGCAAGCATGTAAGGAGCAACACTAGATTGAGGTAATGAACAATGAAATTGATGCATTGTATAGAAATAACACCTGGGAAATAACAGACTTGCCTAAGGATAGGAAACCTATAGGCTGCAAATGGGTTTATAAAGTTAAATACAAATCAAATGGTGAAGTTGAAAGGTATAAAGCAAGATTGGTTGCCAAAGGTTATAATAAAAAAGAAGATATTGATTTTGATGAAACATTTTAACTTGTTGTTAAAATTGTCACTGGTAGATTTTTGATAAATTTGAGAGTTCATTAAAACTGGCCTTTATATCAGCTTGACAATAATAATGTTTTTTTCTAATCTTGATGAAACTGATTACATTTCATTGCTGGTTACTTTGATGCTAATGATAAAAGGGTTTGCAAACTAAGAAATCTTTGTATGGGTTAAAACAAGCACCCATACAGTGGAGTGCTAAATGAGCCATGCGTTACTTGAAAATGGTTTTCTCAAAGTAAAAGTGATTATTCACTTTTTACTAAGTCTGATTCAAATGTGTTTGTTGCCTTGCTTGTTTATGGTGATGATATTATCATCACTAGTAACAACTTAAAAGAAACTGAAAAATTCAAATATTTTTTAGGTCAAAATTTATGATAAAAAATTGGGGTAAACTTAAGTACTTTTTGGGTATTGAAGTTATTGAAACTCAACAAGGTCTTAGCTTATTTTAAAGGAAGTATTTTTGTTGGAATCACTCCGAAACAGTATTTCAAGTATTTATATTTCATATGTAATAGGTAGCTTTATTATGGCCTTTATGTTTGTTTAAGGTCAAGTTTATGTAGAAGGCCCATAAGCTTAGGCCCAAGCCCAATAAGGAATAGGGAAGGAGAGGGAGTGTTGCCCTAGCTCCTTGCCTATATAAACAATGTAATAACCCTCACTTGAGGGTTGGTTGTTCAAGTTTTCCTTTCATTCACTATATTACGCATAACCGTCTCATATTATTGTGTGTGTGTGTTTGGTTCTTGTTCAATCGCCTCATCTCCTTTCTTTATAACTTGTGTTTGTAAAACTAGTGACCTAACAGTGGTATCAATCGCCTAATAGTTGGGTGAATCGTTATTGCTTTTGAAGTGGGTTTTGGTCCCACGCGTAAGGCTAACGAGTGATACTTTTGTTCGCTTAAAACACGTTTTACACTTTTAATCCAAGATTCTTGTACTTTCAATGTTTTGAGGTGTTAAAATACTTGTTTTTGGCAAAAGTTTCAAACTTTACGCGTGGATCTACGTTTTAAGCTTGTTTTTGTTCGTGGGTGTCGTTCTACCAGAACCCGCTTAGCGTTTTGGTACATCAAGTTTCACATTTTGTGTTCTTTTGGTACTATTGAAGCTATTCCATAACAAAATCGGTTTAGAAACACATTTGGGCAAAATCAAAGTTACGAGTAATCCTACGCGTATCAAAACCCTAAAATTACGCGTAAGATTTTCCTTGGTTTGATCTTCATTTTCTGGTTTATTCCGTGTTTTCTTACTTGGATAAGTCCGAAAATACGTCGACTTTTGGATATCTTTGCCTTCGTGATAGTGTAAAAGATCATTTGGGCAAAACCCTAAACTTACGTGATAAGATAAGTTTACGCGAGAAATTCTCACGATAAGATTCACTTTACGCGTAAACTTAGGTCTACGCATAAGGTAATCCCACGCCTAACTTTCACGCCTAACTTTTGCCCACGCATAACTTTAGTGCTTTTATCCTACTTACGCGTAAGCTAAAACCCACGCCAGAACTCCGCATTGTTACGCGTAACTTTTGGTGTTTTACGCATAAGTGCTACTTGGTTCTTGTCTTTCTACGCCTAAGGACACTTCATCAACAAAGGTTCATTCGACTACAAAGATCCATTTTACCACACAAGTTTATCATCATGTCTCAACCACCATACTCTAACTATTTCACACTTATAATCATCAACAACAACAACAATTAACTCCACAACATCAACAATGGAATCAACAACAAGCTATTTATCAACAACAATTTAATCATCAACATACTCCACAACTTGGCGCAATTCCACAACCACAAATGGTTCAACCACCACCAAGCCTTCAAGTTCAAACCTACACTAATGATTTCAATCAACATCCATCAAGGAACACTATGAAGGAACCCACTTGGTTTGCAAAGATGTGTGAAGCTTTAAGCGACCAACAATCAATTCATGAAGTCGATCACTGATAGACTCCAATGCTCACCCGAAAACTACGATCAATGGGTGATAAGGTTCTTTAGGTTTTGTGATCTGAAGAAGCCACATGGAAAGTTCTTAAAGAAGGTTATCTTGAAGGTCCATTTAAGATGCCTACCGTCATTGTACCCGGAGATCCAACTGCTCCACCAAGAGATGAACAAACCAACATTGCTATCATTGCGGCATCTAAATCCAATGTAACTTCTTCACTATGAAGTCGATGAACTTGCAATGGAATACATCCTCTAGGATTACCAAACCTAATTCTTCGTAGTGTTGATGCTCAAAAGGCGCACAAAAATGTGGGATCATATTCGTCTTCTTATGGAAGGATCTCAGACTCAATCAGAGGATTTGGAATCCAAAATTTACTTGGCTTATGAACACTTCATGATTGAACACGAGAGACACTAGAGTCCTATCATCATCGCTTTTGGACATCATCAATGATTTGGATAAACACAACATCATCATGCCAAGAATTGCGGTGAATACTAAGTTCCCGAGTAGTCTTGGTCCCGAATGGGAGAAGTATGTCATTTTCTCCGTCTGCGAAGAATATACATCATTCTACTTATGGATTGTTGTACGATTACTTGAAGCCTCATGAAAAGGAAGTTGGTAGGAAAGGATTCTCCGTGCTCAAATTGTAAACAACACAACCGGATAATCAACAACTTGCCTTGTATGCTCAATGTAATTATCTCTCAACCAAAGAACTCAACCAATCGCTTCAAACACACCTTCACAAAGAACAACCTCAACAAAATCAATTGGTTCCATACAAAGAACAATGCTCAAGCATATGTCGTTGAAGCTACCGAGAAATCGATCCATTCAAGCATTGCAACAAGGATTTGTGATGATTGCTAATGCTTTTGGCCGTTACACCAACAAATCCAACAATCGATTCGCTCCTCATCTAACACACGGACTCAAGTCATTGTGAACAATGGACATGTTGAAGTTCGTAATCGTGATTATGGTCGCGGATGGGCGGTGGTCAAGGGTTTAATGTTGTGGGTAGGAATAACAACTGTGAGCTCAGTGGTGGAGCAGAAATGCTCGTAATCGGTTAAATGGTCTTAGATGCTACAAGCGCAATGAGAAGGACACTGGCTAATGCATGCCCAAAGCCAAGGACTAGGGAAGTGCTTATTTCAAAGAGGCTTTACTTTTGGCTCTTAAAGATGAAGTGGTGGATCTCTCACGGATAAAGAACAAAGCTTTATGGCGTATGCGAGACTCGGATGATGATATGGAGGACTTGTGCCAATGCAATTGTTATGTTGATGGCTAATATGCACGAGTTACAAATGAGTGAAACAGCCCGATGTATGACAATCGATGGCTTGTCTCGTGCACCCGAACAAACCATCATCATATCTCGAACTAATATCTCCATCAATATCTCGAATCCGCACAGCTCAGATTGTTCAAAATGAGTCATCTACATCTCATTCTCGACGATTCAAATAAACCCGTAGTTACATTTGACGATCCGCACGACCTTATGGTTTCCTTGATAATCAAATTGACTCGTGGTTATACTTGAGGATCTAAATAATGATCATGTTGTGACTCGCGTTGAACATGATGAACCTTTGCCTCATCCGGATCTTGTTCTCATATTTAAAGACCAACAATCCAAAATTGCCGAATGTGTTGCATTAAATCGGTCCTTAAAAAGTAAAATGCTGTTAACCAAGGATTTTGAATGCTTACAAATGCAACTCAACTTTTCAAAACTCAAAAACCGTGAAAAGGTTTTGAAGCCGCTTTGCAAAATCTCATCAAACGAAAAATATTTAGAGAGACAGATCGTGATCTAGTCCTCGAAGAATGCTTTGTTGTCTCGAATTAGAACAATCGAAACACGAACATAAAAATCAAATTAACGCCTCACCTTGGAAAATCAAAAGCTAAGGTCGAGTTGTTAAATTTTCAAAACAGTTCTCCGTGATACAAAAGCATTCAACGAATCGGGTAGATGACCTTCTTGTAAATTATCGGCTTGCAAAACAAACTTAAAGAGTTTAAATCATTGTTTACAAACATGGTGAATCCGTAATGACTATTGAAAAGTTTACCTTAAAACCCAATCCAAAAGGATATGGAAAAATCTAGCTGATTACAAACCAAAGCTTTCACTAAAACATTCAAACCAACTCAAGAAGGAATTAGATTCAAGACGAGAGTCGATCAAAATTAAAAACGTTGTTTACAACAAACCTTTTAATTATAAAACGCCGTCACTTCGTCACACCAACGATTCTTCTAACACACCAAGGGTTATCATCAAAACACCGAGTCTTCTAATGTTAATCCCAAAGCGTAATTTGCACAAACTTATGGTCCTTTACCTTCCATTAGTGAAGTAAACTCAAAACTGAAAATCGAAAAATCCTTCGATATTTTGACATTTTCATGGTGACCTCAAAATTTTACAACATGAGATAGAATATCGCTCTGAAATCAAAATTGAACATTTTCAATCGCCTCTGGCGCGAGAACAAAGAGACATTTTCGGAAAAATCTTTTACCTAATGTTAAAACTTGAAAAGTTGTGCAATTGCTCAGGAAAAGGATTTTCATAAGGAACTTGGGGTAATGAAAACGTTTTGAGAAAATGTAAACATCTATTTCTAATACTAAACGTAAAAGAAACTCTTGAGAAAAGATGTTGATCGACTCTTGGAAGATGTTATCTCGTACGATATCCATAATGTTGTGTTATTCTATTCTTTGCCATATGCATCCGATCATATCTCCACGATATTGTTGAAACTGTTGTTACCGTTGAGAACACCGATAATGTGCTTCAGATCGAGTCTTTAAAAGTCGAAAATAAACGATTACTCTTTGAAATTTACAATGCAAAAGTCGTCTTCATTGGTGTGAAAAGATATTCACAACCATCAACTTAGTTTTCAAAAGAAAATCGCTCGCTTGAGTGAAAATCTTCGATCCTAAAATTGAGCAACTGGATGATCAAAACGTGTCTTTGAAAAGTCAAATCTCAAAATATGAACAAGAACTTTAAAAGTTAAACAGAATATGGTGTCATATTTGATTTACTCAAAAGACTCGACTTGAAGCATCAATCGAACTTGATCACTATCTTGCTCACACTAGAGATGTCATGAATTTTGTTGGCAATATTCGCTCGAAAATCAAGATCCGATTCACACTATCTCTAAGTTACGGAAATGTTAGGAAAGTATGAACAACACGCCTCTGTGATTAAGAGATTAGCACCAATACACTTAGTAATCGTGAACCTAGAATTCCCAACGCCAAATCACAAGTTGCTAATGTGTTTCCCTCTCTTTGAAACAGAATAGTTGCATCTTTTCCAAACGTCCGCACTTCACACCTAGGAGCACTCAATCGAAGAATAGGAAGTTGCGACTAAGAAAAGATCAATAAGGAATGCTAAAGTAGAAGAACACCCTAGGACTCGAATAAAACTCATGTTGCTTCCACTATAGATGTTGGCCCGGCAAATGTAATACAAATAGTGATGTAACGAATGCTAAACCGTTAAGTACTTTTGATATTCATCGATGCACCTTGTGTTATTTGTCGAAAGAGTATGAATTTCGATTGTCATGACAAATGTGTTGCTAAAGCTATAATCTCGACACGAAATCCTAAGAATCGGAATACCTCTAGGCCCACTAATCATTCTAAGTCTCGTGCTTGGTAGACCGCCTTCTTTAGATTCTAAGGCAACCATTGCTATCACCGTAGCTCCCGCTCACCTCCTAAGAATGTAGTACCACCTAGTGCTTTCACTAAGACTAAAGCAAAGAGTAGTTATAGATGGCGAAATGGATATACAACACGCTAGGATTTAAATGGATGCCTAAAATTATCAATGTGTGTCTGTTTAACATATTCGCTTGAACCCTCTAACATTTGGGTTCCACATCTACTTCTATTCCATCCGTGTCATCCGTGTTTAATGCGGTGACAGATCATTCTCTGGATTGTTGATAGCGGATGTTCCCACACATGACAGCAACCTTAAACTGTTATCAAACTTTATTGCAAAGTTCATTGGCACCGCCGATTCGGGAACGATCACTCAGCAGACTATCATGGGCTACTGAGATTATGTCAATGGGAACATCGAAATCGTAGGTTTACTGTGGAAGGCCTCGGTCACAATCTGCTTTCGAGGTCAACTTTGTGATGGAGATTTGGAGGTTGCTTTGGGAGAAAACTTGTTTCATTCGTGATCACAAGGAAATGACCTTATGTCCGGCTCGCGTAATTCTAGTCTCTACACTATCTCTATGCAAGACACGGTTGCTTCCTCTCCCATCCGCTACTTTCTAAGGCAACATCAACAAAATCTCGCTATGGCACCATCGTCTCTCACATCTAAACTTTCAAACCATCACCAACCTTGCTCGACACAAACTAGTCAAGGACACCCACGATTCCGGTATTCAAAAGATCACCTTTGCTCACTGTGAACAAGGAAAAGCACTCGTGCTCATTTTCCTTCAAAGGTGGAACACGCCTCTCAAGATGTGCTACATCTTCTTCACATGGATTTGTGTGGCCCGGCGCGCGTGCAAACGATCAATGGCAAGCTTACATCTTAGTAATTGTTGATGACTACTCACGATGGACTTGGGTCTACTTCCTTCGTAGCAAAGACCAAGCTCCACAAATGATCATCACCTTTCTCACAAAAATACTGAGTTCGCCCGCAACACCGTGGATAATCGAATAGACAAAGGAACCGAATTTGTTAACAAAACCCTTCGTGAATTTTATGAGAAAGGAATTCAAAGATCAAACATCTATTGCACGTACACACGAACAAAACGGAGTTGTTGAAAGACGAAACCGAACGTTAGTGGAAGCCGCAAGAACAATGTTAATCAATGCTAAACTTCCAGACACTTATGGGCGTGTATCCATGCATGCTATACTCAAAACCGTTCTATGATCACAAAACGCCACAACAAAACACCTTTCGAGCTTGTCCACAACTACAAACCGAACCTCAAACACTTTCATGTATTTGGATCCCTTTGCTATCCGAATAATGATCGTGATGATTTTGGAAAGCTCAAAGCCAAAGTCGATATTGAGTCTTTATTGATATCGTGACAATTTAAAGGTTTCCGAATCTGAATCGTCGAACCAAGGAGGTAATGGAAACGATTCATGCTCATTTCGATGAACTCACGGAGATGGCTTCCGAGTATATGACTTAGAACCCGGTCACAACCGCTAAACTTCCTCAACCCGCATCATCACCGAACAAAGCCCTCACCACTCACAACAAATGGAAAGGTTATTTGCTCCTCTATTTAGTGATGATATTGATGAACGTGCTCGTGTGTATCTGTTGCTCCACCGCACAACCCGATAATATTCCTATACCGATACACTGCTACAACAACTCATGTTGAAGATGCACCTACACCAGCTTGACTCCAACACAACAATTGAACACACCGCCTCAACAATGATGAACCAAATGATGATATTCTGAATGAAGTACCCCACCGCAGATTTTGATCCAAATGCGTTCTTCAACCCGTTTGCTAATGAGATCGCCGCACGGATGTCGCGGAATCTTCAACAAACCATTTGAATCCACGAACCGCACAATGTATACCAACATCAACCTCTACACATACATGGACAAAAGACCATCCTCCGCTAACATTATTGGCAACCCGAATCAACGATCGTCACGCGACAACGTCTTCACCGAGACGGTGAACATTGCATTTATGCACCACCGCATCCGCCAACTGAGCCTAAAACATTAAAGATGCAATGACAAAAGACAACTGGATTGAATCCATGCAGAAGAACTCAACCAATTCAAACGTCTTGAAGTATGGAAGGCGGTTGAAAGACCAACAGGGTCTACGCTATTGGTCTAAAATGGAGTTGGAAAACAAATTGATGTCAAGGAACGTCATCTCAAACAAGTCACGCCTAGTTGCTAAGGGTTATCGCCGTGAAGAGGGAATAGACTTTGAAGAATCGTTTGCTCGGCTGCTCGCCTTGAGGTCGTTCGGATATTTCTCGCGTTCGCGACTCATATGAATATGATGGTTCATCGATGGATGTCAAAACAGCGTTTCTCAATGGACAACTAAAAGAAACGGTCTATGTCACCAACCGGATGGATTCGTTGATCCCGAGTTCCCAAACCATGTCTACAAACCGAACAAAGCTCTTTATGGTCTCAAACAAGCCCCTCGGGCATGGTACGATAAGCTATCATCTTTCCTCATTGCCAATAATTTCACCAAAGGCTCGGTTGACCCAACTCTTTTATACAATATCACGGGCACACATCTTAATTGTTCAAATTTACGTGGATGACATCATTTTGGGTCTACACATAAAAGTTTTCAATCGCTTTTGCAAAACTAATGAAGAAAAATTTTGAAATGTCCATGATGGGTGAACTTACGTTCTTTCTAGGACCCAAGTTCATCAATCACCCCGTGGTATTTTATTGAGTCACCCAAATATGCCCTTGAACCGTTAAACAAATTTGGAATGACAACTGTGACACTTATGCCACACCAATGGCTCATACCAAGAAGCTAGATGTCGATTTACATGGAAATTAGTTGACCCCACCAAATACCAAGTATTATTGGGTCCTCATGTATCTAACGACTAGCGAGACTGATATTGTCTTTGCCGCTTATCTATGCTCCCGTTATCGATCGCGTCCAATCGAAACCCACCTCTCGAGGCTAAAGAATCCTCCGATACATCAAGGGAACCATTAACTGGGGATCCGGTATCCGAAGGATTCGGTTTTGAACTAATCGCTTTTGACGCCGACCACGCAGGATGCTTACACTAAAGGAAAAGTACCTCGGGAGCTCTACAATTTCGGTGATAAACGGTGTCTTGGCAATCAAAGAAGCGAGATTGTACATGCCGTCATCAACCAAGCAGAATATGTAGCCATGTCCGCGTGTTGTGCTCAAGTCATATGGATGAGAACACAACTCAAAGACTATGGTTACGTGTTTGAGAATCGATGTCTTGCTACAATCGAGTGCCATTGCGATCTCGTGCAACTCGATTCAATTTTCGAAATCAAAGCACATCGATCTTCGCTATCATTTCATCAAGGACCACGTGGAGCAGGTACCGTTGAATTATACTTTGTGGGTATCGAATACCAATTGGCGATCCGCTCACCAAAGCCTTGCCTCCCGCTAGGTTTAATGAGTTGGTCCACGAATTGGTATGAGGTGTTGACTCAAGAGGAATTGGATGACCTCTTAAAACATCTTAAAACACGCCAAACACCAAAACATCTTTTGTAAATAATTTTTCAAAACAAAATACAAAAATATAAAATCCGATAAAACAACAAAAATATTCTCCTAATCTATCTTTCTTTCAACATGGCAATACATTTCTTCCGTCAACACTTTAATCTTTCAAAATTCAATATTTTTCCAATCAAGTGTTGAGGGAGAAAATAATCTCTTAACTGTTTCAAAACATCATGTACTTGCATGTTATCATATCTCAGTTGATTTCATTACAAATGGTGGTACATTTTCGGTTCAAAGACACTCGGACTTAAATTAATAACCTTTCATTATTTTTCTCAAGTCAATGGGGAGTGTCGTCATGTTTCTTTCCTAAAAATCTTTGTTTGGTAACCAAAATGGAAGTTAAAAGGCTTTGGTTGAAAAAGGAAAAGGTGGAGGGACCAAAACTGTCAAAACCTTAAAGATATTTTGAATAAAAATATCCTCCACCTAACTTTCACTTCTCATTTATTACTCATAACATAAAACCATCCTACGCTTTGAATTGATTCAAGAAAACCGTGCTTTTGATCTTCATCTTGTAAGTGTTTTCGTGATTACAACATGTTTTTAAGATAAGGTTTTGAATCTCATGTAAATCCTACGGCTAAAACGTTTTCTACGCGTGATTAGGTGTTCTACGCTTATGCGTAAGAACACACAATCAATATGTGTGTGTTTGTGGTGAAATGATTTGTGTCAAAACGTTCATAATACATCAATGATACCATTTTAACCATCAAAATCCACCCGTAAAACACGAATTGATGATTTTGAAAATTAGGGTTTATGAGTCGAATTGGGTATTTTCGAATGTGAAGTGTGTTGGTCAAAAGATTGTTGTGTTATGCTTATGTGTCGTTGAATTGATGATATCCATGCCTTATAACCACCCGTAAACCTTAATTGATTCGAATTAGGAATTAGGGTTTAATGTTCTAAAATTGGGTATTTTTGATTCACCGCAAACTAAGTGTTAAGACTTGGTCAATATGCTCTCACAACATCTAAGATATACCGAAATAATTTGAAGCAAATTCTATGGCTAAAATTCATACGCCAGAATTGTGGTTTTAGACTACGCAGTAAGGATTTCTCATAAGCATTAAACCGTCAATTGTGTTATGATCGTCATAAAATGAATGTTATGTGTTAAACATTGATGATATGATGCTTTTATTTCGTGCTTGCTACACTTAATATTAGAATCAAGGTTGTTGTTACTCTCGCATAAGGATCACCTTGCGTAGCTTGTTATGCGTAAGATTAGTCTTCACGCCGTAGCTTCTACGCATAAGGTTCTACATATGGGACTACGCGTATCCAGTGAAGGATATGCGTAAACAAGAACCTCTACGAATAAGGTCAACTCTCACGGTAGCCTTACGCGTAAGGTTAATATATGCCTCACATAGGCTCTACGCATAAGGTCTCCTTTTCCCACGCGTAACATTTCACGCGTAGTTAGGATTCTACGCTAAGTTTACGCCTAAGCATATATCATACATCTCACGCATAACTTTACCAATCCTACGCATAAGCTTGGATCACACCCGTTATGAATTATTACGTATACAAACTTGTAAATAAACTAATCATATCGTCACGAATCCAATAATGTCACTAATAAACTTAAATCGTTTGATATGTTGTGAACAATAAGTGATAAAATAAACTTTAAAACTTAAAGTTAACTAACTCATGAAACATTTCACTCGTCATTGAACTATTGAACATACAAGTGACTTAGGACTCGTAACAATCATTGACACTTGTACATTCAATAACTAGACAATAAGACCTTACGTTGACTAACAAATTATGTCTTTCGATATGTTGGTTCTTTTGGCTAATGTTATTTTAGATCACGACATGGTCGGACAAATGAATGTGGATGCATCGAAGTTCTCTCCATTAGCGATATCTATCCTCATGGCTATCCAATGAAGATAGGAAAGAACAATCTCCGTGTTGACTTTGACACCCTCACTTGCTCGTAGTCTTCGTGTCTAATTGCTATTGATATTCGAGGACTCATCCGTATCGTAACATGCTTACTCACTCTGCAATCGTTCTCGAGATCTACATCCATGATTGGAACTCTATGGAAAGGGTCAAGGACCCAGTGATCACGCGACGGTGACTCGAATCACAAACAAGTCACCATTACACTGCAGACTTAAGAACATTCTACTAATTCTCGATGTCGATCCACCAAACTATATGCCACTTTGTTGAAGAGCTCACTCTCCAATTCTTAATCGATATCGGTTATGGCGAGGCTACGAGGAGTAATCACCAAGCATTCTCACGTAGAGCTTAAGAGTATTCCTCAACCACGAGAACTCTACATGATCATCACCAAGTACATTTACGGTCGCGACAGTGACATGAGCACCCTAAGCTCATGGGCCGCAAATATTACGGGCATTGGTCATCAGGAAACACATCGCAATCGAAGCTCGATTTGGGATGACATGATGTCATTTCTCAACAAACTTGGCTCAAAGATTCCTACATCGGATATACTAAATTGTTGATCCGAGAGCACTTGGACTTCATCCCGATATTCCCAAGAGGCTCAATGACCCCGACAATCATGACATGTTGACGGAACCTATTCTATCTGTCGAGAATCAAGGAAGCGTCTACAAAAGAAACAAGGTGTTGTCTCGCTGATTTCCTTCTAGCGAAGATGTCGAAAGCTCAAAGCGTAAAAGGTATCCGAAGCGATCGAGACAAGGCAAAGTTGGTCATCTCGACGAAAAATCTTCGGAACACACGTAAGGAGAACGAAAAGGAAGTGTTGGAAGTGTCACAAGTTCAGATAGTCGAGGAATGTTCCAAAGAAGAAACCTATTCCAAAGAGGAAACCTACCCTAAGAAAAGGTTCCTTCTCGGGAAGCCACTCCGATCCTTTCACCGAACCGCAAAGAGGCGGCTCGGGACGAGGACTCGATGCTACCGATACAGATGAAGAGATCACATACTCAAAGCGCAAAGGATGAAAATCCTCGGTACCTAAACCTCCAAGTCCTCAAACTAATAAAGGAAAAGGAAGACTCTGCACTTGTGTCACATGATGAAAGCTCGAAGATGAAGAAGAGCAACCGGATCAATCATCTGGAAGAAGTTTCACTAGCGCCGACACCTTCAAAAGGTCAAGAATTTGCTAAAGATCAAATGGGTGGCCCCGAGGATCAAGTGGTGTTGCCCGCTCCTCACGGATCCCGATACGGTTAATCAACCCGGTAGGGATCCGTGCCACCACTCTCGCAACAACAACGACTGTGGAGGATACTATCGTATATGAGTTTGAGAACCACAGAAACTAAGATGACCGAGAAAGATAAAGATGATGATTATGACAAGTTGCTTGGATAGTCCCACACGTCTCGTAAGGAAACTTGAACCGCCTAAGGACCCCAAGCCTCCTCATGTCTCCTCCTCTTGGACTCATCATCTCACTCATCACCACCACCATCAACGAAGTCAACGGATCATCATCCAAATCGGTGAAGAAACCACCTAAATCTTGGATTTCTCGGACTCATGAAAAGATTGTGAAAGTTGTCCAACAAGTCGAAAGAAGGACATAATTCTGAAAACCCGAATTGGTTTCTTGACCAAATTCAAGACTTAAATGATGAGAAAGACAAGATGGAGAAAGAAAGGAATTTGTTCGAAATTCATGAAGAGTCATCGTAAAGAGGAACCGAACGAAATGATCGAAGGTTACACTAACAAGTACCTTGAGGATATCGTTCCTAAAGTCAAAAGGCCGGAGAAGACGACAAGAGATCATACCCACAAATTTCTTCTCGACCTTGTCCCGGTGTGACTAGAGAAGTATTTTCGGACAACTCACTCCTAACATCGTCGCATTGGTTAAACATACAATGGCCAAAGAAGGCGATCTCTCGAATCGAAGTTAATCGCTAAACTAGTGATGCAAATGTCAAAGCGATCCAGGCGTTTACTTGGATGAAGCTAAATTTTCAAAATCTACTTGATTATCAACTCGGATCATCATGCAAGGAGTCACCGATCAACCCAAACGATCAAGAGATGGCGATGATAAGGACAAGGACTCGCACCTAAATGTCGAAGCGATGCGGTGAATCTTCTACGATGCCTCCTCCACCACGGTTTTCTTCTCAACAAAGTCTCCTCCACCTCGGTCTTCTCGATAAACCTCGGGACGATTCCGAGTTACCACCCCGACTCATAAAACGGTGATCACTTTGAGTATACGGGTGGTGACGATGAAGAGGTCCTTGAGCCCCGACAACAACCCACCTCACCCAAACAAGTGCGAAACCAAGATCATCATCAAGGCCTTCCAAAAAAGAAGAAAAGCGACTCGGCCGAGTCGTATCATGGCTAGATGACGATAAAACCAAGAGTTTGAATGGTTCTCCACACTTGTCAATCAAACTCCCTACCTTGATGAAGGTCAAGACTTGGTAGAGCGGTTCTACATTGGAGCACGCAAAACTTTTGCAAGAAAAGTTCCATGTGAAGAAAATGACGAAATCGAGTTGAAGCGAATCAAGAATGAAGCGTTTCAACTTCTACAAGACTACCAAAGCGCCCGAGGTCGAATATCATCTTGAGAACATCGCTCGAGCTATGTCTAACAACATGGATTGGCTCAATCCGAAGCAAACATTGACTTCACGAAGGGACAACCCTCCATACTACACCGATGGACCAAACCCTGCCGACCATTGGCCAAGAGACGAACCACGGATTCCCTTCCGATATTTTTAATAGAGACCGGATTTTCTCACACGGTAGCGATGGTTCGCGAAAATATGCTACATCATTGACTCTTCCATTCCCAGTGCTATTTACTCAAACCGCATAGCTATCGAGGCGTGCAAATCACTTGTTTTCTCGACAGCGTGCAAGCATACGACCAAGATGCATTGTATGGGATTCATCATTGGCACGAGCGTCAAGAATCTACTACTGTGTGCACGGTTTAGAAGTCTCAACATGTAGTGTATAGTTCTAAGGACATCGTGGCCATCAAACACGTTGATCTCAAGTCTAAGTGGGACTATACATTCTTGAAGAATATCATAGTCAAGCGACAAGATGAACATGACTATGGATTCTCCGAGGTGACTTTGAGAACTTATCTCTCAACGACATCGAAGACATGTACCTTGCCAAAGTCTAAGGTCGTATGAGACAATTCTCGTGACGTTCAGCGTGAATTTATCAAGTCGGTTCTCATCTTCATTAGGCGCATCGTGATCAAAGAGCGTGTTGAAGATATCCGGATGGTTTGTTGAATCTTATCGACGCGTGTCAACCTCACTCCTCCAACGCTTACTCTTCCGATCTCAACGGATATCTCAATATACACTCATCGGCAAACCTTTCGTTGTTTACCATAGTGAACTTCAAAGAAAGCGCTTAATGGCGTGTAGTGAGCTCCACAAATTCGGGATCATACCTTGAAGATGGTTAGGGATGGATTGGCGTCTGAGGTTGAAGGATATCGCACGAAAGTTGGGTCTCCAAGAGTGGAATTCTCGGGAAAGGAGGGATGTGAGAAGGATCATCACCATGATTGATGAGCAGTTGTTCGAAGGATCGATTGAACGATTGGAGAGCTATGTTGGTGGTCGACCCGGAGAAACATCACCGGCTTTCAAAGCCACATGCGCTCTTGGGAACATCACTTGCACTTCCAGTACCCTTAAATGGTTTCCTTCATATAATTTTGGATGTGTGATTATATATGTCAATGGCTTGTGCACATAACGATGTACAACCCGTAATTGTCAAGAAAGGACCCTGTGGTACGCCTCAGTGCCACAATCCTTATAAAAGGAGCGAAAGCTTCTTATTTTTGAGTAAAACCTATCAAACCTTTCATGTTAACGAAACAAATAAAATACGTAAATGGTTTGAACTAATAGTTTCTAACATATTCACACTTTCACATAAAACACTAAAACAAGTATAAGTGATTTTATGATTTAGTAATACATATGTAGAACAACTAGTGTTTACATATTTTGGGTAAAATATACACATAACTAGTATGTAGTATATTGGGTAATATAAATGGGTAGAAACTTAAGTATCACAACCCATTGGGCAAATACATTGAATGTAGTTGGGTACAACCCAAAGCCCATAACCCATGGAGCTTGACCCATAACCCATTGCATGACATCATGCTTATATCATACATGGATAATATCCATAACCCATGGATCAACCCATACCCAGTGACCAAGTGCATAGCACTCAAAGATACATTGTATCTAGCCAAAGATCCATGGTTCAACCCATGACCCATGACCCATAACCAAAATACCCATGGGTAAAGGGCGTCCACGGATCCCTAAGCTTAACGCTAGACGGATCCCTTGTGGAAGGATCCGTGGGATCCGAGGAGCAGTGGGATTTTTCCTCATAAATAGTGAGCCATTTCTTCATTGTTTCTCACCCCTTTCTAACACACTTTCTCCACGAGGTTAAAACTCACTAACCTCGGATCCAAGAAATCTATGTTTGTAGTTTTGTTTTTGTATGATCTTTTAGGTTCCTCTTAAAGGCAAGATCACCACCTTTGAAGTCGAGCAAGCTTAAGTCCATGAGTTGCCATGCTTCCTCATTATCAAGGCTACTGAAGTCTTCTTGTTAATGATTCCTTTCTTTCTTCAAAGAAGTGTAGTGTTGAAGACATTAGTGAAAGATGTCTCAAGTGTCAAGACGAAGATATTAGTGAAGGGTATCTATCGTCTATAGCATAAGCACTTGTGGTAGGTACTTAGAAGTCAAGACAAGAGGCATTAGTGAAAGGTGCTTAGAAGTCAAGACTAGAAGCATTAGTTAAAGGTGCTTAGAAGAAAAGACACAAGACATTAGTGAAAGGTGTCTTGTAGATCTAGTCAAAGGCATTAGTGAAAGGTGCCTTAGATGTACATTCGATATGGTGTGTTTCGATGTACTAGATAGACTAGCATTAGATCCAAGGATATTGATATCATTGATGATGTTGTAAAGGAGTAGATCTCCTTTGGGATTAGTCGTTGGTGTAGTGTGGTAGTAGTTCCTCCATTGCAATGGAACTAGGTGCTTAGCCTAGTACCTAATAAAGGGTAGACGACGTTGTGAAGGTGTAGTTCACCTTGAGTGAAAGAACTAGGTACTTAGCCTAGTACCTTATAAAGGGTAGGCGACATTGTATAGGTGTGGTTCACCTTGGGTGAAAGAACCGGTGGTTAGCCTAGCACCGAAAAAGGGTAGGCGACGTTGTGAAGGCTTCTTCGCCATAAGGATATTGGTGTAGTGATTACGAACTCTCGAGTAGGTGACTCGGAGAGTGGAGTAGAACAAGGAAGGTGTCCTTGTAGCCGAACCACTATAAATACTAGCGTTGTGGTTTTGTGCTTCTTACTCTTATCTTTTCATTACTTAGCTTGATATGCTTGTTTATCAACATCCAACACGCATCAAATAGATTGACATAAGTCAATCTAAATAGATTAAAAGGAAGTTTTAATTGGCAAAACTATTCAACCCCCCTTCTAGTTTTCCACAATTGGTATCAAAGCTTAGTTACCAAGTTTCTTGAAGTATATTGTACTTTAAAAACTTGATACGATCCATGGTTAATTGAAAACTACAAAGAAGGTTTTCATAAAACAAACACCATTTTTTTAAAAACTATATGTTTGGATGTTGAGTTGATAACAACATTTTTTTACTTGTTTCATTTAATTGCACTAATCCTCTTTGTCATGTTGATTAGTCAAGCTCATACCCACCAAGCTATAGGAATCGCTTGGTAACAAGAATACCTTCCTTAAGAAGGTATCTTAAACACAAAGGAGCAGGAATCGTCTAAGTGACATTTGTTGTGTCATTTGTAAAGACATTCCTAAGTGCGCTAGAGATATGATTTTCTTTTTAGTTTGCTTGATAACTAAGTATGCCTATTTAGGTAATTATATAATTATCTTTTGTGCTTATACATGTATTACATGAAGCTTCATTAGGAAGCCTTTTTCTCACATACGTGTTTTATTTCTCGTCTAAAGTCGTGGTATATAAAACTTATGTTTTGTTTCTTTTAATCCATTAATAAAACAAAACACGAATTTCAAAAATTCCTCCTTCTCCATAAATACTACCACCGTCGACCACTCTATCAAATCCTCACTTTTTCAAATCTTCCAATTTCAAAAATTTCATCTCATTCAAAAAAAAAAAAAAAAAAAAAAAAAAAAAAAAAACTTCATGTTAGGAATTAGAAATTCGGTATTAAAAGTCGGTCACCTCAAGTATATGTAATCGTTAGAAAGCTCGTAGTCGTAGTTCTTTTATGTTAAGTAGTATTTAGTTAAGTAACACCGTGGAGGACAGACGGTCTTTACCCATGTATGCACGATCCTGCCCGATGTGTGGCGATTTATGTAAGACTATAAATACTCTCTACCTTCCAAGGTAGAGAGTTGGAGCTCATAATAATATCTTTCACTTTCTCTCACTAAGTTCCCTAAACCTCTAACTTTCTCTCTCAGAATTCCACTTATCGCCCGCTTTGTGTTATGGTTTGATGTGTATGTGAAATCCAATAACAAATATCCAACAATTGGTATCAGAGCCATGGTTAGATCATATCTTGCACATCTTTGGATTTCTAGTGGTTTTAGGTGGTTTTGAGTTTGAAAAAGTTTAGTGGTTTGTGCTTCATTTGGTTGATTTCTTGTGTTAAAGCTTGGATTTTGTTTGTACTTTTATGTTTAGAATCATCATAAGTGTTTAGGTTTTCATTTGGTAGCTTGAATCATCTTGGTTGGGTTGTTTTGGATTGAAAAGTGATGTTTATGTTGTTTTTCTTGCTAGCGACTTGACATACTGATTTGTTTCTTAGTAGCGACTTGCTTTACAATTTTGTAGCGAGTTGCAGTTTTGGAGCTAGCGACTTAGGCCTAGCGACTTACAATACAAGTAGTGGACTCTCCACTACGGTGGCGACAGTGTTAGCGAATTGGTGAAGCGAGTTGCTATTTAGCGACTTGAATCTTTAGCGACTTGATTAGCGAATTCTTTGCCAAATTTTGCTAGCGACTTGAGGCTTAGCGAGTTACTATTTAGCGACTTGCCTTTGTTTAGCGACTTGGGACTTTAGCAACTTGGTGGTATAGCGAATTAGGTGTTAGCGACTTGGTTCAAGGGTTATAGCGACTTGGTTGATTTTTACGAAGAAGAGGTTTGACCAAAGTTGACTTTTTTCGTCAAAACTTCAAACGCCATAACTTTTGATCCGTAACTCCGTTTCCGTTGAAATACACCATCAAAACGACCGAACAAATTGAATATTTTGAGGTTTCACGATGATGTCGTGAAGCGAATTTTCGAGGCCCAAATCCTCTCGAAAGGAAGTTATTGAGCTTTTAAGTTTTAGACCTAAATTTCTCCATAAAATCGTGCAACAACCAACCCAAATCACAACCAAACAACATCTCGCTTATCCCACAAACAATCATAAGACCTAACACACAATTGTCTATCATTGTGTCAATCCATCGATCATCTTAACACATTCCATTGGTCATTGCTTAACGGTTTGGTCTTGATTTTAGTAAAATCCATGAAAGATTCTATTTCTCGGTTTAAATCATAGACTTGTAAAATCCGTGCATTCTAACACATCATGTCTTACTCTCTTGACCTAGTGATTTCGAAGTGCTTAAATTGTATGATCTTGTGGATAATAATGATAAAGGATGCTACTCGAGCGATTAAAGATGTTTAAATTAAACAACGAGGATGTGAGATCTTCATGTTACGAGTACAATGAGAATGAATTGCACACTCTGAATGCCATGCAAATGGAATGCGACATTGAGCCTATCGACTACTTCATCGCACCTCATCGGTTTTATCCATAGTGGGGATCGAACATGTAGTGCTCTTTTCGCCAAGACTTACCTACATTGACAAGAAGCTTTTGTTGAACTTAGAGCATTTAAAGGCGCAACTTACCAATGAAGAAGTTCAAAAGGATGGTTCGGTCACACTCTTCAAGTAATCTACAAACAATTTCACCATTCATCGGTGGGAATATTCAAATGATTCGATCAACACTTGACCGAATTTCCTTCAAAAACATCTTTGGAATGGAAATTCAAGAATTCATTGAGACATTTATCAACTCATGGATAATGTGAAAAAGTACATTGAGAAGCGCACAAAGGATGAAAAAGTGAATGAGTGTCGGTGCGGTTGAGAGATTGTTGTGATAAGTTGGGTAATGTATCTATGGAAGAATCGGGTGTTCTTGAATGCGAATGTTAGAAAACAAATAATGATGAGTCGGATAATACTAAAATAAAATCTTCATGCTCATGTTCACGAGAGAGAGGTGCACAGTCACAACCCGTGCAAGCTAATGCAAAGGAACGCTCCATGGAAGCTTGGATGTACCCAAGATAGAGATGCAAGCCACAACTTTGTGCTGCGTTAATGCAGAGGAAAGTTGCATGAATGTTTACTGCAGTACCTAGGTATGCATCTTCTTCTCAAAATGATGATTATGAATTGCATGAGTACACTTTGCATTTGTGCTGATGATTCCTTGACCACCGAACTCAATACCTATAAGGATCGAGTTGCCATATCTGAGCAGTGCTAAGTTTGAACTTACTACTCTTGGCGGGAGATGGATATCCAAATGCGTACAATAATTAGAAAAAGTAATTTTAGAGAAAAGTATTAAAACAAGAGTTAAACTCCTTACAAGAAAAGCTTTCCAAAGCGCTAAGCAAAAACACGAACTTCAAGAAAATGTTAAAATGCTTAAGCAAGAATTCAAGGCTAAGGAATCAAAACTTTTGAATGATTTTCCAAGCTAAAAACTTTGAAAACAAGCTTGAAAATAAGTTATGCGTACAAGGAATACCATTCAAGCGCTCGCATGATCACTAAGCATCGAGTCTTAAGCGATAAGCATAGCATTCCCTTGTTGAGGAACCAAATCCGGAGGTAATTAAAAGGCTAGAAATGCTCATAAGGTGCTTTATGATGGTTATGAAATCCTTAAGCCTAGGCGAAACCTAGTTGCGTTGAGTGCACCGAGGAAGATAAGAAATCGATGAAGTCACTAGGGAGAAAATGAATAAGAAGTTAGAAGATCACGAGTGTAAAAAGAATAACATAACGATCAAACCACATAATTACACTAAAGAAAATTGGATCTCCTTGAACAAGTTTAAGCCTCGGACTCTATTAACCCCTGAACAAGTGTTACGGAAAAGGATTTAGATAAGCAAAAGCGGAGAATCTTGTTGTAACGAACCCTCCCTTAGGAAAATGCCTAGAGCGTTGTGTATCCTCCGAATACACCAATGCATCTTGTTCCTAGAACAATTGCCACTAAAAGCAAGACCTTAATTAGTCAATATGTTATCTTTCAACTATTTGTTGATTTTGAGAAAACTTGCAAGAAAAGGATCACACCCTTGGTATTCTTGAAGGAGAAAGGGGTTTGAGCAAACTAAAGAATGTTATTTAAGCGAAGTCATGCCTTTCTTTAAACAACTAAAAGATCATTTTGAGAGTCTTAAAAAGGAATGAATTCGGACATTAAAGAAAGGAAAAGGAATTTGATGCAATGATTGTTGAGGTTAGTGATTATGAGAGAATTAAAATATAATGAGATTGAGAGGAAGAACTTGCATACTGTTGAATGAGAATCGATTTACGAATGTATTGCTCAAGATGTGTTTTCATCGCTACAAATGGTTCCATTAATGCTTCTCAATTTCATGAATTATCATTTCTGAAAGTCTCCCATGATCGTGTCATTGAGCTTGAAACAACAAATTCAAAATTGCATGAGAAAATAAACAGGATGATCATGATAACTTGGTCAAACATTATTCTAAATTAGAAGTTGAACATCTTGCTTTGCAATTAAAACATCAACATCTCAAAGAAAATGTTAAAACCTCAAATATCAAGACATCCTCCGATGCTCCGAGTTTGATGCGAGTTTTGAAATTAGCAAGCGTGATGAACAAATTCGAGCTCATTATAACACGATCAAAAGATTGAAAGCCCAAATTTCACAAGGCCGAAAGGTGAAAAGAAGGATGTGTTGGTTCCATATGCCTCCTCCTTTAGATTCTCGAATTTCCAACTTCAAAACATAATTGATAACTTGCAAAGGAAAATGATTGTTTTAAAGTGGAATTTCAAAGGTTAATGATCAAAACAAAGAGTTATGTGATTCATTTAAAGTTAATCATGATAAACAAATTGAAAAGATAACTTCTTTACTTAACGATATTGAGAATCAAGGCGTGAGGTGAAAGGAAAGTTGCAAATCCCAATTGCAAATACTGTTCCTAAGGTTTACGCTTGTGATAAATATGTTATCGATATGTTATATATTCCCCGCCCATTAGGAATAATGAACTTGCACATAAAGCATATCTCTCATACCTTAAGGGCAGGTTTGAAGGGTCTCCGTGAGATTGTTGAAGATGAAAGATTAGAAAAACCTTTTGATAGTACTATAGCCTACGCCGCATGGATGCCAAACGATCTCGGGAACTCTTAGAGTATGTAATTGTCACAAGTCCAGAAATCTAGCAATAGGCGAGATAGAATAGTTGTGCCTTGTTCTATGCCTAAAGCCAAGCATGTGACCCTTGATATGCCTTGTTCCATGTCAAAATTCAAGCAAGCAACCTTTGATGTGCCTCCTAGAATTTCGGATCCCACACTTCTAGACCGAAATGCAGAAAGTAGTGAAGCCATGTAATGTTCCCATCGTTACTTCTACAGATGTTAAGATTGACACTAAAGTTAGCGGGTCAAAAGCTAGAAGCAATGCAAAGAAGGATAGGATTACATAAACTAAAAGTGTTAATGATAAGGAAGTGAAAGAACACCATAGGGACAAGAAGTTTGATTTGAACAAAAGAATCGTGTTAGTTCTAGTATTAGCTCTAAGCTTCTGAAATTAATTCGAGGCCTCATGTTGTCTGCAAAACATGTAAAAATGTTTATTTTCCGGTAATCATGATAAATGTGATGTGTTATTTCGAGGTCTAAGATTCATAACCCGATTAAGAAAGTTTGGAGAGCAAAGCAGTTAAGCAATCACGAAACCTACGGGGAATGTGTTTACAAATGTAGGATTTCGTTGGAAGCCTGGTCGAATATTTACAAATGGCAAACCTTACCCTCGCCTAGATCCACTATGCCTAGAATAGTGCACTGTTAAGGTTTGGAAGCCAAGCGGTAGAATAATCCCATTAAGCACAAAATGTCATTTGACTAAGTCCGATGCTTCTACTAGTTCGACTCCTAGGAATAATGTCATTGCATCTAGGGTTTCACGATTCAAAGATTGTTTGTGCTAACCAAAAGGAACCCATCGACGCGTGGGTATCCAATGTTTCAATTCTCTATCTTAAATCATTGTCCAAAGCGGTCGTATAAATCATCCCTTGGTATTTGGATTGAGGCGGCTCTAAACATATATTGGGCTCTTAACAATGACGTCTGTTCATCGATTCGGGCCTCGTTCTTCAACAAAATGGTGTCTGCAGATAACACTTCATGCCCCGTTCTTCAAAGAAAAGAAAAGTGTACGCTCTTACGTGCGCTTTATCTTGACTAATGAAAATTTCTCATGAATGGCCATACTCATCTACATTCTTCATCAATAAGCTTCATGTTTTCCACGCTCATTCAATCATCAAGTGGATCTATGTTCATTGGTGTATACTCTTATTCACTTGTTAAATCTAAAATGGCAACCGGATGCAATTTTGAGGGGAGAAGAGTAAATATACTACATGATGATGGATGTTTGAAGAATGGTTATACGACTTAATTTTTGATGATGATGAGTGTATATTCTTTTGATGAAGAGTGAATATACTAAGGATAATTGGGATTCATAGTTTTGATTTTGATGACTCTCCTCCAACGCCTAATGCTTCACTTACTAAGGATAATTAGGAATCAATGTTTGGGATTCATTGTTTTTCAAAGATAGGTTTGATGAGTACTTTCAACCTTGACGAATGTTGATCATCCGACACAAGCTCATGCTCCGGTTTCTATTAACTCAACTAGTTCACCATCTAAGAAGTACTTCTTGGAATTCTCAAGAAACCTTATCTCCAGTTATTTCACAAGGCGTTTATAATGACTATCATGATATTGTAAGTTGCACTATTGAATAATGATCCGCTCTTTGGTATTCCTGTGCCAAATCTTCACGGATTGTTGTTCATGGATAATGATCCGCTCTTTGGTATTTCTTTGCCAAATCTTTACGGATTATTGTTCCTCTCATTGTCTTGCGCTATAAATCAACCACATGAACATTAAGGAAAATGACTACCTCATTCGCTTGAAGACATTTGTGGTGAATCTTCGGATCAGTCTCTACATGTATACCTTTAGGAAGAATGCATTAATGTAGAAATCATTTGTTCGGTTCATTCGGTGGATCGACGTACATCCGGTTGTACGTTTATTCACGTGTTGGGCATTTGACACAAGGCGATTACTTGAGTTAATCAATTATCACTTATTTGAGATTGAAGTTAAAATTCACAAAGGCAAGCTTAAGATGCAAATGCGAGAATTCTTCTTGATTTCAAGTTTGGTATATCAGTTTTCTTTATCGATGGTCACTACAAATTGTCTACATATGGGTTGATAAAGATAGTCGAGAGAGTTTCTATCGTAGTGGTCCTATGGCTCCTGGACACTCCGGTTCAGACCCGCACTTCAAAACAGTCCCATTAGTTCATCCCTTATACCAAATTCTTCTCCGAAACTCCATATGTACCTCCATCCGAAGATGATTTAATGAAATTGTTTGATCCATGTTTTATGAACATTATGAGCAAAGTGCTAATGGTGACAATTCCTACTTGAGGTCGCTCATATTCACGTGAATGGCGTCAATCCTTCAATCTCAATATCATTAAGTCAAGAAGCGCTGCCGATCACTCTGTCTCATCAACAAATCATCAAACCGAGGGTACATCATGGAACTATGTGCGGTATCAATGATGAAGTTAATCCCTTTGCTACTCCCGAAGATGCCCCTTTGAGAACGTATTTGCTCTCGAATCATCATCAGAACCATCTTCATCAGGAGAAATTGACTCTGCAACTTCAGTTCTTCAACCACAACCACATGAACACCTCAGAAAATGGACTCATGATCATCCATTGGACAACATCATTGGAAACCTCTCTCGTCCAGTATCCACACGGAAACAACTTGCAACCGATGCCTTGTGGTGCATCTTTAACTCCGTACTCTCTAAGATCGAACCAAATGATGTTAAAACCGCCATGGATGAAGACAATGGTTCAATGCTATGCAAGAAGAAATTCATGAGTTTGATCGACTTCTTTGTATGGGAATTAGTACCGCTCCAGTTGTGCTATGATCATTGCTCTAAAGTGGATCTTCAAAGTGAAACTTGATGAGCATGGTGATGTGTTAAAGAACAAGGCTCGATTGGATGCTAAAGGATACCGTCAAGAGGAGGGTATTGACTTTGAGGAATCATTTGCTCTGTTGCTCGAATCGAGGCAATCGAGAATCTTTTGGCTAATGCTTGTAAGAACATGGTAGTCTATCGGATGGACGTAAAGACGACATTTCTAACCGGAGATCTTAAAGAAGTTGTCTATGTCACCAACCCGAAGGCTTTGTGAATCGAGCATCCTACCCACGTTTATCGTTTGAAGAAGGCTCTTTACGGTTTAAAGCAAGCTCCAGGGCATGGTATGATCGCTATCAAAGTTTCTTCTATCTACGGATTCAAGAAAGGAGTAGTCGATCCAACATTGTTCACAAGGAAGTCAGGCAAACATTTAATTCACGTTCAAATTTATGTTGATGATATCATATTTGCCTCGATCGACCCCAATGAGTGTGACCATTTTCAAATGAAATGGGTTCTAAATTTCAAATGTCAATGATGGGACAAATGTCATTTCTCTTGGGATTACAAATTTCACAAAGTCCGGAGGCATTTTCATAAATCAATCTAAATATGCAAATGAGATTTTAATGAAATTTGGATTTGATTCAAGTGACCACGTTGACACACCCATGATTGAGCGAACCAAACTAGATGAGGACCACTCGAGGATCATGGTAGACCAAGCGAAATATCGTAGTATGATTGGATCCATGATGTACCTCACCGCTAGTAGACCAGACATCTTGTTTTTGTTTGCATGTGTGCTAGATACCGAGCTAAGCCTACTAAAAGCACCTTGAAGCGGTTAAGCGGGTCTTTCGGTATCTCAAGGAACCATCAATATGGGACTTTGGTACCGAAGGACACCGGTATGTCACTAACGACATATGCGATCACGGATCATGCGGTGTCAAGATACTCGTCGAAATACGTGCGGAGGTGCTCGGTTTTGGGTGATAAGCTTGTGAGTGGTCGTCAAAGAAGCAAATGAGTACTTCTATTTCTCTACAGAGGCTAAATACATAGCCATGTCATCTTGTTGTGCTCAAATCCTATGGATGAGATCTCGATTAATCGACTATGGCTTTGTATTCAACAAATCCTCTGTCTTGTGATAATAAAAGTGCTATTGCTCTCTCATGCAACAACGTACAACACTCAAGAGCAAAGCACATCGACATTCGACATCATTTCATCGGGGAGCAAGTGGAAAGCGGTGTGGTGGAACTCTATTTTGTGAGGACCGAATACCGGTTAGCGGACATCTTCACCAAAGCTCCTCCAAGAGAACGTTTTGAGTTTATTCTTCCACGTCTTGGCTTGAATAGCCTTCAACCGAAACACTCAAACGTCTTGAGGAGGAAGACGAGGAGTAAAGGTCTTTCTTCTTATCTCTTGTATATATCTATTCGAAAAACAAAATACAAAATTATAAAACCTTCAAAAATCAAATAGAAAAATATAAAACTTTCAAAATCCATAAAAATTTGAAAATTCGAAAATCTTCAAAAATATTGTCATTTTGTCATGTTTCTCTCGATTCGATAATATCTACGGTCTTGATGTTGTCATTCAAAGAATGACACGGGACTTTAGATGTTGTTCGAATTTTTATATATATATAAAAAAATCAAAATTCAAAAAATCAAAAAATATTTTGGGAGAAAGAGAAACAATGGCTTATTGTCATCTTGAGCAATAACCCGGTTTTAAAAGAAAGAACGAGCCATGTTTTATCATGTTTTCAAAATTCCATGCTCGATTCTATAAACATTTATCTCTTTGAAAACTAAATGCTTTGAAAAATAACTCGATCTCTATTTTTGATAATCATCGAGGACTTATTTGTCAAAATCTCTATCTCTCAATCAACAACCTATGTCATTGATTGAGGGGAGAATGATTTCAATTAAATTAAAAGTTATTTGGCATTAAATTGTTTTCAAAAGATGTACATGCATGTTTTATCAATGGAGTTATTTGGTAAATGGTTTTATAAGGATGTACATGTCGTCCTTCCACATGTGACAAACGATTTCAAATTTTCAATGCACATGTTGAGGGGAGCATCTATCTTAAACCTATGATTTGAAACGTGATCATTTATCTCATGTGCGACTTCCTCTAGTATGTGCAAAACTCTTTTCAAACCTCGAGGCACATATTGGGGGGCAAATTGTAAATCTCATCCTTCACGGAAATGCTTTATCTACTTGATTTGATCAAGGAAGTGATGGTGATATTTTTAGAAAATGGTAATCAAAGAAGTAATTTCTTCCTCTTGCCTCCGTGTGCAAAACGATTTCAAACATTTGATGCACATGATGAGGGGAGCACTTATTCTAAAAATATCAAAAATAATTCAGTACAAAATGCTTTGATAATATATCACAAGTATCTGGATTGATTTTCAAATGGTTTCAATTGGTTCCAATGGCGGATGAACAATACCAAAAGACCGACCAACTTTACTTTATGTACGGTGATATAAGGATGATAAGGTTAGGTATGTGTTCCATGATCCGCCGAACCGGAGGGATCTACCGATTACAATCCACTAGTTAGTGTAGAAGTCCTTAGGTATGATGATAAAAGGATATAATTGAGATATGGGAAGAGTGCGGACTAAGACCGAGCTAATCTTGGAATAAACCCAACAAGGTTCTAGCTATGAAGTCTCGGTAAGCTTGAAGGGTTGAAGAATTAAAAAGAATTGATGAGAAAGGGTGAAAACAAATAGCCCTCCATTTATTCAACCTTAGGGCGTAAACGGGTTCAACTCATATGCTATTGATGGTAACATCGGTATTGAAGACAAGGCGTCATGGACCCAGTGACGCACTGATCTGTGGTGAACCGTCAAGTCTAATCACACAAACTGGCTACTTGTGAATGACCAGCCGTAACAGACTTAAAACAGTTCAGACACAAATACGATGAAGATCAGAGAATACAATGAATTCCCGGGTCGTTAAGTCCCACGGAGACTCAATGGTGTGTAGACACTTGATCAGACGATAGAGTGATCACTAAGGATAGTGATCGGAAAGGATTTGGATAGGATAATTACACCACTGAAAAAGTTTATAAAAATAAAGCGACTTAAATGCAAATTAAGAAAATTAAAAAGATAAAAGATATTAAATAAACGCTATCACTATATTTAAAGTGATGAACGTTTAAAACCAAAAATGTACGTTTAAATTAAAAACTACGTAAGCGTACAAAATAAAACGTGAAACTTACACAATATAAATCCTAAAAATATGAAAAATACATTTTTACAATCCTAATGATAAAAGAAAATTTATAGAAAAAGAAAATTATTTTTATAACTATTTATTTAATTATTATTAATTAAAAACTATTTATAACTATTTATAAATACTCTAAAATAGAAGAAAATACAAAATAAGGCTAGAAAAATAAACTTATGATTCAGAAAAATATAAAATACTATAAAACTAATTTTAAAACTGAAAATATATTTTTTAGACTTTTATATATTTATTACTAATTTAAAACTATTTAAAACTAATTAAAATGCTAGAAAATACTTTTAAACTAAGAAAAATATGGAAAAATACTTTTCTGGCTTTTTATATTTATCTAAACATAAGAAAATTGAAAAATTATTTTTGAAGCTTTTCTTAATTATTTGTATTTAAAGCTAATTAAAAATGCTTAAAACTAATTTAAATTAAGAAAAATAGCAAACAAGCTTAGAAAAATCGAAAATTGCAGGAAAAGTCTAAAATAATATAAGGAAGCTAAGAAAATGGAAAAACATGGGGTTGTGTGCAAGATATTGAAACTGATGAACAAAGTGCTTATAAATAAGCACTTTGAAGAAGCAAATGGAAACCAAGAAGCACCAAACCAAAACAGGAACTCAAATATGCTAAAACTACTCTAATACAACTAGAAATAACAAGCCATGACCTCTGATTTGCAAGTTGCTATGATTTGGTTGATAAGACTAAAGTGCAAAAACAGAATTTGGTGGTCTACTTTGAGCTTAAAAATAAGCCAACCAATAAGCTGAAACTACAGAACAACAATTAGAACTTGAACAAGACCTGGCTGAAAATGTGTAAACCAAGAATTAGACCTAGAGGAGCTCAAGTGAGCCCTGTACAAGCTCTGCAAAAGCTCCATAAACCCTGTGCAGACTTGATGCCCTGCACAGGGGATTTGACATCATATTGAAAAGCTCTTTTGGAGCTTAAACAAAATTCACAAAATTATACTAAAATAAACATAAGAAAGTAGACCAGCATGAGATTTTAAAACATCAATTTTCACTAGAAAAGACCTAGAAATAAGCTCTTGAAAATCCTCTAGATGGGCTCAAATATGGTTTGTGCATTTTGACTTTTAAAGCAAAAGCGAAAAGTTGACTATAATGAAATTTGAAGCTAATTTTGGATTGAACTTGATGTTAAATGATGAAACAAGGTTAATGCAAGCTATATCTAAGTACTTTAAACATAAAACAAGATTTTTATATTGCAAAACTCAACGAGAAAGTGTGAAGACAGATGGAAAATGAATTTTGACTATAGGTGTTTTGCAGCACAAAGTATGACTAGAATGAGTCTAATAGGACTAAACAAGCATGACCCAACAGATATCTATCAACGCTATGACCTAAAAGATGATAGCACAAGCAATTCCAAACACCCTATAATCAATGCTAAGCGAATTTAAGTAAGCTAACTAGTGAATGTGCTTGAGATGTTGATCAAACTAAGCTTACATGAGCTAAATACAACTATATAACTAAGTTTACACTACTGATGACCATAGATACATAGACAAGCATAATATGCAAATTTGAAAAGAAAATGAAAGTGAAAATGGAACTCACAAGGGCCCAGATGGTTGCAGGCTAAACCAAACCCAATTCTACATTACCCTAACCTATTCCAACCCAAATTAACCTCTGCAACACCCATTATCAGCTTCCATTCCAATTTGAGCTTTTTGTTGACTTTTGTTGACCATGGATCAAATTTACTTGAAAATGATTCAAAAGCTTTTCAAAAGCTATAAATAACTTAAGTAAACTTGTTTAAGCTTCCAAAGAAGCTGTTTGAATCTTAAACATAGGTGTTTAAAAACTAAATTTGCAACAGTGGAATTGTGAACATTAAATTTAAATGAAACCTTGAAATAGAACTTGAAAACAGATGATATTGATACAATTCCTTAAGTTTAGTACATAAGAGCAGAGAATTAAAGTTTTTAAACTAAACTAAGACATTAACATTGAAAACGACATACATGTGAAAAAACTAAAACTAACTAACTGCCCAATCTTCTCTCTTCCTTCTCTTTTATAGTTCCACTAGCTTCTCGCTCTTGGTCTGAGATAATCCCACCTCTTTTTGTGGCCATTGGATCACTTAAAGCGTTTCTAGCCATTTGATTGGATTTTGGCGGGAATTGGATTATGACCTGTTGGGGTTGAGTAAAAAGGATGAAGATGCATTAAATGTGTTTTGGAGGGTAGGAGAGGTGGGGGGACAAGGAGAGGATAATATGTTGAGCTGGGGGAATGGGTTTGATTGAGTTGCAGGCAGCAGTTGAAAGGGAGGACTTTAGGCGCCAACTGGGGTGTTTATTTGACCAAGTGGTTGACCAGAGATATTATTAATAGGGGGGGTCCAAAATGGTTAGTGACAGGGGTCCAAAGGGTAGGCAAGGGTCACAATTGTTGACAAGGGTCTAAATGGTGTAAAGGTTTTAATAAGATAGGGACCATTGTTGTAAATTCAGAAAATTAAGGGACCTATGCTGCCAATATCTCAAAGTTTTTCCAAGGACTAAAAGTGACAATCTCAAAAAGTACAAGGACCAATCTTGCCATTTTCAAATTTCCAGGGGCCATTCTTGCCAATTTTCAAACTTGAGGGACCAAAGTTGTAATTTTGCAAATTTTAAACTTTGAAAGGTTTGTTTAACAACTTTGAATCCCATGGACCTTAAATGACATTTTCTTTATTTTGATACACTGTGGACTGTTTTGACAACTTTTGAAACTTGGGGACTAAAGCGCCAATTTTGCAAATTTGATCGTTTTCATCGATTTTGATATTTTGCATTTAAAACACATAAAACACTTTTTGTGATATTTTGATCATTTTGATGTGTTTCGAGTGTTTTCGGATGATTTTCAGGTTTATATAGTACAAAAATGATGAGTATTTAGACACTCATCAATCCCCCACACTAAGATATTGCTAGTCCCTAGCAATGATTTGAAGCTTTAATGGATTTTAAAACTCTTTACCAAAAGCCATCACTACGGAGTAGCCAAATGTTTCAGTTCAAGTAAGAACCTTGGTACATCGATAACCAAATGATTTTAAGCAAATCATAAGTCGTAACGGATTTGATGTGTCTTTACCATAAGCCGTACCCTTGGACTAGCCAACTCTTAGATAAATTATCGGATTATCTTTGGTGAGTGAATACCAATTATGGATTTTCCTTTGCCTTTACCACAAGCCATAATCTTGCGGGCTAGCCAACTCTTCACTTTTAAGGATATGGTGAGTTGAGAACCATACAATTTTGGGCAAATTGCAAGCCATATAAGCGGATTTGATATATCTTTACCAAGAGTCGTTTGCTCTGGATTAGCCAATCCTTTTGTCTTACGAACATGGCGGATCGATAACCAAGTCGAGTAAGTGTAGAACACTTACTCCAAAAAAAATTTGGCCAAAAGCGGGGAATTGGTATAATTATATGATAAAATTCGTGATAATTCCCCCACACTTAGAAATGAATATTGCCCTCAATATTCAAAGTACCTAAGCGGTTATGCCGAAACAAAAACGAAAAGGGAAATACTACGCCATTATTTGAAAGGGTTTTTTTTTTTTTTTTTTTTTTTTTTAAGATATATATATATATATATATAACATGTGGGCATCACCCCACACTTAGGTGGTAGAAAGGGTAAGAAGTCGAAATATGAGTGAAAACCCATATGGTGTGTGCTCTTGTTTTTGATTTCCAGTCGCTAGCTTGACTCGACCCGAATTCATTGGTTCATGGGGAAGCAAAGTGGAAGAAACAATCTCCATCGGACTTTCATTCAAGATGTTTGGATAAACATTGAAGCATGCGAAAGTTCCACACCGATGAGATAAAGAGAGAAAGACCCGCTCATGGATGATAAATGAAAATGCGGGATCAAAATAGTGTCCTCATTCCCGAAGGAGAAAAGGAAAGAGCAACCACACCATTTGTGAAGAATGGAATAAATATGCATTACAATGCATGTCCATTCCTCATTAGAAAGAAGCAAATCACCATTTTGACATTTTTAAGCTTAAATTTGAAGCTTTTATGGTGATTGGTAACAAAATTTCGGGAGGGAGAGCTGGAAGCAGTTCTTCAATCATGATTTTCAAGAAAAGGATGTCTCCTCCGAATCAAAGTAAGTATTGTCAATTCTGTTGAAATTGACTCATCACTAAGAAAATCATCGACCTCCTTCCAAAGTTGTCATCTTCCTCATCCGGGTGAGAGAAGGAATGGAAGAGTCGGAAATGGGACCAGAAATGAGTGAATGATCATTGTATAGGAGACTTCTAGTTTCTCCAAGATCGGCTCAAATCAAAGAGATCATCGTCACTTTACGATGAAAGTGGACCGATGTGAGTGAGTTTATCGGTGAACTCCTCAAGAAGAGGATCGGGCTGTGGGAGTGATGCCTCAACATACTCGATGTCTCCATAAGATTTACAATCATCGCTAAGATCGGAGAAAGTCTCAAATTGATCATTTGGACACTCGAGAGGAAAGGGATATCACACATATGGTCAAAGTTCCTGTGACTCTCTCGGGATTGGGACAAGGTCCTCAACACTAGAATTTATAAATTCGTCCGATTCCTTTTCGAGGAACAGTGTCAAGATGCTCATCCCCATGTTCGAGAGAGTGAGTGGGAGCTTTGGGTGTGATAACAACACCTTGAGGAGTTTAGAAGGACTAGCATACATATGTTTAATACTTTCCATTTGTTCTTACGCTAGTAATTCCATCATAGTCTTTTCTCCCGACTTTTCATGGAAGGAGTTTCAACCGATGAACTTGATGAACCGTTATAAAATTGTAGGATATCAAGGATATCTTCATCATCATCGTCATCGAGGAATGAAACAGAATCGAGAGCTAGATTTGGCCGCTTTTTCTTTTGCAATTGATTCCCTAATAGATTTTTCAAAGGCAATCGGGAATCTAGTTTAGCGACCCGCTCTTGACTAACAAAACTTCCATGGATTTCTCATTTGGATTATCTTTGGGATGTTTAGATTCCTTCAAATCTTTCACTAAATCCAAAAGATCAAGGAGAAGATTTTGAGGAAGTGGGTCGGTGATGCGGTAGAAGTTGGTCATGATACGAAGAGTCGTAATTGTTACAAGGAAATGGATTCCTTGTTTGACAATCCGAGCTAGAGTGAGGACCTCCACAATACTCACATGATTACAATTGATGTGGCCGTGAGTGGTATGTGTTGTAGTCATAATTGTTATCGGGAACCGCTCATAGACAAGCGTGTTTCACGATTGACAATCGAATCGGAATGTGAACCACCACAAGTACTCAACAAGATACAAGCGATGTGTCTCATGATGTGGTAGGCGATGGAATGAATCGGTTGTGTTATGGTAGGAATAGGGATCACGGTTATAGGCGGACCGTTTCACGATTCCACCACGCTACTGGCGGGGCAATTGCCACCATTATAAGGACCACCACACCATTGACAACCAAGAGGGTGAGGATAAGACATAGAAAGAATCAAAGGTTAACAGAGGGTAAGAATTGAAGAATCAAAAAGGTAAGAGGGTAAAGAGGAATATTTTGGTATTTTTAAAAACATGATGATAAAACAAAGAATGAAAATATTTTTGGTGTTGCTAACACTTAGGAAAAGTGTTAATGAACTTTTGGATTTTCGATAACTTTACAAAAAACTTTTTACAAAAGATGGAATATGTGCAAGAATGGGTGCGAAAAGGCTAAACACACGCTAAAGCCTCCCGGCGTGACGGCTAAAATTTGATCGTGGTGAACCGTCAAGTCTAATCACACTGGCTGCACCGTGAATGACCGGCCGTATGAGACTTAAAAGCAGTTCGGACACAAATACGATGAAGATCGAGAGAATACAATGAATTCCGGTCGTTAAGTCCCACGGAGACTCAATGGTGTGTAGACACTTGATCGACGATAGAGTGATCACTAAGGATAGTGATCGGAAAGGATTTGGATAGGATAATTACACTACTGAAAAAGTTTATAAAAATAAAGCGACTTAAATGCAAATTAAGAAAATTAAAAAGATAAAAGATATTAAATAAACGCTATCACTATATTTAAAGTGATGAACGTTTAAAACCAAAAATGTACGTTTAAATTAAAAACTACGTAAGCGTACAAAATAAAACGTGAAACTTACACAATATAAATCCTAAAAATATGAAAATACATTTTACAATCCTAATGATAAAAGAAAATTTATAGAAAAGAAAATTATTTTATAACTATTTATTTAATTATTATTAATTAAAACTATTTATAACTATTTATAAATACTCTAAAATAGAAGAAAATACAAAATAAGGCTAGAAAAATAAACTTATGATTCAGAAAAATCTAAAATACTATAAAACTAATTTTAAAACTGAAAATATATTTTTTTAGACTTTTTATATATTTATTACTAATTTAAAACTAATTAAAATGCTAGAAAATACTTTTTAAACTAAGAAAAATATGGAAAAATACTTTTCTGGCTTTTTATATTTATCTAAACATAAGAAAATTGAAAAATTATTTTTTTGAAGCTTTTCTTAATTATTTGTATTTAAAGCTAATTAAAAATGCTTAAAAACTAATTTAAATTAAGAAAAATAGCAAACAAGCTTAGAAAAATCTGAAAATTGCAGGAAAAGTCTAAAATAATATAAGGAAGCTAAGAAAAATGGAAAAACATGGGGTTGTGTGCAAGATATTGAAACTGATGAACAAAGTGCTTATAAATAAGCACTTTGAAGAAGCAAATGGAAACCAAGAAGCACCAAACCAAAACAGGAACTCAAATATGCTAAAACTACTCTAATACAACTAGAAATAACAAGCCATGACCTCTGATTTGCAAGTTGCTATGATTTGGTTGATAAGACTAAAGTGCAAAAAGAAATTTGGTGGTCTACTTTGAGCTTAAAATAAGCCAACCAATAGTGAAACTACGGAACAACAATTAGAACTTGAACAAGACACTGGTGAAAATGTAAACCAAGAATTAGACCTAGAGGAGCTCAAGTGAGCCCTGTACAAGCTCTGCAAAGCTCCATAAACCACATGTGAGACTTGATGCCTACGCACGAGGATTTGACATCATATTGAAAAGCTCTTTTGGAGCTTAAACAAAATTCACAAAATTATACTAAAATAAACATAAGAAAGTAGACCAGCATGAGATTTTAAAACATCAATTTTCACTAGAAAAGACCTAGAAATAAGCTCTTGAAAAATCCCTCTAGATGGGCTCAAATATGGTTTTGTGCATTTTGACTTTTAAAGCAAAACTGAAAAGTTGACTATAATGAAATTTGAAGCTAATTTTTGGATTGAACTTGATGTTAAATGATGAAACAAGGTTAATGCAAGCTATATCTAAGTACTTTAAACATAAAACAAGATTTTTATATTGCAAAAACTCAACAGATAGGCTGTGGAGACAGATGGAAAATGAATTTTGACTATAGGTGTTTTGCAGGCACAAAGTATGACTAGAATGAGTCTAATAGGACTAAACAAGCATGACCCAACAGATATCTATCACTGCCATGACCTAAAAGACAGATAGCACAGCAATTCCAAACACCCTATAATCAACTGCTAGGCAAATTTAAGTAAGCTAACTAGTGAACAGGCTTGAGATGTTGATCAAACTAAGCTTACATGAGCTAAATACAACTATATAACTAAGTTTACACTACTGATGACCATAGATACATAGACAAGCATAATATGCAAATTTGAAAAGAAAATGGAAGTGAAAATGGAACTCACGAGGGCCCGGTGGTTGCGAGCTAAACCAAACCCAATTCTACATTACCTAACCTATTCCAACCCAAATTAACCTCTGCAACACCCATTATCAGCTTCCATTCCAATTTGAGCTTTCTGTTGACTTTTGTTGACCATGGATCAAATTTACTTGAAAATGATTCAAAAGCTTTTCAAAAGCTATAAATAACTTAAGTAAACTTGTTTAAGCTTCCAAAGAAGCTGTTTGAATCTTAAACATAGGTGTTTAAAAACTAAATTTGCAACAGTGGAATTGTGAACATTAAATTTAAATGAAACCTTGAAATAGAACTTGAAAACAGATGATATTGATACAATTCCTTAAGTTTAGTACATAAGAGCAGAGAATTAAAGTTTTTAAACTAAACTAAGACATTAACATTGAAAACGACATACATGTGAAAAACTAAAACTAACTAACGCCCAATCTTCTCTCTTCCTTCTCTTTTATAGTTCCACTAGCTTCTCTCTCTTGGTCCGAGATAATCCCACTTTCTTTTTGTGGCCATTGGATCACTTAAAGCGTTCTAGCCATTTGATTGGATTTTGGGAATTGGATTATGACTGTTGGGGTTGAGTAAAAAGGATGAAGATGCATTAAATGTGTTTTGGAGGGTAGGAGAGGTGGGGGGACAAGGAGAGGATAATATGTTGAGCTGGGGGAATGGGTTTGATTGAGTTGCAGGAAGCAGTTGAAAGGGAGGACTTTAGGCGCCAACTGGGGTGTTTATTTGACCAAGTGGTTGACCAGAGATATTATTAATAGGGGGGGTCCAAAATGGTTAGTGACAGGGGTCCAAAGGGTAGGCAAGGGTCACAATTGTTGACAAGGGTCTAAATGGTGTAAAGGTTTTAATAAGATAGGGACCATTGTTGTAAATTCAGAAAATTAAGGGACCTATGCTGCCAATATCTCAAAGTTTTTCCAAGGACTAAAAGTGACAATCTCAAAAAGTACAAGGACCAATCTTTCCATTTTCAAATTTCCAGGGGCCATTCTTGCCAATTTTCAAACTTGAGGGACCAAAGTTGTAATTTTGCAAATTTTAAATTTTGAAAGGTTTGTTTTAACAACTTTTGAATCCCATGGACCTTAAATGACATTTTTCTTTATTTTGATACACAGTGGACTGCTTTTGACAACTTTTGAAACTTGGGGACTAAAGCGCCAATTTTGCAAATTTGATACGTTTTCATCTCGATTTTGATATTTTGCATTTAAAACACATAAAACACTTGTTTGTGATATTTTGATCATTTGATGTGTTTCGAGTGTTTCGGATGATTTTGCGGTTTATATAGTACAAAAATGATGAGTATTTAGACACTCATCACGCACTGCACTACAACTTTCCAAACCACTCAAGTTCCTCTTAAAAGGACTTGTTTCATTCTCACGGGAACCGACATTATCTATCGACTTTCTCTTAGAGATGGTTGATATTGAAGAAGGAGACCTCTCCCTAGTCTCCCAGACAGGGATCCAAATATGCACAAATTGAGTCTAGAGCCACGAGATCATCAATAAATCTCATTAGGACACTTTCAATGAAGACTCTCTGCTTCACACAATGTGGAAAGAGAGATTATATTTTGAGTCCCACGCATTATCCTTGTGGTATTGCCGTAACATCCGAGTGATGTGTATACATATTCACAATGAAGATGGAAAGCCTTCGAGCCAACATCAAACAAGCTCTGGTAGGTGGCATGTGAGATCTATTATATAGATCAACCATGTGACAACCGAGCAGAAACAATGGGGCGATTCAATCTCTTGAATCAATCTCGTTCGAGTTATGGATTGACGGATACCTTTGAAAAACCGGTCTTTGTGCTTAACAACTCTTTTATTCAAAGACATCGACCGTGTACTCATTTTCAAACCAAAGGTGTTTTATGATTGATAATTGAGTTTCAATAAAACCTTCGTTGTATTGCAAAACAATTTCTATTGAGCAATACGATTGTTTTCAAATCTCTTTTCATCAATCGATGGACTTAAAATTATTGGTTCACTCACTCCGTGTTGTCTTCTTTGAGATGTTCGGTTTGAGAACAGCTAGAGCATTCGCGAAACCTCGTCAAGGAAATTCTTCAAATTATACCGATCACAGGCAAGACATGTCTTGATCAACGGGGAACCGTGGGCCGTACCTCAATTCAACGAAGTGATCAAAGACACTTTCGTGCTATTTATTGCTAACTTGTATGCGGTGCACCGACGCTTGCGGTGATCGTAATGAAGCGGTCAATCCATAGCCGCATGCTCACTTAACACATTCAACTCAAAGAAATCATGATTAGTGCATCAATGACTCGATATTTTCACTCCAAGCTCGCTACGCCGCCAATATCATGATTTAACAAATGCTTCTCGCTACTCGATGAGAAGATATCATGATCCGTAATGTGAGCATGTCGGTCCTAAAGTCACAACATCACATATTACCAACACCACAAAGGATGTGTCGAGATTGTTGATAGTGATGATCTCAAATGATGGCTCAAAATTATTATCACGTGGATCAAGAAAGACCTCCACTTGGAGTATCCAAACATGCAATAAGAAGAATCAATGACTACGAGCTTAGGAGCAAAGGACTACATCAAGAATGCAAGATCAATTGTTAATGTAATATCTATTTGTATTCAATGTAAGTTTGGTACATGATTGAGGTGACCTCCTTGGGGAGATTGTTAGGAATTAGAAATTCCGGTATTAAAGAGTCGGTCACCTCAAGTATATGTAATCGTTAGAAAGCTCGTAGTCGTAGTTCTTTATGTTAAGTAGTATTTAGTTAAGTAACACCGTGGAGGACGGACGGTCTTTACCCATCGTATGCCACGATCCACACCGATGTGGCGATTTATGTAAGACTATAAATACTCTCTACCTTCCAAGGTAGAGTTGGAGCTCATAATAATATCTTCACTTTCTCTCACTAAGTTCCCTAAACCTCTAACTTTTCTCTCTAGAATTCCACTTATACGCCCACTTTGTATTATGGTTTGATGTATGTGAAATCCAATAACTAATATCCAACACTTCATCTTCCTCCTCATTCCATCTCAACGAAACCAAGAAGATTCGTCATCAACATTGTTTACATCGCTCGTGCTCATCGCCTTAACACTCATCGCACTTGTGTTCCCTATGATGAAGTTCACATATGGAGACATTTACTTTGTGTTGTTAATCTACATTGGGATCATATACCCGATCCTTTGTATCATCCTTAGTATTGAAATGCAATACTACTAATAATCTAGTTATCTAGGTTATTATTATCATAATATGTTTGTCATTTCCTTTGATTTATTTGTTTCATATTCTTTCGTGATACATTAGAAGTCAGGTACGCATGCTAAAAGAAATTGTAGGATAAAACATATTTCGTGGTATAAAAATATAAAACCTATGTGTTTATCAAATCTGTTTCTGTTACTACAGATCCACGGATCCCGGATGATATACTAGCCGGATCCCTTTTGTAAAGGAACCGTATGATCCGTCCTACTGGAAAACAGTTTTAATGCAAGATTAAAAACCACTATCTTTCTAAAAGTAATAATCCACTTGAAAGTTAAAACCTTGAGTGAGTTAGAGTGTTAAAAACCATTGTTAATAAAAATCTAGTAAAAACATTAGATAATCATAGGTTGACCACAAACATCACTGTTTTAACTTATCATTTCTATAGGATTAACTATGACGCATGAATATGAGTTTGATTTTTCACTCACTAGCGTCTACACTCCGAACATCTCTCTTGAACCCAACACGCCTGGCAATCATGTCCGTGGGTTCAATAATCTCGAAAACCGTCACTTCCACGAAGGACGTGTTGTAGACACCTCTCTACAATTCGAAGAAGGTATCAATACCTCCTTCCGAGCCATAGGACTAGAATGTCTTCTTGAAGTCAACTAGAAGATATGTCCAAGGTTCATAATGGAATTCTTCCGTCAAGTTGAACTCGTTCATAACGAGGATCGCTCTCTATCTCTTTGGTTTTATATCAAAAACCAAAAGTTTACTCTAACCCTTGGGCATTTTGCTCACATCCTCCGGATTCCAAATCATAGACAATGTGCCTTCACCGAAGATTGGTCTCTCGATTTCTCTTCAACTTTCGTGAAGAAAATAGCCCATATTGTTCACACATACCCTCCCCGGAAGATTTAAATCGCATAATATGCAAACCTCGACCATATTACTCCGATCCAAACATTATCTTCACACGGGACATCCGAGAAGAGTACAAGCCTCTTGCACTCATCCTACGTGAGAATGTTTGGAGTCTTAGGGGAAATCGAGTAATCCTTCCCGCTTGTTGTGCTCACATGTTGTACTGTTTGCTAACACAACAACCATACAATCTCGCCTACTTCTTCGCAAGGCGAATTGTAAATCTTCAAGGCTCCAAGAATAAACTCATCCCTTATGGAATGTTCTTGACATGCCTCTATCATAATGTTATGCACTTCCATCCTCAATTTCAAAGTCCGTTGTACGTACTTGTGAACAAGATGATGGAACCGCTAAACATATCTCTCATGAAGACTTTCTTCATTCTTGATTCCACCAACACTCATCAATCATGTAATGATCCTCCTAGTGAAAACACTCAAGAAACCTAGTAGTATTTCAAAATAGGATCAATTCTCTTGTATTCGTTCTTTATCAATGTAATCCTATTTCTCTCATGAAATAAAACATCTCACATTTGATATCTTAGTGTTAGAACCCCTAAACTAACCTTGGAATATAATGCATTGTCAAGATCATTGCATACCTTTAGTAAAGGTCCTGCTGAGCAGATGGGCGGATCCGAAAGTTTGTGCTAGACGGATCCCTACACTTAGGGAACCGTGGGATCCGGCAAACAGAAAATGCAATTGCAAGCATTATATTTCAAACATATCCTTAGAACACCTCACACTAAGCTAAACATAGTGTCTTAAGGCAAATTAAGTCCTTATCAAGATAAGTAGATCCTTCCCTATTCATACATAACTCACCTAGATCACACTCTAAGACGCTTGTAGATCTATCATTTGCACCTTAATCCATTACTCTTCCGCTCTCTAGATCCCTCATCATTCTCACATGATCCCTCACATCTAGATTTAGAAATCTTTCGATTATGACAAAATTGATCATAAATCATCCTTACCTCAAAATTGATCAAAGTTGATCAAATTCTAGTTTTCCCATCTCAAAGTTTCTAGGATATTTTCCAAAACACTATCCTAAGTCACAACATGATCTCTAGGATCATTTAGCTTCAATTGACACTCTCATCTTTAGTGTCATCCTTGCTCATCCATTGGTACTCTTGAAAGTTCCAAATCCTTCCATAAAAGACAATCATTAGCTACATCACTCATTACCTTCAAGTACTTAAGCACCCCTTCATTTAAGACACTTAGGAGGACTGAAACACTCAAGATGTTATAGGTATTAGATCTTAGAAACATCATTTCCACTCTTTCATAGCTGCTGAGAGCCGGATCCCTAGGATTAGCCTAGACGGATCCCTCTGAGGAGGGAACCGTGGGATCCGGATGACAGTTTATGTCAAATCTTGCTAAAACAATCATTTCAACTCATCTTCCTAACTCAAACACTCCATCTCATCTTAAATGAGTTCCTAGATCAGTACAAACTCTGAAGTTGACTCTTGTGCATGTTAATCATCACATTCCAATGAATCCTAGTGGCTTAAGGCTTAAATGCACTTGTTAAATCTCTTGGTTTATAAACCACTTTGTTAGGACCTCCATAGTCATCACTCTCATCCTAACCTTCAGCACTTTAGAAACCCTTGCAAACCTCTTGAAATCATCTCATCATGAGGAAAACCCCAGTAGTAACTTATCCACCAAAGAACCACCCATGAAAAGGCGCGTGTTATACGAAATATCTTCAACCGAATCATCTCGGTCAAGCCAACAAATGATAGGATCCTCCTCATCCAATCAAACCAATTCCTAAAAGGATAGTACCCACAAAACTACCAATGCCAAACACCACCATACCTCCTAGGCCAAACAATATCATCTCCTCTAAACCATCACCATTGGTTCCTAGAGCTATTTCATTTACATCCCCACTATCATCACCACACCTCTACAATTTAGAGGACTTGCCTCCTAGGCCATCTCATCCGCTTCCGCCGACAACATTCTTCTCATTAGGAGGAATAATGGTACATAATCAAGGTGTTGAGTCAACACTTGCTCCGGCCTCCTTTTCGCCGTTTCCATCATATAATCCCATTTGGATTATGAGAAATCATCAAAGTCAACCACCCGACCATATGGAAGTTGACACTTCTCTACCACCATCATCATTCTTGGTCGAGTCATTCTCAAATGCGCCCACCAATCCCTCCATCGCTTGAAGCTCATAAGTCGCTTCACTTGATCCTTCGCATCAAGCCATTTCATTTCTTCCACCACCACTACCTAGCCATGACAAAGATTGCTATCATTGCCAACAATGTTGAAAGTTTGATACATGAAGTACGAGAAGACCAACGTTTCATGTTCTATCATCTCCTCGAACGTTTCGACGAGATTAAACCTAAACAAAACTCGAGCTAGAAGATTTTAGTGGTGTCCTAGCATCAAGCGATAGTTGGTTTAGAAATTCCTAGTCATGTATTTTCTTAGTTTTAAGAGTCATGTATATCATAACTCTAGTTTTATTAAATGGAATTACATGCTACTTGTTATTTTCTCGAGCATATGATTACTTTATATTCATATCTCATTTTGTGATAACATTACTTGTTATATCACCTTTCTTGAAACTAATCGCCTAATACGGATCCTCGTATTGCCTAGACGGATCCCTACTAGGAGGGAACCGTGAGACGAAAGCCATTTTCTACTAACTTGGACCACATTTGCGTGAAATTGTGAATTATACTTGCTTTCTAACCTTTGTTTTGTAGTTATTCAATCTACACATGAAGACTTTGACATCCTAAAGCTAGGGGAGCTTTATGTCAAAGCAATACATTGCAAACGACTTGCAATACTAGGTTTACTTTCGTGACATCCCTTGCAAAATTGTAATCATCAAGGGGAGCACATTCGTCACTTAGACGAAATCTTTGCAAACTTACTTGCAAACAAACTAGATTAGTATCACTTTCTTGACGCCTTACATAGGGATGGACTCGTCAAGGGGAGTAAAGACGAGATCTTTTCCGTTACTTGCTCTCTATTTCTTTTATTTTTTTCTTTCACATGTTTTTAAAAACGATGTGTTGCTTTCCTTCAAACACTTTTGTTTCGACAAAAGGGGAGAAGAAAGTAAAACTCTGATTCAAACTTTTACTAATTTTAGCTTTTCCTTAAAATAATTTTATGTTTTGTCATCAACAAAAGGGGAGATTGTTAATACAAATAAGCGTAAAAACGTTTATTTATATTTTACGATCTTCTAATGTTTTGTCGATAACAAACGTAAAATCACGTTAACGAAACAAATAAAATACGTAAATGGTTTGAACTAATAGTTTCTAACATATTCACACTTTCACATAAAACACTAAAACAAGTATAAGTGATTTTATGATTTAGTAATACATATGTACAACAACTAGTGTTTACATATTTTGGGTAAAATATACATAACTAGTATGTAGTATATTGGGTAATATAAATGGGTAGAAACTTAAGTATCACAACCCATTGGGCAAATACATTGAATGTAGTTGGGTACAACCCAAAGCCCATAACCCATAGAGCTTGACCCATAACCCATTGCATGATATCATGCTTATATCATACATGGATAATATCCATAACCCATGGATCAACCCATACCCACTGACCAAGTGCATTGCACTCAAAGATACATTGTATCTAGCCAAAGATCCATGGTTCAACCCATGACCCATGACCCATAACCAAAATACCCATAGGTAAAGGAGTGTCCCACGGATCCCTAGCTTAACGCTAGAGCGGATCCCTTGTGAAAGGGATCCGTGGGATCCGGGGAACGATGGATTTTTCATCTATAAATAGTGAGCCATTTCTTCATTGTTTCTCACCCTTTCTAACACACTTTCTCCCCGAGTTAAAACTCACTAACCTCAGATCCAAGAGATCTATGTTTGTAGTTTTGTTTTTGTGTGATCTTTTAGGTTCCTCTTAAAGGCAAGATCACCACCTTTGAAGTCGAGCAAGCTCAATTCCATGAGTTGCCATGCTTCCTCATCATTAAGGCTCATCAAGTCTTCTTGTTGATGATTCCTTTCTTTCTTCAAAGAAGTGTAGTGTTGAAGACATTAGTGAAAGATGTCTCAAGTGTCAAGACGAAGATATTAGTGAAGCGTATCTATCGTCTATAACATAAGCACTTGTGGTAGGTGCTTAGAAGTCAAGACAAGAAGCATTAGTGAAAGGTGCTTAGAAGTCAAGACTAGAAGCATTAGTTAAAGGTGCTTAGAAGTGAAGACACAAGACATTAGTGAAAGGTGTCTTGTAGATCTAGTCAAAGGCATTAGTGAAAGGTGCCTTAGATGTACATTCGATATGGTGTGTTTTGATGTACTAGATAGACTAACATTAGCTCCAAGGATATTGATATCCTTGATGATGTTGTAAAGGAGTAGATCTCCTTTGGGATTAGTCGTTGGTGTAGTGTGGTAGTAGTTCCTCCATTGCAATGGAACTAGGTGCTTAGCCTAGTACCTAATAAAGGGTAGGAGACGTTGTGAAGGTGTAGTTCACCTTGGAGTGAAATAACTAGGTACTTAGCCTAGTACCTTATAAAGGGTAGGCGACGTTGTGTAGGCGTGGTTCACCTTGGAGTGAAAGAACCCGGTGGTTAGCCTAGCACCGAAAAAGGGTAGGCGACGTTGTGAAGGCTTCTCCGCCATAAGGAGATTGGTGTAGTTATTACGAACTCTCGAGTAGGTGACTCGGGGAGTGGAGTAGGGCAAGGAAGGTGTCCTTGTACCCGAACCACTATAAATAATCGCGTTGTGGTGTTGTGCTTCTTACTCTTATCTTTTCATTACTTACCTTTATATGCTTGTTTATCAACATCCAACACACACATCCAAATATATTGACATAAGTCAATCTAAATAGATTAAAAGGAAGTTTTAATTGGCAAAACTATTCAACCCCCCCTTCTAGTTTTCCACACATATAAATTAAGAAAAAATCTTGGCCACCTCATGTCTAAAAAACATGCATGTCTTTATTACATAAAACCTCCAAGAGACACTGGTTTTAAGCAATTATACGTATTACAAACTCAAATTTCCAAACATCCATTTATATGGATTTACGCTTGTTTTCCTCTATATTTCACTTTCTGGAAAAATACGAGCATTGGAGCTAAAGAGACGCGGATTTGGAGAATTTATAAAAGATCTATCATAGTATGCTTATTTTGAAGCAGTTACGGCGTAACTCCTCTCTCACATTACGCCGTAACTAAAGCGTGGCTCAGAAAACCAACTCAATAGAAGATTACGGCATAACTCCCCAAAAGATTACGACGTAACCAACTAGGTCAAATGAGGTTCCGCGCCGCTGCAAGCTACACCGTAACTCTTGCATCAATTACGGCGTAACCAAGAATTATTGAAGATACGAAGTAACTCCTTCCATAGTTACGCCGTAACCAGTAGTTTTAGTGCAAAATACGAAGAATTAGATGTTACGGCGTAACTCTTATAATTAGTTACGCCGTAACCAGATCTGGCCTATAAATACCCCACGATTTCCAGTATTTCAAATCATCCCATTTCACACACAACACAAAGTGAACGTGAGCAAAAGTCGAAGGCAGATCTAGAGGAGCATACGGAGCTATCTCCAAGGGAGAAATCACTCCCCTACGATAAGCATTTGCCTTTTATCTTTTCTTTACTTTCAATTCATGTAATATATAATGTTAAACATTAAATCGATTGTTATAGTTAATATGAGCGGCTAAGAACCTCTGGTGCTGGCCTAGTTATGATTCCTTAATTGTTTTGTTTGCGTTTACATTGCTTCCAGATAATTATTTCTAAGTGTATGCATGCATAGTTTGTTGGTAGCTACCCTTGTTTGGTAGTTTTGAATGGCGGTAGTGGCTAGTTAGTTAGAAGATATGACCAATGACCCTAAGTAAGTAGATCGAGATGGGAAGGGTAAGATATGACCAATCAAGACCCTTTCGCTTGTGCGATTTGACCAACCGATCACCTACCGTTTGGATGAACTTAAGAAGTAGGGGTGAGTGTTTAAGATGCTAGCGCCCGGCACTCACTATTATGAATCTAGCATGTAGCGGTACTTAATGACTTGACTTAGGGGACTAAGAACAACTGGACTTATGATGGGTCACCTGGTTTCTCCAGTGGGACCCTTTGCTGGTAGGTTAGGATGAACTAACCAAATGCTGTCCTAGAGACTTTGACCCCACCTGAAGTAATTGGAAGTAATTAGACGTAAATATAACTAGTTAGGATGAATAACTAGGTTAGCACCCCTCTCCTCGATTGATCACAACCCTCGCCTTTATTTGCTTTAGTAGTTAATTATATCAAAATTATATTAAAATCTGTGACACCTAGACTTAGTTTAAATCCGCACACATAACTCTTGGGACGACCTCAGTTTTACCGAATACTACACTACCCACGATCGGGTACACTGCTCGTTAGTGCATTAGGGTAGACCATAGGTATAACGAGAGAATATAAATATTAAAACCTGCATCAAGTTTTTGGCGCCACTGCCGGGGTGTTATATTTGGATTTCTATTAAGTCTTTCATTTCTATTTTGTTTTAATTTTTCTCAATTTCTCACGATCTCTTTTCAAGTTTCAGGTACGATAGAAGTTGTTAACATTGATGACCTCACTCTTGAGGAATATTTGACGTTAACTAGAGATGAACAAGGACCATGGATCGTTAGGCCAACCATCGCTGAAGATGCTCAATTCGAAATCAAACCTCAATTTATGAGAGAGTTGCGTGCAAACCCTTTCTCAGGAAGCATTACCGATGATGCTCACGAGCACGTAGACAACGTAGAATACATTGTCAGCCTATTCAAAATTCCAAGAGTCTCAAACGATGTTGTCATGTTACGTGTGTTCCCTATTTCTCTCAATGGAGCTGCTAAAAGATGGGTTGATCGATTACCTGCCGGGACAGTCAACACCTGGCCTCTCCTAAAAAAATATTTCATTCAGAGATACTGTCCTCCATCCAGGACTGCTAAACAATTAGAATAAATCCATAACTTCAAGCATGAGGGTGATGAAACGTTGTACCAAGCATGGGAAAGGTACAACGAATTATTATACAAGTGCCCTACTTACGACCTCAACAGCCAGCAAAAGGTGAACGTCTTTTACAAAGGTCTGAACATCTCCTCAAGGCAAATGATCGATTCTCAAGGACCAATACCTGGAATGACTCCAACATTGGCTCTTGAAACTATTCAGAAGATGGCTGACCACTCTCACAAATGGCACAATGGAGGGAACAATCGAAGTAAGGGTGGAAATATGGAAGGCCTTGAAGCAATAAACAACAAATTAGAAAGTCTCGGAAGAGACATGAAAAAGCTCAAGGAGAATGTGCATTCCATACAAGTTGAACGAAATGAACACAATGGCGCTCTCCCTACTAAGGAATGCTCATTCAACGAGGAAGTTAAAAGGATTGAAGAAGTGAAATATGGAGGTGGAAGTCCCTTCAATGGATACAATGGTAACAGGGCTAGATACCGAGAAAAATCCCCAGGGTTCTATACAAGAATCAACAACAATCCTCCTAGACCAAGCCTTGAAGAAATAATGCATAAACATATCGAGAGTCTACAAAGAAAAGTGATAGACTCAAGGAATGGATGGTCAAGGTAAAAAGACACCAACATGAACTTGGAACCAAGATGCGCAATTAAAACCTCGAAACCCAAATTGGGCAATTAGATAAAAATCTTGAGACCAGTAATGACAAAGCCATTTCCTGCAAAGCCATATTTGCACAAGATAAACCGAAGAAAGAACAGTGCACCTCTTCTATCACCAATGATCTATCCGGGATTAACTACCTATAAGAAGATGATAAATCGGAAGACGACGAGGACATGCCAAGCCAACTTCCTGAAAAGGAGCACTGTCAGGAAAGTTTTCTTCTTCCATGCACTATCGGTAATCTTAAAAATCCCGCATTAGCTGATTTAAGGGCTGGGGTAAACCTTATTTTTACCACATTGTTTGATAAGATAAAACTTACCAATTTAAAAGAAACAACGATGATGATTGAAATGGCTGATTCCTCTAAAGTTGTACCTAATGGAGTAGTTAATAATGTTCTCCTTAAAATTAGGAAATTCCTTTTTCCTACTGATTTTGTGGTTATTGATATGGGGAAACGGGAGACTTACAACTTAAGTGTTCGAAGGCCTTTTCTGGCCACTTGTCGAGCACATATAAAGGTTTTTGAAAAACAAATTTCTTTGGGAACTGAAAAAGAACGAATCACTTTCAGCATGAAAGAACAATTAAATCCTAAGTTAGAAATTTCAAATAAAGTTGATGTTGTCAACATTCCATCGCTCGACCCACCTTTATGACATAATCTACGTACTAACAATCGTGGAGGAAATTTTGATAGTAGTGAACAGGAACAGGGAAAGATCTTCCCGATTGAGGGGATTAAGGAAGCTCTGGATCCTAACAAACATTACGGCACCCCTATATTGACAGAAGATAACGAATCAATGAAAGCATGGCCCTCGTATAACCCTTTTCGTTAATTTTGTGAGGGAAGGGTGGATGAATGGACGTGCCTTCACGAGATTGAGAGACACAATGTAAAATTCAGAAAATTATCTTTTGAAGATTGGTACAAGGTAAGATTTGGAGACTCGGAAATCAATGCGAGATTAGTAAAACAACTAAAATGCAATTACGATAACTATCACCTTATTGATATAATGACCAATGATGAGAGATCAAACACAAGTGCAAAAATTGATCCTATAGCAGAAGGTGACGACTACGGAAAATCATGTTTATCGTTTGATTAGTGGCTCACGCAAAAATTTGGAACATGTAGCATCGGAAACACAGCGAGAAAAAAGGTTTCTATCGAATGGATGAATGATTGCTGCCAATTAATGGAGGAAGTTGGCCTAGTTCAAAGGCCACCATAAAGCCCCGAGGCTTTGATTCTAACTTAAAGACTCGTAAATAAAGAAAAGTGCTCTTTCGGGAGACAACCCAAATTATCCCTTTCATTTGTTTTATTTCATTTCTGTTGGGTTTTGTGTTTTTAACCATTTTTGCAGGGAAACGAAGAAAAATTGTTGCTGCATCATGCTGATCCGACCAGAGCTATGGCGTAACTCAATATCTTGGTTACGCCGTAACAAGCCTTTGTGCAGCAGAACAAGTCAGAAGCATTACCAATTACGGCGTAACCCCAGCTATGGTTACGCCATAGCCTCACCCCTGTCAGGTTTTGCTTAATTACGGCGTAACTCCTTATGGGAGTTACGACGTAACTACCCTCTGTAACACCTCTTTCATTTTAAACGCAATAACCTTGTATTAGTTTTCAAATGAACTTTGTGGGTATGTTCCTTGTAAGCCCTCACGAGACTACACTCGTCCACTTGGGACACCAAGTGGTTTAAAAGGCTTGTTGCATACGCTAAATGCAACCGTGGTTCCTACGAAAGTGTTAAATTTCTTTTTCCTTTTTCTTTTTCTTTTTAGAATTATGCTTGTCGGTAGTGTGATTTCAGGGATTGAAGTTTGTTCATGGATGCTTATGCGAAGGCACGACTCTTTTCGTGGGCCTTCTTTCTTTTGGAGCAAATTTCGTGGAAGTTCTCCTCTAATTCTACTTTTTCTTCACCTTTATTTAACACTTAGTACAAAAGGGACTTTGTACAATTCAAGTGGGGGGACGAGAGTAGAATTATCTCTTGAACTTTATTGCCCTCGTTTTTCTAATTTTTTTGGAAAAATTATGCCATTTTTAAAATTTTGACATGTTTTTCTTAACCTAACTAGATTAGACCTTAGGCGAGCACATTATAACCCTTGATATTATATGGTGAGATTAGCCTTATCCGTTTCCAAATATTTACCCCAAATCCACCAAATTATGAGTGTGCCGGTAGCTTGTAAAATTTAGAACTTGGCCTTTTCATCATTTCGAGACCATAGACGAGGTATGTTGAGTTAGCTCCATGTATTTGGACTTTCAGTTTAAGAAGGCAGTATTATAGGATTATCACCCAAATAGCCTACCATTGTGTGTCTATCGATTAGTCACCTCGACTTCTCGACCCCCATGTTAAACCCTTTATTGCACTCACCTTTAGTGCAAGATACCCCTAGATACACCCTTCTAAGCCATTCCTTTCATTTTGTTCACCCAACATATTATTTCGATACACCATTACACCTTAGCCTACCCTGTAGTCTTTATTTGTAATTGGGAAGTCATTATTTGCCTAAGTTCAAGGTTCAAGTGGAAAGGTTCGGGAATCACGCTCTCGTCGACGACATATCCTTAAAGATCATTGAAGACCCCCCAAATTCCCATATTGTTCATCTCAAGTGGGGGAATATTATGTTATGTTCAAAAAAAATGATAGAGTGATTCGAAAAATAAATAAATAAATAAATAATTATTATTGTTATTTAATGATTGTAAAAGTGCGATGTTATAAGCACTATTGCTATGAGCTTAATATAGATTTCGTGTCGAGGAGGCCACCTCGGTTACATTTGAAGAATGAAGTTGGAAGTGTGCCCATCATGACGTCCTCTAATGGCACATCTACCTGGTTATATCATGATCCGGTTTCTTGACTTTGAAACATGAACTTTGGGCAAACGGTAAGTGGTGATGACTTAGTTGTAGATTTAGACTATTGGCTTGATTTTGTTTTACACCAATTTTATCCCATGTCTTATCCTACCCTTTAGTCATGAAACGTGTCTAGGTGATGCAGCGAGCAATCTTTGGTGTCTTGGCCATGGATTTGGTCATGTATCATTTATTTTGTCCACTTCGCCGTGACATTTTAGTAATGACAAATCACCCTTAACCTTTGTCGTGTCTACCCATATTGCCTTCAAGAATTGTTTAGTCCTTAACTCTAGTGGTGGAGATTTGTGTAACCGCCAAGCTTATGATAGAATACATTCTATGACTGTGCAATGAGTGATCACCCCGAAATTGACATTTAGAATAGTTGAGAGATTTGAGTTTTTTGTTCCCATTTAGTGAGGTGTTCGGCTTTGTTTTATTCTAGCATAAGGGATTTGTAAACTTATATTTTCCAGGTAATGGGAGATATCATTTTAGGAATCTATCTAATAAGGTCTACTTGAGGGCAAGTAGAGTTCAAGTGGGGAGATATTTGATAACATCAAATAATCCTGAATATTAAGTGTCAATTTCCCCCGATAATGCTCGTATTTTATATCATTTATATGGATTTACGCTTGTTTTCCTCTATAATTTACTTTCAGGAAAAATACGAGCATTAGAGCAAAAGAGACGCGGATTTGGAGAATTTATAAAAGATTTATCATAGTATGCTCATTTTGAAGAAGTTACGGCGTAACTCCTCTCTCACATTATGTCTTAACTAAAGCGTGACTCAGAAAACCAACTCAAGAAGATTATGGTGTAACTCCCCCAAAGGCATCAATTACGGCGTAACCAAGAATTATTGAAGATACGGTGTAACTCCTTCCATAGTTACGCCGTAACCAGCAGTTTTAGTGCAAAATACGAAGAATTAGATGTTACGGCGTAACTCTTATAATTAGTTACGCCGTAACCAGATCTGGCCTATAAATACCCCATGATTTCCAGCATTTCAAATCATCCCATTTCACACACAACATAAAGTGAACGTGAGCAGAAGTTGAAGGCAGATCTAGAGGAGCATACGGAGTTATCTCCGGGAGAAATCACTCCCCTACGATAAGCATTAGCTTTTTATCTTTTCTTTACTTTTAATTCATGTATTCCGTAATGTTAAACATTGAATCAATTTTTATAGTTAATATGAGCAGCTAAGCACCTCTGGTGTTGGCCTAGTTATGATTCCTTAATTGTTTTGTTTGCGTTTACATTACTTCCGTATAATTAGTTCTAAGTGTATGCATGCATAGTTTGTTGGTAGCTACCCTTGTTTCGGTAGTTTTGAAAGGCGGTAGTGGCTAGTTACTTAGGAGATATGACCAACTGACCCTAAGTAAGTAGACTGAGATGGGAAGGGTAAGATATAACCAACTGACGATCCTTTCTGCATGTGCGATTTGACCAACTGATCACCTACCGTTTGGATGAACTTAAGAAGTAGGGGGTGAGTGTTTAAGATGCTAGCGCACGGGCACTCACTATTATGAATCTAGCATGTAGCGGTGCTTAATGACTTGGCTTAGGGGACTAAGAACAACTGGACTTATGACGGGTCACCTGATTTCTCCAATGGGACCCTAGACGAACTGACCAAATGATGTCCTAGCGACTTTGACCCCACCTGAAGTAATTAGACGTAAACATAACTAGTTAGAACGAATAACTAGGTTAGCATCCCTCTCCTCTATTGATCACAACCCTCGCTTTTATTTGATTTAGTAGTTAATTATATCAAAATTGTATTAAAATCTGTGACACCTAGACTTAATTTAAATCCGCACACATAACTCTTGGGACAACCTCGGTTTTACCGAATACTACATTACACACGACCGGGTACACTGCCCGTTAGTGCATTAGGGTAGACCATAGGTATAACGAGACAATATAAATATTAAAACTTGGTCAGTAAAACCTGCATCATACATCAATTACACAAAAAAGGGTAACATGATAAAATATGACGCAACTTTACTACATCTCTTTGATAAAATTTAGTGCATCTGTTTGAGGCACTTTAGTGCATCCATTTGGTCAGTTGGTGTAACTTGCAAATTATGAGATACATGTTCAAATTCAATTTATGTCTTAAGAAACTAGCATGAAAAATCTATAGGTGATAAATCAAATTTTAAGCTGCAAATGAAATAGTTCAAAAATATAACGACAATTATAACACTATTTAGGAGCCTGAATGATTTCTCTAAATCTACCAACTCACTTGTTGGTACTGATATCCATTGGCTTTGTTTAAGACAATGAAGATAATGTGAATAACAAAACTTTCAATTAACATTTATAATACCGAATAAAAAAGAAATTGCAACACACCTTCAAGTTTGGTACTCGAGTTAATTAGCAATATTTTCCTTTCTAGCAATATTTTCCTCTAAAATTTGTCTATTGCTTTGAAAAGCTTTTTCATTAGATGAGTCATGGTTATCTCGTTTCTGTTCTTGTGGGTTAAGTGGAACTGCAGGTGACATTCTTGGTTCTTCAGGTCGTGATGTACGATCTTTAAAAGCATTAATCACGTTAAGGTTCATTTAGCTCTGTAAAAACATCTCTTTTGGTTTCTTAAGCTTTCAGTACACTTGATCAGCTTCTTCATCCTTGCAGCTGAAATTCAAGTGCTTTTTTGCAAGAGCAAAAGACTCTTCCCTATCAATCGTGTGTTTTGACAGTGAAGAACAAATCCAACACTAGAAACATGACACAAAAAAATCTTAGTGAGTACATGAAAATTTTCAATATAAAGCATTGATTTATTTTTACTTCATTCAATGTGCGAAAATTTCATACCAATGATATCATTAAAGCCTGTAATTTACTTGTGTACTCTTTGCTGACATTAAAATTCCCAACGAAAAATGTGAGAATCTCTCCACTATGATCTTTGCACCCTCCTGCATCCATAATCAAGTAAATCTACTTAAGTATGTTATATGTATTGATTATATTCAACAATGAATTTCTTATACCAATTAAAGATGTGACACTACATAACCATGAAAAACATGAAGTCTATATGGCAAATCTGAGAATATGGTCCATACACAACGACCTGAAAAGTACACATATAGAGAACAACTAAAGAAAAAAACTTTACAAGCTGGTAAATAACCAACGTGAAAGATGGTGTGTTTGTTTCACAACTATAGGCATGGTGAAAATAATAAGTTGGCTCCAAATAGGTAGAAACATATCGAGAACTTTAGGATGTTGCAGAAGTGAGCTCCTGATGAAGAGGGAGACTTGATATGAGCGGGAACCTCAGAACCCTCTAAAAAATATATTTCCTTCACAACTTCTATAAAAATTCGCATTGAAAGCGTACATACAAAAAAACTATTAATTTGCTTATCAAAACTTGTAAGTTCTAGTTTACTACTTCAATCATTAAAAATTAGGGCATCACAGTGTAACAAAAATCTATTCACAAAAAATTAGGGCATCACAATGTAAAATTAATGTATCTCAGTTATAAAATCTCATTCAGACATTTTATTAAACACTTGGTGTACAGTTTTTGCAAACATGTTTTCATTCATTTATTTCTCAATTTTGTTTCAAAATAACAATTCTATACAATGAATCATGTTAATAAACTTAGAAAATAATTACATCTCTAAACAAAGATGATGATTAATGAATCAAATTTCATATAAACAAAAACCTAACTCAATATTAACAACAATTTATGCTGATAAAACAACAACAATCACATATATAAGCTTTATAATTGATTTTAAGTAGCAAAAATAACCAAACTATAATCAAAATCAGTTACATACCTTAATTTGAATATAGATTTGATAAATTATGATGAGATCATATTGTGAATCTGTTATAATGACATCTTATCAGATAACATGATATGATTTCGTGATGAGATGATTTCATGAATATGATTTCATTAATATTTGATTTGATAAATCCGGAACTGAAAGAAGGATAAGATAAAATGAGAGAAAGAAGATCGGTGTGTGAAATAATAGAAAGAAGAAAAAGTAAAAGTGAGAGAAAATTAGACATTATATATGAAATGTGCGAATTTACAAAACACTCCTTTAAAAAATAAAAAAAGTTACAATCAGGTCCATGTAGTTAAGTGATAAAAAAGGAGGGGAAGAGGGGTGATCTAACGGTTGATATCACTTCTCTCACTTTTCTCTTGAGATCAACTTTTTAAATGATCTAATATATATATATGGTGAGGATCAGGTGCGGATTTTTTTAATTCGTGCGGATGTGCGGATAGATTTGGACCGCGCATTCTAGATCCGATCTTGACTTTTGTAAAAAGTCAAGATCTGCTAACTTCACGGCACCAATTGACCATGTAAACGATTTTTTAATTTTTTCCTTTTGAGGATCCTTAATATTGTTATCTTCTTTCATTTTTTATTTTTCCGTTTTCTCGAGCACTTTTTGTTTTTTTGATTATTAGTCCCACCGTGATATTAACGATATTATGAGTCTTAGTGTGATATTATGAACCGTGATATTATAAAATGATGATATTATAAAACCAACTGTGATATTAAGTTTTTTACATGTAAAATGAACCTTGATATTAGAAATATATGATAGTTACTATGATATTAATAATTTTATTAAAACACATATGATAGTTCTTGTGATATTAACAATTATATTAAAAAAGAAAAAAAGTTCATGTAATAGTAAAAAGAACCGTGATATTAACATTTTTTATTAAAAAGGAACGTGATATTAATAATATTAGTAAAAAACAAAAAGTAATGTGATATAAAAAAAGTTAGTGTGATATTAACAATTTGTATTAAAAAGGTTTATGTGATATTAAGATCGATCTTGACTTTTTGAGAATCAAGATCTCGATCTTGACAATCAAGATCGATCTTGACTTTTGTAAAAAGTCAAAATCGACCTTAATATCACAATACCTTTAATCATGAAAACGATTTTTTTTGAAATTTTTCACGATTCTTAATAATTTATCATCCTTTTATTTTTTAATTTTTCAGATTTTCTTGAATTTTTAAAAAAAGCTCTTGTGATATTATCCGCACCATCCCTACTTAAAATCCAATCCGCACCCGATCCCTTCCCTATATATATATATCACAAAACTGAGTACATGCTTTACAATGAATTCATTTTTGCAATGGACATACCGATGCAATTTTCAATTATAAGCTATGTAGGATCTTACATATATTGTGTTATGATGATTCGGGTGGTCTTGGATGGTGATGAAACAAGAAAGCCATGGTATTAGAGAGATGAAGAGATGAGAGGATGAAACTAGAGAGAGAAAGTTCAACAAAAAGAAAGATTAGATTGAGAGTGCCACCCTTCCAAGGATGGAAGGGGTATTTATACTACAAACCTAACGCCTCCCGACGGTTGTGGATCGTGCATACAGATGGGTAAAGACCCGTCCTTCCTCCACGGTGTTACTCTAAACTAAACTACACTAATAAACACGTAAATAACGATATGTCTACGAGCTAACTTATGCTAGATAATAGTTGGGGTGACAGACTCTTCACTATGGATTTTCTGAATCCTAACAATCTCCCCCTAAGGGAGGTCACCCCATGAAATACATTTTGCATCCTAGCATTCATCTTTGTCTTTAGTTCTGAGCTCGTAGACTTCAATTCTTCAAGTTCCGCAATCTTTGTGCTTTACTAGCGATTCTTCAAAGTCCGCATAGTTTAGTACTTTCAGTGGAGGTCTTTGAACTGATCCACATCATGATGATCTTCGAGCTTTCATTGAGATCATCACCATGATAAATCTCCGGATCACCCTTTGTTGTGTTGCCATCATGTGATGTTGTGACTTTTGGACCGACATGCTCACACTTTCGGATCATGACATCTTTTCATCGAGTAGCGGAAGCTTTATTGGTTCATGATATTTGTAGCTATCGAGCATGGATGTTATGTAGATAAGCACTTGTCATGATTTCTTTAATTAAGTGTGGATCTTTGTGAGCATGCGGCTTTGGATTGACTCTTCAATTCGATCACCGCAACCGTCGGGTGTTCCCGCATAAAAAAATTAGCAATAAAGCGCACAAAAGTGTCTTTGATCACTTTTGTTGAATTGAGGTGCACGCCCACGGTTCCCCGTTGATCAAGACAAGTATCGCTGTGATCGTATAATTCGAGGAATCTCCTCGACAGGTTTCGTACTGCACTAGTCGTTCTCAAACCGAACATCTCAAAGAAGACAACACGGAGTGAGTGAACCAATGAATTGAGATTCACCGATTGATGAAAATGATTTGAAAACAATCACGTATTTAATATAAAGAGTTTTGCAATACAACGAAGGTTTTATTGAAAATCAATTATCAATCATAAATACCCTTTAATTTTGAAACATTAATACACAATCGATGTGCTATGGAAAAGAACTTTAAGCACAACGATCGGTTTTTCAAAGGTATCCGTCAATTCATTTCTGGACCAAGGTTGATTCAAGATTGAATCGCCCCATCGTTTCTATCCGGTTGTCACAAGCTTGATCTTTGCAAGATCTCACATGTCACCCACCAAGAGCTTGTATGATGTTGGCTCTAGAAGGATTTCCATCTTCATCGTGAATATTTACATATCACTCGGATGTTCCGCAATACCACAAGGATAATGCGTAGGACTCTTAATATATTCTTACTTTCCACATTGTGTGAAACAAGAAGTCTTCATTAATTATGTGTCCTAATGAGATATTGTGGATGATCTCTTGGCTCTAGACTCAATTTGTGCATATTTGGATCCTGTCTTGGAGACTAGGGAGAGGTCTCCTTCTTCAATATCAACAATCTCTAAGAGAAAGTCGATAGATTATGTTGGTTCCCGTGAGAATGAAACAAGACCTTTAAGAGGAACTTGAGTGGTTTGGGAAGTTGAAGTGCAAGCGCCTTTGGGTCCATGACGCCTTGTCTTCAATACCGATGTTACCTTGGTAACCACCCAGAGTATATGTATTGAACCCGTTTCGCCCTAAGGTTGAATTATTGGAGGGCTATTTCTTTTCACCCTTTTCTCATTTCATTTCTTTTCATTCTTCAACCCTTCAATGCTTACCGAGACTTCATAACTAGAACCTTGTTGGGTTTATTCCAAGACTAGCTCTGTCTCATCCGCATTCTTCCCATTTCTCATTTTCTCCTTTTTTCAATATACCTAAGGACTCTACACTATCTAGTGGATTGTCCTCGGTAGATCCCTCCGTTCGGCGGATCGTGGGAACTAATACCTAACCTCACCATCCTTATAACTCCATACATAAAGTAAAATGGTCGGTCTTTTGGTACAGTTCATTCTTCCTTGAAACCAATTGAAAAATCATTTGGAAAACAATCAAGGTACTTGTGATACGAGATCAAAGCATTTTGTACCTTAATAGTTTTGATCATTTAGAAAACCTCCCCCTCAACATGTGCATATGATTTAGAAATTGTTTAGCACATGGAGGCAAAAGGACTTTGAAATATTTTCTTTGATCACAATTTTCATAGAAAAAGCCATTTGATTTTCTTGGTAAATTCTCCCCTCAATATGTGCATAGGATATTTGAAATCATTTTAACACATAGAGGCAAGAGTTCTTTGAAGCACATCCACGAACACAAAACCATTTAAGAAACCATTCGCTCCCTCAATATGTGCTTCGAGATTCGAAAGCGCTTAGCACATATGAGAGCAACTTTGCACATTTGAATCAAAACGATCACCTTTTATCAAATTTCATTATTAAATCACAAATTCTCCCCGATCAAAAATATCAAACCCTTTGAGATTTTGGATCCCAAGTGATTTAATAAGGTTTAGAAAACATGGGAGAAAATGTGCACGATTTAAAACTCATCTTGTTTTTGGATAAATCCTCCTCCTCAACATGTGCATTGTATATTTGAAGTCATTTGGCACATGGAGGCAGGAGTGCCTTTAAAGGACTAAAACCAATTTCATAAACAGATTTGAGATTTAAATCACGATCTCTCCCCGATCAAAATATCAAACCATTTGAGATTTGTGATCCCAAAAGATTTAAATCACTTAGAAAATTTTGGGAAAGACGTGGCAAGATTCGATTTTGAAAATGATGATAAGGACCATTTTAAGACATTAAAGATTGTTAGTGTCGGTATGAAAGTTTTAAGAGATCTTTAAGTAAAATAAAACAATTTCACAATCAAACAAGAAATGTAAAAATTTCATTTTGTAAGATCTTTAAGTTTTAAAGAAAATCATACCATGACATAACATTAAATCTTTAGATCACTACTTATTATTGCACAGACGGACCTTTTATGAAGAAATATCGTTTGAAAATATTTTAATTTAAATCACTCTCCCCCTCAATCGATGACAGTAGTCGTTGATTGAGTGACTTAAGATTTGATAAAATGAAGTCCGGTGATTTCCAAAATAGTTCAATTTATTTTCAAAACAATATTTTCCATTTTCAAAATAATTTAAAAATGGTATCCTGCACAAAGATACGTTAGGTGGTTGAGAAGCTTCCGTTGTTGTTGTAGGGCTTGGAAGAAAACCGTCTGCAGATGCAGTGAGACTTCTTCTTACGTTGCATTTTGAATGCCAACTGAGGTCAAATTAAGCTCCGTTTCTTCAATCACTTAGAAGAAAACCATCTGCTGATGCAGTGAGACCTCTTACGTTGCATTTATGCCAACTCTCCATTGAAGTCCAATTAAGCTCCGTTTCTTCATTTGTCAACCCAAGATATAGTTACCCTTTCCTTTCGGCATCCAATCATCTTTAATTGTGGGATCCGGATCGGGAACATTCTTATATACCAATATACCTGCATACGTTAGTGAACACACATACAAATATATGGTGGTCGACAACACCCAAACAGCAATCGACTAATTCAAGTCAATTCAACATATCAATCACTTCATATAAGGTATGGGAATAATGTGTTCATCAAACTATAATCATCTAATCCTAACAATCACATCCTAGAAACCTAGTCCTTCAACATAGGCAATTATATATTATAATTAAGCACGTAGGATAATTAAGAAAGTCCGTTAGATGATATAGAATTGAAAACATTCTCCCCCTCAATCAATGACTTATTTTCTGAAAAGATTAAAAGCGCTGAAGTCATTGATTGAGTTTTCAAAAAAAAATCGAAAACTTTGAAACTGATTGTATTACAAGCAACTCATTTTCCACTATTTTTGTTAAAACAAATATTTTTCTCAAGAATTTTAGAAGGAAAAATATTTGAGTAGGAAATGATCCTTCGACATACTTTCCTCAATTTGTTTTAGGATAAGTGCACGAAATATTTGAAAATTGGTTTAGCGTAGCACTTTCCTTCCTTGAAGAGCGGGTTGCTATCTCGAAATAATAGCAAACCATGGTTTTAGCACGGGTTACATCAAATAATCGCAAGCCATAATTTAAGCATGGGTTACAATCAAATAGCGTAAGCCATAGTTTTGTGACATGTTTAGAAAAGAATATTTACACCTTCTCGCTCGAACTTCATCTAAAGTCCCGTGCCATTATTGAATGACATTTCTAAGACCGTAGATGTTATCGATACCAAAAGACATGTCTTAAGAAAACATATTTTTGGTATTTTTCAAATTTTCTAATTTTTATGGGTTTTGATAGTTTTATAATTTTCTATTTTGTTTTTCTTGGTTTTATATTTTTCTATTTTGTTTCGCTGGTTTTATATTTTTGTAGTTTGTTTTTTATAAATATATACAAAGATAGAGAAGATGATATAGTAAAAGAAGATGATGATATGAGTACCGAGATAGAGATATCAAGCAGCCCCGTTGAAAAAGATAGAAATCATCATCTCTTAAACGTCCACCACCAAAGCTTCCGAGGCTCCGAATAGAAGATAGAAATTGAACCATCGAAAGTGAGACTTTGGCGACTTCCCCAAACCGAAAATCCTTTAGATGAGCGATTCAAAGCTTTCTTTCAAGCTTCTCTTAGCCAGTGCACAAAGAAGCACACCATTATCATAAAACTTGCTGCTCCTTTTAAGAATAATCATCGTGATTCTTCGTTCGAGGTTATATCATCAATAGAAGAACAACAACGTATCATCCCACACATAAATAACTCTTCTCAAATTTCATTCCACCAAGTCTCACGCAATCCATTCCAAAAGGTGTCAAGAGACCACTTCCCTGTAGTTGAAATGATGCAGTCGCCTCTTAGTATAATGCTCAAGAACTCTCCGAATACACTTCATGAGGGAATGAAGAACACCTTCCCATGTTCACATTTTTCTTCCCCGATGAACGTGTATGAAGCTCAAGAACCCAAGTACACCAATATCCAAGAACTCTCCGAATACACATCATGAGGGTAATGAAGAACACCTCCTCTATGTTCACATCTTTCGTCCTCGATGAATGTGTATGAAGCTCAAGAATCCAAGTACACACATTCCCAACGAGAGAATAACGATAACACCTCCTCATGTTACACATTTATCTTCCCCGAATATATCGTACTTGTGTACCTCATTTATCTTCAAAAACTTTCACTAACATCACTTCCCCACATAGTTGGAATAATAACACTAAACGCCTTGATGAGTAAAACCTTGAGTTTCTCTGCGGTCATGACATTTGTTTTCCGGGATATCTTCAATCACTTAGAAGAATTAAGTTCATCAAGTTTACTCGCCATGAGTCAAACCTTGAGTTTCTATGCGGTAATAACATTTGTCTTCCCGGATATCTTCAATTACTTTAGAAGTATTAAGTTCATCAAGTTTACTCGCTTAGATGCGTGTCTCCTTTCCCTTGTTGGTTTTGATACTTCGTAATCAAGAACATATTATAAGCCCAAGTACTTGAAATTTGTTGAGAAGATCGCTTGAAGTCTTTGTGAGAATCAACATGTGAATAATGTGAGCAAGTCTAATTGGGGATTAAATCGACATTTCACCCTCCCCAATTAGTGCTCTCCCTAAACCGACAATCTTTATGATGAATGCATGAATTAAGAAGAAGTCTTTAGATCGTTAAATGCAACTCGTCTTTAGTCTTCTAACATGTAACAGAAATGTAGAACCGATTGTCAGACTCGACCTTCTTCAAGATTGTCCAGTTGGGGATAGATAGTTAACATCTTCAACTCACCAAAAAAAGCATCCCACCAAAAGCATCCCAATTAACTTACATCTTGCAAATCCCTTAACTAAAATCCTCCCAATCAAACAAGAACAGAAAGATGTTCATCAAGGAAATCAGCAATCAGGCCGCAACGAACACACAAGATGGTAACACCAAACTACCAATCACATCAAACAAGAACAGAGAGATTGTTCGGAATCATCATGTTGATGTATACGTGAAGCATTAACCGGAAGCACTTTGTCGATAGACTCATCAGTCCGAGTGAAGATGTCAACCAACGGCTCTTAGAAGAAACTCCATGTAAAGATGACCCGATAAGAAGAAGCTCGGTTCTTACATGAGTTTGGAGCCATATGACCATATATTCTCAGATATCGATCAACCATGCATTAATTTCACACTTCTTCTCCCCCTCAAGAATTGCATACGGAGTTGCCATTCTTGATTAAATAAGTGAAAATCATCCGAATGTTCTATTCACACTTCTCTCCCGCAAAATAAGCACATGATGTCGCCATCTTCATTATAATCGAGCAAGTGGAATGAGAAAACAATCGGTGGTAGCCGGTTTACTTGATGACCAAGCGCATGGAAAAAGTATGAAGCATGTGGATGAGAATGGTCATAATAAGAAGATTTCTCTTCTTGGAAGATAAAGCGCGTACACTTTTCTTTTCTTTAGAGAACGAGGCAAGCGTCATGTATTCATACACTAAGAAGATTTCTTTTCTTTAATGCGAACGTATACTTTTCTTTTCTTTAACGAGGCATGAACTGATGTGTTCAAACGTCATAATCTCTCTTTTCAACTCTCTTTGGCAAAACTTGTAATCAACCCCATTATCATTCAATAGGCTCTTTGTCGTGACAGTTGATGGAGGAAACCCAATATGACGAATTTGACCCTGAAGAAAACTAACCCGAACTCGTGACTTAAACTTGCACATATGTAACAAAGAGCGGTGCCGATTTCCATTAGCATCTCTAAGTACTCTCTATGTACTCTATATTGTTCAACCAACCAACCATCAAGTATAAGACGTACATTACCTCTTGAAAATCCACAATCGAATGTGACACCGAGCACTACAACGTAACTCCTTAAAGTGATAGTTATTTTGTGGTGGTATGAGCCCAATTCCCCAAGTGGTAAAAGAAAAGGTAAAGACACCCAACAATAACTAGATTTCCAAGTCTTCATTTTTGATAATAAGCTCGAACAAGGATCTCAAGAATCTTCATCCAACCATCCCCGATACCTTCGGATACTAAGTACACTTGCCCGTGATATTTCACTTCAACCTCAAATAAATAATAGTGAATTAACCCGTTGTCACATCTTCGGTTAAAAGTTCAAATCTAGCCTCCTTTGACGCTTTAAGTGAACTATGATAATGGTTTCATCCCGACCATGGTAAGAAGCACATAAACCCGTAAAACCATGTAGTAACCAAACCGCCATGACGAATATCCAAACACACATCCAATTCATGAAGTACACCCTTTATCCCTTCTTCAAGTAGAAACCGTAGTACCAAGATTAGATAAGATCCGAAATACACCTTCCTTTCTCCGTGATGGTCCATCATCACGGGATTTTACAGTTCTATGGTTTAAACCGAGAAATAGTTTCTTTCATGGATTTTACAAAACCAAGAATAAACCGCAAGATAGATCCGAAATGCTCATTACTTTTACCAGATGTTTCCATTGTTACGGATTTTACAAGTCTATGATTTAAACCGAGAAATAATTTCTTCATGGATTTTACAAAATCAAGACAAAACCGTAAACAATGTCAGCTTGAATGTGTTAAGACAACTTTGGTTTCGGTGAATATCTGTTTTAGGGGAACATGCATTGGTTCTTCAACGATTCTTCTCCGCCATGAACAATTCTATACCCAAATGTAGACAGCTTCACAAACCATACTAAGTCAAGTAGTATATACTACTTCCCCCTGGAGGTTGACCGTAACACATCAAAGTACACGTTTCTCCCCCATGATGGTTTCGAACTTTCGGAAGCATCATAACGTGTACGACTATTTGCACGACAAGTTCTTGTCATAAGCAAACATCTTGAAAAAATCATGACTGACGCTGACGATTCTTAGAAAGATTTTGCTTAGACTGTGAAGTATCATTGACATTTTGTGGCGTCGAATATCTCATGAGAATTGCTGAAATTGAACCTCCATTGATTCATCGGCTAATAGTAATGACCATATATGAAGATAACGTCACTTCAATAAAGCCGTACACAAACCCCGTAGTCATTTTTCACCTTTTCGCTCAAGCCGTGAATATTATATCTTCCCGTGAATAATATACCATACCACTCTTGAATACCTAATAATATATCCAAAAAAAATTGTGTAACCACAACAAAATTTGGATATGATACTCGTATAGATGAATAATCATTGGTTTATAACACCTCACTCCAATCACCAGTTAATATCAACCCACATTATATCTCTATCCGGATCCAATGAGCAGCCCAAACAAAAGAATGAAATCCGTTCGGTCCATTGCAAAAACTATTGACCCGATCCAACAAACCTTACTCCTTATAGCCGGATATAAGACTAACACACCACTTAACCTAAACCTAAAACATATCTCATAAACAATCCGCCTACCACACCTAAAACTCTCTCACCAATTCATCTCAAATCATATCTCCTCTCAGCTTATCTCAAAAGTTTCTCATCTTCTAATCATCACACCATCAATTTGAATGACAAACTCAACAAGAATCATTCGTTATAATTAGCTCACAAAAAAAAACCACCTATATCTTTCATATCCGATTCTTCACGCTACAAGGCTTCAAAGAAAACGGCTTCAAGATCATTTAAATTGGTCTCGGGTAAGGTTCTAATTGTGTATTCATGTTATGAACGAAACAAATGAAGGAAATAACATTGTTGTTATTACTCCTTTGTTTTTCTTTCGGATAATTAAAGAAGTTTTGACTTCAAAAGTGGATCTGTGAGGATAATTGTTTCACTTAAAACACTCTTTAAAAGATTGCAACAAAGAGTGAGACAAATCTGAGATCAATCTTGAATTTTTTGTTTTGAGTCTTAGATTGATGAGAGTTGGGGAGTGATGGTGAGGGTTCATTGAAGTGAGTCTAGATGTAGGTTAAGTTGTTTTTGGTTCGGATCTGTTGTTACTACTTTAGTACTTCTCGATTTTTTTGAAAAACCATGGACCAAGGATGTATGAACTGAGGTCTTAATGAGTCTCGGTATATTTGTTTTGGTATTGTGGTCAAGGTCGAGGTCTGTAAAAATTACGCGTAGTCTCTTTCTTTTCTTACTCCTATGGTATAACTTACGCGTAACTTTTTCTTCAACACCTTATGCGTAGGCCTTTATTCTTAAGCGTAAGGTTTTTTTCATTTACGCGTAACTTTTCTGCTTATGAGTAAGTTTCTTAGGCGTAACCTGGAGTTATGCGTAAGCCAAGGCTTATGCGTAAAAAAATCTTACGCGTAACCTTGCTTAGGCGTAAAGCCAGTTTACTCGTAAGCAATTCCTTACGCATAACTTCACAGCTATGCGTAAATAACTCTGTAGATGGCTCCTTAGGCGTAAGAATAGGGTTTTGACCCTTTGACTTTTACGCGTAACCATTCCTTACGCATAACTTCACAGTTATGCGTAAATATCACTGAAGATGCTCCTTATGCGTAGAAAACTAGGGTTTTGACCCTCGTTGACTTTTTCCGATGAGTTTTCCGACCATGTTTTCCGACCATCTTCATAGCAAACCCAGAAAAACTGCATAAAAATGCATCTTTTTACCCATTTTAACCATAAAACAGCATAAGAAAGGCTTTTTGTTTACTCGTTTTGACCATTTTGACTATAAAAACTGACCAGATGACCACATGGTATTTCACGCGTTTGGACCAAAAATCATATATGTGATAAAAGCATTCTGTTTGGACAACGACATGACACAAAACAGATGTTAACAGGATAGCACAAGACTTTTGACCAAAAGAAATACAAACTATGTATAATAAACTGTTACCACAAACAATAATGAACACAAAATTTCAGATCCGAAAAATACGGGTAAAACATTTTCCGACCATTAAAACAGTACGCAAAAACAGTTTAAAAACATGTAGCAAAACCACAAAAAATCATCAAAACACAACAACCTTGGCTCTGGTACCATTTGTAGGATCTTACATATATTGTGTTATGATGATTCGGGTGGTCTTAGATGGTGATGAAACAAGAAAGCCATGGTATTAGAGAGATGAAGAGATGAGAGGATGAAACTAGAGAGAGAAAGTTCAACAAAAAAGAAAGATTAGATTGAGAGTGCCACCCTTCCAAGGATGGAAGGGTATTTATACTACAAACCTAACGCCTCCCGACGGGTTGTGGATCGAGCATACGGTGGGTAAAGACCCGTCCTTCCTCCACGGTGTTACTCTAAACTAAACTACACTAATAAACACGTAAATAACGATATGTCTACGAGCTAACTTATGCTAGATAATAGTTGGGGTGACCGACTCTTCACTATGGATTTTCTGAATCCTAACAAGCTAGCTTGTATAAAACTTAGCTTTACTAGACTAAAAGCATTCTAACTATCAATACATAAAACTTAATATACTACTGATTCTTTACTCTTTGTAGTTTACATCGCATCTGCATTCAACATCTTTCACATCTTGTGTTTCTTTAACTTTGAAACTCATTATTTTCAATCTAATAGTTTCCTTGATTGCTTGCAGAACCCTTGTTCATTTTTCTTAACACAATTAAACATTCTATTGTTTCTCTCCTTCCATACAAAGTAAACTGTTGCTCCACAGACCAGTCTTCTCAAAATGCTCCACATATTGTTGTTATTAGGCATGCTAGACAGTTCCACTACAATTTAATCCCAGCAATAAGATAAGTCCCTATTAATCATTTGCAGTAACTCCATCCATATTTTTCTAGAGAACGTAAATGTAAAGAAGAGGTGGTTATGATAATCTGGACATGCATTGAAAAAGACACATTTCAAGGTTTCATTGGGCTTCCAAACATCAACTCTATCATGTGTCATTAATCTTCTTTGAATAGCGATCCATACTACAAAAGCATGCCTGGGAATGCATTTACTAAACCACACCACAGATTTCCAACTCACCTTTGGATCATTACAACATAAATCCTTCTAAATACTCCTTATTTCAAACTTGACTTCTTTTCCCATATTAGTAAACCAAACAGTCTCATCTTCCTTTGCATAATTTACCACAGGCACCTAAATAGTCATCAAAACATGGAATTTTGTTCTCCACTTCACTGGCCATACCCATGAGTTATCATGTAAAAGCTCAGCTACTCTACTATCATTCTTTAATATAGCATCATAGATCTCTCTAGCAGATATGTATTTACTCAAAGGCCCCATGTGACACTAGTAATCATGCCAAGCAAATGTTGATTCCCCCTTACTAATCTTGAACAGTACATGACCCTCCTCATTTTGTCTCTTAATCCTAATAAATTCTTCTAAACCATACTACCGATAAGGATTTAAAGGTACACTTTTGAGAGGTCATTTAAGCCCTTAATTGATCACTTTTGTATCCGTTACTACTTAATTTCGTTCTTTTCACTTTTAGGTCTCTTGAAGGCAAATTCTTTGGAATGACACTTATTCGGACGAAAAGGCGCGAATATATGAAGAAAATGGCCAAAGTCAAGAATCGAGACACTCAAGCTTTGGAATTGAAAGGGGACGGCGTCACGCTTAATTGCGACGCCGTCGCGAGACATCTTGAGACGACTCAGAGAGCAAATTGCTAATTTACAAGTGACGGCATCGGGTTTAAAAGAGTAGGCGTCGCAACTCGGACGGCCTAGATTTGGATCCGACGGCGTCGAGGTTGAAGCCGACGGCGCCACGAGCATAAGGTGCGCGTCACAGAGTTGACATGGCCAAGACGAAACCCTAATGGCGGCGACCAAGGCGTCACAATTAAAGAGGACGTCGCATTTTGTAACACTATATATAGAATCCAATTTTTCGGTTTTAGAGAGGTAGTTTTGTGGAGTAAAACCTAAACCGAACCAAGGTTGTCTTGTGCGATATCTTAGGGTTCCATACCCTATTTTACAACAAGATAAGTGTTTTACTTCATTGATTCAATCATGTCTTCAATTGTTTGTGTGTATGCTTGCATGTTCTCCATGTCCGCTAATTTACTTGTGTGTTTGCTTAGATAATATGAAACCTAGTTATTGAATATTGATTGGTTGTCTCTTATCTTAATTGTGATTGACCTAGTATTGCGATAGGTCATTCGTTGTGTTATTAATGCTTGATTAGTCTTTGTTGAACCTTAGCTTATAGTTACTAGTGGAATTGTAGGCTAAATATCCAAAGATAACCTTAGTGTTAAGTTTATGAATCCTAGAGATTTCGTAGTCATTAACCTTAGGTAGCTTCAAAGAGTTAGGGATAAACGCATACCCTACGACCTTAGAAACACAACGCGTTAAGAATAAGGACGTGACAATTCAACCATCAATAGGAGATAACTAGGGAGTAATAACATCTAAGTAAACACATTTTTAATCATCATAAGAGCACACAACAATAGACATAGACTACACTCACCTTAGTTTAGATAATTAGATAATTAGATAAGTAGAGTAATCGGTAGAAATACCAACCCCCAAATCCAAACCCCGAGATTCGTACCTTTCAATTTTCTAAAAATATAAAAAGATAAAAAATAATCTTCCTCAACCCCAACCTTAGCGTAGTAATTTCTCACTAGCATTCCTATTCCCCAGAGAACGATATCAATTCCGAGGCTTACCCTAATACTACACTACAACGATTAGGTTCATCGCCTAGGGTGTTGAAAAACTTGCTCGACGAAAAGGAAGTTCCTTTGACCCCGAACGCGTTGTGCATGCGTATCAAGTTTTTGGCGCCGCCGGAAATAGAATAGCTAGTTAGATTTCCACCTCGTTTAGGTTTCCTTACTTGATTCCTATCAAGTAAGCTTTTTCCCATTTTTAGCTTCCTCGTAGTCTATCCCCCTTCTTCGTGACCTTTGTTAGTAAACCCATCACTCACCATGATTCGCATCTTTCGCCGAAGAGTTTTCACACTACCTGCCCCCAATCCTCCTCCCAATCCCGAAATTGAGAACGCAATCCCACAAAACCCTTCACCCGTTCACCACTTTGGAAATCACCTAGGGCATAATGAAATAAATTGGCAACAACAAAGTCCTTTCTATGACTCGGATTCCGATGAGGAGTTTGATTATGGTGAAGCACTTGATAACGGGGAGGTCATCGATGAAGTTAATCTTGAAATGGAAGAAGACTTCTCCCAATGTTTTGACCCTAGGTGTAGAATTGAGGCTAATGGACCCTTCAACATGCAATTCCCTTGTAAGATAGGATTTGAAAGTTTTGATGCTAACTTGCACTCATTCTTACCTTTAAACTTAATCTCAAGAAACCTATATAATAAAATAAAGGTAGATGAATTAGCCTATCAAGGGGATAATGTTGTTGATGCGGTCAATTACTTGGATGTGTTTGTCGGAAGTTTTGCCTATGTGGTTGAATTCATGGTCCTAGAGGATTTAGGAGAATTCATTGATGGAAGTCTTACCCAAGTTATCTTTGGAACAAACTTTAAGAGAATGACTAGGTTGAATGAGCGGATGATTGATGGTCTAATCACATTCTCCGATGGAGTTGAAGATTTTGTCTATCAAATGCCCCGTACACACCCTAGGTTTAAGCACAAAGATATAGAGGCATGCAATCGGATGGCTCCCATTCCGATACTTAGTGAGAGAGATAAACAACGAGGACTTAGGCATACTTATGAAAAAAATGAGCGATACTATAAAAAATGCCTAGAGTTAGGAGATGATTACAAGAAGAGTGAGAGAACATTGGAATGGCTTAGGTATGGGCACGTAAGCGTGCACGAGACAACGTAGGGGCACGACTTCGAGTCTAGCTACAAGACTCATAAATAAAGAAAAGCGCTTCGTGGGAGGCAACCCATGCTTAATTGTTTGCTTGTTTGTGTCGTATATCTTTTATTGATTGTTTATTCTCATGTTTAAATTTGTAAAAATGCTTTATTTTGTCTTTAACCTCGTCTTAATTACATATAAAGGTATTTTACATAAGGGATAAGTGTAGGGAGGATTACACACGTTTTCAAAAGAACGTGAACATGAGAATTACAATTATTAAAAAGATATACATGTGTGTTTGTTCGAGTCAAATGCTTGTATCGAGTCATAATGGATGTTTTGCGGAAATTTTCCAGATTCTAAAGATAAAATTTTCCGAATTTTTCGAGAAAATCAGACCGGTTTCTGTCGGGATAACTGACGGTGTCGGTCGCAACTCGACGCGTCGGGAGGAGTAGAAACCGCTTACTAATTTTTTTCTTTTTCGAGCTACTTATAAATTTTTGGAATTTTCGGTCTTAATTTTCCGAAAATCAGTAAACATCCATTCCACAAGCATTATATCCTAGTTTAGTAGAGTCATATATATATTGTTACCGCCGATTTTACGCGAAGGTTTCGTTTTTTCTTCAAGTGTGCGGGTTTAATTTATCAAGAAGAAGATACATAAGATTGGAAGGAGCTTTTAACGCAAACACTCTTCTTGAAGAAAGATTTAACCACTACTTCACACGGATCCTACCGAGCTAATCGGGGAGTACTAGTTTCTTTCGTTTTAATTACCTTCCATTATCATAACTTTGATACTTTTGGGAACATTGGGGACAATGTTCGGTTTAAGTGTAGGGAGGAAAATAAAGCGGAACTTTGAAACTATGCTTATCCTTGACTATTTGCCTTGTCCAATTTCATTTGTGTAATAAACCATGAGAAATATCGGTTAGGGTAATTTTGGCACCAAATTTAAAAATTTTCATGACATGTAGGAGTGGGCCATTAGTCTTAATAAAGCGTCTCATGGATAGGAAGTTATATGACTAGCACAAAACCCTTTACCACTTAAATTCCACCCAAAATGTGAGGATCGCCCTTAGATTTGTAGGAATTAAAGCATTCCACTTTAATGCTTCGAGTGTGAACCGGTAGTATAATAGATTCTAGAACTTGTTTTGTGATGCATTCCGAGATCGCTAGTAAGACTACACTTGTGTAGTTAGGAATAACTAAATGATAAGAGGCATTAGGATAACCCTTGTTTGATACCCGTAATATAATTACTTCTTCCACATCGGTTGAGTAATTCCCCCACACCCTTGCGTTGTACTCATCTTTAGTACACGATACCCTAGTTAACCCCTCAGAGCCTATCCTTTTCGCGGTTCTCGTGATGTTTTGGTTTTCGGAATATCAATGAAGAGCATTGTTTACAATCCACCCCAAATGTACACCCAAATCGCCTTAGCCTACCTTGTATGCACTCACTTTTAGTGCATTATTGTTATCATACTAAACCCTTAGTTCAATTATCTAGTTGCTTGCATAAGTTGCTAAGTCGAGTCATATCCTTTGTACACAGTTTTGGGACGATTGGGACTCATGGGAAAAGTTAAATTTTATGAAATGACGGGAAGGAACGTTAAATTCAAATTCCCTTTATTTGCGTAATAATGTACTCCAAGTGTTTTGATCTTTTCAATTCGGGTCAAATTAGTGTTAGAGTAATAAAACTCAAGTGTAGGGATGTGCCTATAAATCCCTATTATTTTGATGTTATCGTAGAGGATGGTAGAGTAAAAGTGTATGAAAAAAAATTGAAAAAATAGAAAAAGAGAAAAAAAAAAAAAATAGAGTGTTAAAAAAAAAAAAAAAAAACATACGGGCTACCATCCTACATCTATCTTTAAATTTATGTTTGTTTGTTTCAATTTATCTAGAGTTTAGAGTGTCGAGTCTTGGCTTAGCAACGCCATTCTTCTCATGCTTGTAACATAAAGATTTTTGACTTGCCACCACTAAATCACCTATCCCACCAAACCCTTTGTTTCCTACCGTAAGCCTAACGTTACAACCCTTTAAAAGACCTCTTGGATAGTTTTTCCTAGGTGCTTACGCCAAAGCGATGGAGGTTTGATCTAGTCTCAAGCCTATGGTAATCTATGTACTAGGACCGGTTAATGAGTGTTTATCTTCCATTTCCAACTTGATATATTTCATATACACCCGAGAGATGAGAGTATCCAAACACCACTTGTGAGGTGCTAGTATGTAATTTTCGTGCTTGTTATGACTTTTATGGGGCTTATATGTGTTGTGAATCGTTCTAAACTAATGCTTCATGACCCCTAACTTATAAATTAATTGGCTAAAAGCACATTTGCTTGAGGACAAGCAAATACCAAGTGTAGGGATATTTGATAAGGATTTAAAAGGTACACTTTGAGGGTCATTTAAGCCCTTAATTGATCACTTTTGTATCCGTTACTACTTAATTTCGTTCCTTTTCACTTTTAGGTCTCTTGAAGGCAAATTGTTGGAATGACACTTATTCGGACGAAAAGGCGCGAATATATGAAGAAAATGGCCAAAGTCAAGAATCGAGACACTCAGTCTTTGGAATTGAAAGGGACGGCGTCACGCTTAATTGCGACGTCGTCGCGACACATCTTGAGACGACTCGAGAGCAAATTGCTAATTTACAAGTGACGGCATCAGTTTAAAAGAGTAGGCGTCGCAACTCGGACGGCCTAGATTTGGATCCCGACGGCGTCGAGGTTGAAGCCGACGCGTCACGAGCATAAGGTGACGCCGTCACGAGTTGACGTGGCCAAGACGAAACCCTAATGGCGGCGACCACGGCGTCACAATTAAAGAGTGACGCCGTCGCATTTTGTAACACTATATATAGAATCCGAATTTTTCGTTTTAGAGAGGTAGTTTTGTGGAGTAAAACCTAAACCGAACCAAGGTCATCTTGTGCAATATCTTAGGGTTCCATACCTATTTTACAACAAGATAAGTGTTTTACTTCATTGATTCAATCATGTCTTCAATTGTTTGTGTGTATGCTTGCATGTTCTCCATGTCCCGCTAATTTACTTGTGTGTTTGCTTAGATAATATGAAACCTAGTTATTGAATATTGATTGGTTGTCTCTTATCTTAATTGTGATTGACCTAGTATTGCGATAGGTCATTCGTTGTGTTATTAATGCTTGATTAGTCTTTGTTGAACCTTAGCTTATAGTTACTAGTGGAATTGTAGGCTAAATATCCAAAGATAACCTTAGTGTTAAGTTTATGAATCCTAGAGATTTCGTAGTCATTAACCTTAGGTAGCTTCAAAGAGTTAGGGATAAACGCATACCCTACGACCTTAGAAACACAACGCGTTAAGAATAAGGACGTGACAATTCAACCATCAATAGGAGATAACTAGGGAGTAATAACATCTAAGTAAACACATTTTTAATCATCATAAGAGCACACAACAATAGACATAGACTACACTCACCTTAGTTTAGATAATTAGATAAGTAGAGTAATCGGTAGAAATACCAACCCCCAAATCCAAACCCCGAGATTCGTACCTTTCAATTTTCTAAAAAACATAAAAAGATAAAAAATAATCTTCCTCAACCCCAACCTTAGCGTAGTAATTTCTCACTAGCATTCCTATTCCCCTAGAGAACGATATCAATTCCCGAGGCTTACCCTAATACTACACTACAACGATTAGGTTCACTGCCTAGGGTGTTGAAAACTTGCTCGACGAAAAGGAAGTTCCTTTGACCCCGAACGCGTTGTACGCTTATCATTGGTAAAGGAATATAGATGCCCAATAAATCTGCATTGAGTTCAAAATTGAGGCAATTAGTTGCAATCTTCCAGTATAAGGGCCTTATTTCTCCAATCATTCACTTTGCTTCTAACTTTGTCTATCAGTGGCTTGCAATCTTTAGTACTAATCTTCTTGGTTACAAGAGGCACACCTAAATATCTAACTGGAATTCTTCCAACAACATAAGGGATAACATTCAAGATCATGTTATGCTCATCTTCTGACAGACCCCTAAAAAATATAGTACTTTTTTTTGCATATTAGCTTTCAATCCTGAGTTGAATTCAGCTAAAGAATCTTTAATAACTCTCACAGACCTACAATCACCATGACAAAAAACCAGTAAGTCATCTACAAAGCATAAGTATGTGATCCCTAGCTTTTTACACCCCTTGTAATACTTAAAATCCGCAGCTTTATCAATATTGTACTTAATGATTATGTTGAGAACTTCCATTACTAGAGTAAATAGATTAGGGGAAATTGGATCCCTTTGTCTAAGTCCTCTTCCTCCTTTAAAATACCCTACCTTATCTCCATTAATGCTAATAGAGAACTTAGTAGTTGTAACACAAGTCATGATCTAGTGCACCATCTTATTGTGCAATCCAAAATTTTTAAGAATAATCCTTAAGAAATCACAATTATTTGTATCATAAGCCTTTTGGAGATCTATCTTAAAGGATACTTTTTTAACTTTATGTTTCCTATTATATCCTCTTAATAACTCTTGAGATAGTAGTATATTATCATTGATCTGCCTTCCAGCTACGAATGCACTTTGATTTCCATATACAAGCTTTCCAAGCACTTTCTTATATCTATTAGTCATGAATTTACTTATGCATTTGTATAGTACATTATAACATGCAATGTGCCTAAATTCTGACACTTTTTCAGGGGTAGCAATTTTAGGAACAAGAGATATGAGTGTAGCATTTACCTCCCCAAGCAGCTTCCCATTTTCAAAGAAGTCTTGAATAGCCCTGCACATATCTTTACCAACTATACTTCATGCATATTTGTAGAATCTTGAAGTCAAACCATCTGGTCCTGGAGCTTTTGAATCATCAACGTCAAACATAGCACTCTTAGTCTCTACTTCACTAACTGATATGACCATCTCCAATGCCTTTTTGTGTCAATTTATTAGTAAACTCAAATCTGTCACTTAGGAATTCTTCCACAACCTCTTGCTTACCAAAGAACTCTGTGAAATGAACTACAAGTTGCTCAACCAATTTCTCATTTTAAAACTTTTCACCACTTACATTACACTAATGCATGGTTCGGGGTCGAAAGACTTTTGTTTTCGCAAGCAAGCTTTACAACCCACTAGGCAGTGTACCTTATCATTGCAGTGTAGTATGGGTAAATCCAGGGGGTTGATCGCTCTCTAGGGGAATAGAGATGCTAGTCGAGATGTATGACAAAAAGATAAGGGTGAGGGTGATTCTTTTTAGTCTTTTGGTATTTTTTAGAAAGCAAATTAAAATCTCGGGTTTTGAAGAGTGGGGGTTTGTCTTTTACCAATTAAACTAATAAACAAATTAAATTAAAACTAATTAAACTAATTAATTAAACTAAAGCTATGGATTTGTAGGAAAAGTTCTTATGATAATTAAAAGCGTGTTTACTTAGATTTACTTACTTCCTAGTTATCTTTTATTGATCGGTTGAATTGTCACAGCCTTGTTTAATTGGTGCGTTTTATTCCATGTTTTAATCATAGAGCGGTGCCAAATTCCCTAATTCTATGAGTGTATAAGTCTCCTCTAGAACACCCGGGATCGCCAAGTACCGAGGTATCTCCTCGAATATCCTAGTATCTACAAGCCGCAACTCACGCAATAAATACAACGGGAGCCTACTAGTGCACTCTAGGGCTAATAATCACTATTTAGGACGTTCAAGCTCGCAACAATGAAAGAAGAAGCCAGTTTTCCTTAATCTAGCGTGACAACCAATTAAACAAGAGACAACCTAACAATAATTAATAACTAGGTTTCATTGAATCTAAGCAAACACTATAAAGATCTATCTATGCATGATAGAGATGCAAGAACACAAGCAAACAATGATAGAAGAATTAAACATAATGATATAATTGATAGATACACTTGTCTCAAATTAAACAGAGGGGTAAAGACCCCTAAGAACTGTCCAAGACTGACTAAAATCGTTTTAGGGTTTGCTCTCCCAAATAGCCCTTCAAAATTTCACACAAAATACAGAAAATTCGATGTCTATATATGGTTTTTACAACTGCGACGACGTCGCCTTTTGCTACTGCGCCGTCTAATCGCCGCCATTAGGGTTTCGTCTTTGCCACCGTCTGGAGCTTGTGACACCGTCACGTTGGAGCTTGTGACACCGTCTGGGTTGATAGTGGACGTCGTCTTGAGAAAGAACTGGCCGTCACTTGTTAGGGTCTCAAAGTGAACTGAGTCGTCGCTAAGGAGAATCTAGTCCAAGTAGAAGGCGACGGCGTCGTCCATGGTTTTGGGATGCCGTCCTGTGGTTTGATTTCGCCATATTTTCTTGACTTAGACATTTTCTTCATGTTTTCGTCCCTTTTCGTCCAAAAATATTTCATTCCAGCATTTTGCTTCCAAATGACCTAAAATATGAAAAGGAACAATTTTAAGCAGTAATGGATAAAATGTAATCGATTTAAGGCTTAAATGTTAGATATTGGTTTTCACAATCACACAAACAATCACATATAAGGTCGAATTATGGAAGAGTTTAGAGAGAGAAAGTAGAAGATGGGATCCTTTTTAGAGAGAGAAAGTAAACAAAAGAAAGAAAGGTTAGATTGAGTGAAAGGTCCAACCCTCTACCTTGGGAGGTAGAGGGTATTTATAGTTACATACTACACGTCCTCCTTCGGACTGTGGATCAGGCATATAGTGGGTAAAGACCCATCAGTCCTCCACGGTGTTGCTCTAAACTAAATAACTAACTAAATAACTAGTAAATAACGTAAATAACGATATGTCTACGAGCTAAATTGTGCTAGATTATATTTGGGGGGACCGACTCTTCACTATGGAATTTCTAATTCCTAACAATCTCCCCTTAAGGGAGGTCACCCCATGTTTTACATTTCGAATCCTAGCATTCTATTTTATCTTCAGTCTTGAGCTCGTAGACTTTAATTCTTCACTTCCGCAATCTTTGTACTTAAGCAGTGATTCTTCAAAGTCCGATTACTTTGTACTTTAAGTGGAGGTCTTTGATCTGATCCACATCTTTGATGATCTTCAAGCTTTCTTTGAGATCATCAGCCACAGTAAATCTCAGGATCACCCTTTATTGTGTTGCCTTCATGTGATGTTGTGACTTATGGACCGACATGCTCACAGTTTTGGATTGTGATATCTTTTTATCAGAGTTGCGGAAGCTTTTGTTTGGATCATGATATTCGCAACAGCGTAGCAGAAGCATGGAGTGAAAATATCAGAGTCACTTGATGAAGATATGCACTTATCATGATTTCTTTTATATGAAACTGTTGTATGAGCATGCGGCTATGGATTGACTCCTCAATTCTGATCAGCTGCAACCGTCGGGTGTCCCTGCAAACAACAGTTAGCAATAAAGAGCATGAAGGTGTCTTTGATCACATTCGTTGAATAGGGTTGCAAGAACCACGGTTCCCCGTTGATCGAAGACAAGTATTGCTGTGATCATGTAGAGTTCAAGAACCTCCTTGACAGGGTTTCGCGACTAATCAAGTCGTTCTCAAACCGAACGCCTCAAAGAAGACAACACGGAGTAAGTGAACCAATAATTAAGATTCATCGATTGATAATAAATTGATTTGAAAAACAATCGCGTATTGATTAAGAGAAAGAGTTTTGCAATACGACGAAGGTTTTATGAGAAAGATCAATTTTCAATCATAAATACCTTTAATTTTGAAACATTAATATATTTGGTTGAAGTGCTAGAGTATTTTTTCAAAGAATTGTTGAGAATACACTGATGTGCTTGGTTTTTCAAAGGTATCCGTCAATCCATTTCTCGGACCAAGGTTGATTCAAGATTGAATCGCCCATCGTTTCTATCTAGTTGTCACAAGCTTGATCTTATAAAAGATCTCTCATGTCACCCACCAAGAGCTTGTTTGATGTTGGCTCTAGAAGGATTTCCATCTTCATCGTGAATATTTATCATATCACTTGGATGTTCTGGCAATACCACAAGGATAATGCGTAGGACTCTTAAAATATATTCTCGCTTTCCACATTGTGTGAAACAGTGAGACTTCATTAATTATGTCCTAATGAGATATTGTGAATGATCTCTTGGCTCTAGACTCAATAGTGCACATTTGGTTTCCTATATCAGAGACTAGGGAGAGGGTCTCCTTCTTCAATATCAACAATCTCTAAGAGAAAAGTTGATAGATTTTGTAGGTTCCCGTGAGAATGAAACAAGTCCTTTTAAGAGGAACTTGAGTAGCTTGGGAAGTTGTAGTGCGGTCGGCCACCTGGGTCCATTACGCCTTGTCTTCAATACTTTGTCACCTTAGTAACCGCCAATAGCATATGAATTGAACCCGGTTTTGCCCTAAGGTTGAATTATTGAGGGCTATTTATTTTCACCCTTTTCTCATTTCATTTCTTTTCATTCTTCAAACCCTTCATTGCTTACCGAGACTTCATTACTAGAACCTTGTTGGGTTTGTTCCATTACTAGCTCGTCTCGATTGACACTCTTCCCATATTCTCATTTTTCTCCTTTTTCAATATACCTAAGGACTCTATACTATCTAGTGGATTGTCCCTCGGTAGATCCCTCGATTCTGGTGGATCATGGGAACTAATACCTAACCTTACCATCCTTATAACACCATGCATAATTTAAAATGGTCAGTCTTTTAGTACAGTTCTTTCCTTCTCGAAACTAATTGAAAAATCATTTGGAAAAATCAATCAAGGTACTTGTGATATAATATCAAAGTATTTTGTACCTTCATTTTTTTTGATCATTTTAGAAATGCTCCCCTCAACATGTGCATATGATTTTGAATTTGTTTAGCACATGGAGGCAAGAGTTCTTTAAAATAATTTCTTGATCAAAATTTCCGTGGAAAAAGCCATTTGATTTTCTTGGTAAATTCTCCCCCTCAAACTGTGCGTTGGTTATTTGAAATCATTTAACACATAGAGGAAGGAGTTCTTTGAAGTACTTTCACGATCACACTGCCATATAGAAAACCATTAGAATATCAATCAAGGTACTTTATGTTGAAACATATAAATCTTTGTACCTTGAAAGTATATTTTCTTTTGAAATGATCCCCCTCAATAAGTGCTTCGAGATTCGAAAGCGTTTAGCACATATGGGAGAGCAGCCTGCACTTTGAGTCAAAAGATCATCTTTTATCATATTTCATAACTAAATCACAAATTTTCCCCCGATCAAAAATATCAAACCCTTTGAGACGGATCCCCAGTGATTTAATAAGGTTTAGAAAACATGAGAGAAAATGTGGCCTTGTTTAAATACTCTTCTGGTTTTTGGTTAAAAGCTCCTCCTCAATCATGTGCATCATGTATTTGAAATCGTTTGGCACATGAAGGAAGGAGTGCTTTTGAAACAATCACCCTTTAAAACCGATTTGAGATTTAAATCACGATCTCTCCCCTGATCAAAAATTTCAAACCAATTGAGATTTGTGATCCCAATTGATTTAAATCATTTAGAAAAATTTGGGGAAAGAAGTGGCAAGATTTAATTTTGAAAAAATGATTGATAAGGATCAATTTTTTGACATTAAAGATTGTTAGTGTCAGGTATGATAGTTTTTAAGAGATCTTTAAGTAAAATAAAACAATTTCACAATCAAACAAGAACAGAAAAATTTCATTTTGAAAGATCTTTGAGTATTAAAGAAAATCATACCATGACATAACATTAAATCTTTAGATCACCACTTATTTTGTACAAACGGACTTGATAGATGAAATATCGTTTGAAAATATTTAGTTTGAAATCACTCTCCCCCTCAATCCATGACCGTAATCGTTGATTGAGTGACTTATATTTTAAACAAAATGAAGTCCGGTTGATTTTCAAAAGTTAAGTTCGGTTTATTTTCAAAACAATATTTTTCCATTTTTAAAACAATTTTAACAAATTTGTTTGTAAAAATGGTATCATCAATATTTATCCTGCACAAAGATACGTTAGGTGGATAAGACCTCTTACGTTGTTTTTCATTTCCAGAGGATGAAAGAAAACCGCTTTCTTCACGATGCGATGCAGTGAGACCTTTCTTCATAGAGGTCCAATTGAGCTCCGTTTATTCATTTTGTCGACCCAAGAAATAGTTGCCCTTTCCTTACGGCACCCAATCATTTTCATTTGTGGGATCCGGATCGGGAACATTCTTTTAACCATCTTATTTGCATATGTTAGTGTACATACAAACAGATATATGGTGGTCGACATCACCCAAACAGCAATCGACTAATAAAAGGCATTCTAACATATCAATCAGATCATAAAAGGCATGGGAAATATGTGTTTATCAAACTCTAATCATCTAATCCTAATAATCATATCCTAGATACCTAGTCCTTCAACATAGGCAAACATATTTTTCTTTTACGCACATAGGATAATTAGATAAGCCCGATAGATGATATAAATTTGAAAAACATTCTCCCCCTCAATCAATGACTCTTTCTAGGAAAAGTTTTAAATAAGCTGAAGTCATTGATTGGGTTTTGAAAATTTATGAAAACTTGATTCTGATTGATTTTCAAGCAACTCACTTACCACCATTTTGTTAAAACAAATATTTTTTTGAAGAATTTTAGAAGGAAAAATATTTGAGTAGGAACAATGATCCTTGATATACTTTCCTCAATTTTTTAGGATAAGTGCACGAAATTTTTGAAAATTGGTTTAGCGCAACACTTTCCTTCCTTGAAGAGCGGGTTTCTATCGAAATAATAGCAAACCATATTTTTATACGAGTTCTGATCAATTAACTGCAAGCCATATTAAGAGACATGTTTTGAAAGAAATATTTACACCTCCTGCTCGAACTTCATCTATGGTCCCGTGCCATTATTGAATGACATTTCTAAGACCGTAGATGTTATCGATACCGAAGACATGTCATGAGAAAAGCAATATTTTTGACTTTTCAAATTTTTCGATTTTTATGGATTTTGTAGGTTTTATTTATATAGATATATATATATATATATATATATATATATATTCTTTTCTTTGGTTTTATATTTTGTATTATGGTTTTGAAAATTATTTACAAAGATAGAGAAATAGTTTAAGAAGATGATGATCGATACCGAGATAAGGAAATCGTTCAACACTTTGTAGAAGATAGAAGTCATCATCTCTTAAACTTTCACCACCAAAGCATTTGAGGCTCTTGAATCGTTGCAAGAACTTGAGCCTTCGAAAGTGAATCTTTGGTAGCTTCCCCAAACCGATAATCCTCGTAAAAGACCATTTCCCCAAGAAGAAAAGTTAAGCAAAAGTCTAATTGTATGAAGCTCAAGAACCGAAGAACGATAACAACGAAGTAACAAGTTAAAGGGTTCATTTATGCGGTTATCAAACCGAAATAAATGATTAAGTCCGATCATATGATCTGTTATGCGTCCTCGATGTACAAATTACTCTTCGAGTTTGGCAGTTGTCTATTCGGGGAACAATATATCAACATCTTCATTTCACCAAAGTGCATTCCAGTTATCTAACATATAACCAATCACCCATAATGTACACATGTACCCAACAAGAGTAGAGACGATGACATCCATGTAACATGTTGAGTCACTAATCATCTATCGATGTCAACTCCGGAATCATCGAATTAGCTCGTTCAAGTGAACATGTTGTGCATCCACGATGTACACATATCTCTCCCGATGGTTGCGATCTCATTGGAATCATCATTGCATTGTGTACATGAAGCAATAACAGAAGCACTACCATAAATCATATAGAAGATGTCGATAAGTAATATCATCTCACGTTACACATATTCTTCTCATATTTCTTCCCATCGAAAGTCGAGTGAACACATACCAAAAGTATCCAGAGACCACTTCCCCCAAATGGTTGGAATAATGCATCCTTCCCCCAAATAGTTGGAATAATATATCCTTCCCCAAATAGTTGGAATAATTCATCCTTCCCCAAATAGTTGGAATAACACACCAAAGGCTACGAGTTAAACATCGAGTTTCTCTACGGTTATGACATTTGTCTTTCCGGGATTACTTCAATAAAGAAGAAGTATTAAGTTCATCACGTGTACTCGTTGTGTATTTAGATGTATATCTACTTCCCCTTCTTCGGTTTTGATACCTCGTAATCAAGAACACATTATACATGCCAAATACTCTTGAAATAGAGAAGAACAAAAATTAGCTCAAATGAATCCTGTGAGAATCAACTCGCTAGAGAAACTCTCTCGACTATCTTTATCAACCCATATGTAGACAATTTGAAGTGATCACTAATGAAGAAAACTCGATATACCAAACTTGAAACCAAGTCAAATTCACTACATTTGTATCTTAAGCTTGCACTTAATGATGGAAGAACGGTGTTGAGAATCTATGCTTCAAGCAAATCTCTAAGTACTCACTACTTAAACAAAGTATGAGACATTAAAACCTCTTGAGATTATCCACATCATAGCGGTCTTTAACCATCCTAAAAGTGATAGTTAACTGTGTCTTCAACCATCCACCTGCTGGTAACTAGATAAACTAAGTCTTCGAACTCAAATTCTTAAGCTCGAGCAAGTTATCAAATAAGAACACGCCTTTGTGAAAGTCAACTTCAATCTCAAATAAGTGATAAATGATTAACTCCAAAGTAATCAACTTGTGTCAAATGTCCAACACGTGAATAAACATACAATCGGATGTACATTGACCCACTGAATGAACCGGAACAAATGATTCCTCAATATCAATGCATTCTTCCTAAAGGTATGCATGTAGAGACTGATATGGAAGATTCACCAATAATGTCTTCGAGCAGATGAGGTAGTCATTTTCCTTAATGTTCATGTGGTTGATTTATAGCGCAGCACAATGAGAGGAACAATAATCCGTGAGGATTTGGCAACCGTCAAGTCTAACAGACTTAAAACAACTTAAACACAAATGCAATGAAGTCGGAGAATAGATTGAATTCCGGTCGTTTAGTCCCAAGGAGACTCAATGGTGTGTTAAACCGATTCAGAGGATGGAATGATCACTAAGGATAGTGATCGTAAAGGTTATGATTAGAAATTACACTACCGATTGATTTGGAATAGAATTGGACACGAATTGGAAAGCACAACAATCGATGAGAAAGAAACGTAAACGTAAGTTTTAAAACTACGATACGCACAAAATAAAAAGTGAAAACTAAGAAATAAAAGGCCTAAAAATATAAAATGACATTTTGGAATCCTAAAAATAAAAGAAAATTATTAGAAAAAGAAAATTATTTTTAACACTATTTAATTAATTATTATTAATTAAAACTATTTTAACTATTTAATAAATACTCTAAAATAAAAGAAAATAGGAAATAAGGCTAGAAAAATAAACTTATGATTCTGAAAAATCTAAAATACTATAAAACTAATTTTAAAACTAAAAATATATTTTTCACACTTTTATTTAATTATTACTAATTAATAACTATTTAAAATACACTTAAATACTAGAAAATAGAAAATAAACTTGGAAAAATAAAATTTTAACTTTGAAAAATCTAAAATATGATAAAACTAATTTTAAAACAGAAAATATATTTTTATGCTTTTTAATTATTTATTACTAATTAATTACTATTTATTAACTATTTAAAATTATAATAAATACTAAAAGATAGAGAAAATCTGAAACTTTTCTAAAAATCCTATATGATGACAGAAACCTAAGAAAAATAGAAAACAAGATTTGCTTATTAAAAAGTTGAAAAGAAAAATCAAAAGCTAAAAATCTTAAATAAACGCTATCACTATTTTTATATTGATGTTTTGTGAATTTTATTTTGAAAACTACTTATATACTAATAATATGAAACTTTAATAAAGACAAAAATTTACAAAACACAAATAAGCGATTTGATGAGCTTAAAATCCAACATGGGCTAAATAGCTTATTTGGTGAAATAAGCTCAAACAAGCTCACAACTTGAAACAAAAGCTAGATTAAGATGAAAATAAGCTAAAGCAACTAAAATGAAGCTAAAAGACACAAACAATCAAACCGAAAAGCTCTAATAAGCCAATAAGCACTTGTAGTGAAAAAATGAAAATGGGACAAACTTTAAGCTAGTAGCATTTCTAGCTAACAAGCTCAAAAGTGAAAAACAAGACTTGACAATCCAAGAGGACCAGGTTGGCTTTCCAAAGAACCAGAGAACACAAGATTTGAAGCAACTAATAAGCTCAATGCAAGCTTATCAATTTGGTACCAATTTCGTGCATGTGATGATTATTGAAACAGTACCCAAGAAAAGCTATAAAATAAGCACTTAAAAAGTCGAGAAACCAAGAACTAGCATTTTGTATTTTCTTTAGCAACTAGACTATAATACCCCAAGAGCTTATAAACTGAATCTTACTAATAAACCCACAGTGAAATTCCAAATTTTATTCAAAACGACCTTATGAGATTTTGACTTTTGAGAAAAACTAAAAGTTGACCAAAGTGGATTTTGAGTTGATCTTAAGCACTTAATATGTTGTGTTAAGGTGAGATAAGACCGATTTGAGCAAGATTAACAACTTTGAACACAAAATCATGATCATAGATCATAAAAATCAACAAAAGGACTCCCAAGATATGATTAAATGATATTTTGACTTTTGCTAATAAGAACTTGATTTTATGATCGAGATAAGTTATTTAGACCTAGTTAGACAGATTTCCAACAAAACCAAAGACCAAAGAACCTTTGCAAACACAATAAACCAAACACCCCTTTATGTTAACTGTTATGAAGTTTTTCAAAGCAACTCACAAATTTAAACCATAAACTTGATTTTAGACCTTATATAATCTATTTATAAGACTAATGAAGCATTAAACAACACCTTATTACAACATAAAACTAAGAAATGATTAAAAGCAATTTTAATCGTTAAAACTAAATTTTTATAAACTACAAATTTAAAAGAACAACCACTCGATTTTAATGCTTAAACACACTTAATTATGACTAATTAACACAAAGAAACGTAAATTTAAGCTAAAGAACAACTATAATAGTGAAATGCCAAATTAATCAAAAGAGCTTACAAAAGCTTCCAAGCTTAAAACCGAGAACCAAGATCAATGACCACCCTATAAGCTTACCAATAAGCTACTAACCCAAGGCCATCCACTATATACCTTGCTCCAAATTGTGAACACTTCCATGGAACCCTTTTTATTTTTCAACTATTTAATTTGGATTTTTGGTGAATTTTTATTTTTTCTTCTAAACTGAATTTTAGAGTTTCTAAAAGCTTGCTTAAGCTTTCTAGGAGCTTAAGTGACCTATTCTAGTCCATACAAACAACTCGAAAACAACATTTGATCCAACATGAGATTTTGCATAATCATGAAAATTGCATAAACTGAAATACAACTTGATACTTGAATTAAAGGTTCACAAAAGCTTTATTATAACATAATAACTTGAAATACAAAGTTTTAAGCTTAAAACATAAACTTAAACTTGAAAATTAAACTAAAACGACAATAAAAATAAAATTACACTAGATAGATTTTTACAATGCATCTCTCTCTCTTTATAGACTTTTCAGCATCATGATATCCTCTCGAATCTATCCCACCAAATTTGAGCCCTTGGATCACTCAAATTAATCGAACCGTCCACCTTGCTTTTGGCGCCAAATTTTTCTTCAAAGTGTTTAAGCTTTAATGGATTTGGTTGAGATAATTAAAGAATTTGGAGTTTAGAGGAGTGGAGGGACATGGTATGGGAGGGGTTGAAAATGTGGTGAAAACCACTCGGTTTTGTGTTTCAGTGTGGGGAGAGAGAGCTACATGATGTCCGGTATTGCGCGGTTTTTCTTGGGTTTGACTTTCTTTGACCGAGCTTTAATAATAACACAAGGGGGTCAAAATTGGGATTGGCTGGGTTCAAAAAGAGTTGTGGACGGCTGGGGGTCAAGGGCAAGGTCAAGGTCAAGGGTCAATGATGTTGGGCTTGATTTTTGATTGGGCTTGGATATTATAAGGATCCGTTTGGTTTAAGTTTAGTAAACAAGGACCAAAAGTGCAATTCGACCAAACTTCAAGGACTGAAAGTGCAACTTTTCCAAACTTCTCACAAGGACCAATTTTGACAAACATTGATAAAACAAGAACCCTTTTGCATAAAATCCATTTTTAAAGGTCCAAGGACTAATTTTGTAAATTTCAAAGTTTGAGGACCTTTCTTGCCAATTGACCAAAGAATCATTCAAGGATCATTTTAAACAACTTAGAATACTTCAGGACCTTGAATGATAAATTTCACATTTTGAATTCCGTGGACTAGATTTGACAACTTTTAAAACTTGGGGACTAAAGCGCCAATTTTGCAAACTTGATACATTTTTCATCCGATTTTGATATTTTGCATTTAAAACACATAAAACACTGATTTGTGATATTTTGATCATTTTGATGTGTTTCGAGTGTTTTCAGATGATTTTGCGCTTAGATTATACAAAATGATGAGTATTTAGACACTCATCAATCCCCACATCGAGATATTGCTAGTCCCTAGCAATGATTTGAGAAAACTTGATGGATTTGAAAACTCTTTACCAAAAGCCATCACTCGAGTAGCCAATTGTTTTGATTCAAGTAAGAATCTTGGTACAACGATAACCAAATGATTTATTGGCAAATCATAAACCATATAACGGATTTGATGTGTCTTTACCGTAAGCCGCACTTTTCGGACTAGCCAACTCTTAGATAAATTATCGAATTATCTTTGGTGAGTGAATACCAATTATGGATTTTCCATCGCCTTTACCACAAGCCATAACCTTGCGGGCTAGCCAACTCATTATCTTTTGAGGATGATGGGAGTTGAGAACCATACAATTTTGGGCAAATTGCAAGCCATATAAACGGATTTGAGAAATCTTTACCAAGAGCCGTTTGCTCTGGATTAGCTAATCCTTTTGTCTTACAAACATGGCGGATCGATAACCAAATGAGTAAGTGTAAACACTTACTCCAAAAAAAAAAATTTTGGCCAAAACGGGAATTGGGTAGATAATATATGAAATTCGTGAGAATTCCCCACACTTAGAAATGAATATTGCCCTCAATATTCAAAGTACCGCGGTTATGCCGAAACAAAGAACGTAAAAGGAAATACTACGCCATTATTTAGAAAGATTTTTTTTTTTTTTTTTTTTAGAAAGAATGAGAATATACAACAGTGTGGGAAACTCCCCACACTAGGGTGGTAGAAAGGGGTAAGAAGATGTAATTATGGGTGAAAACCCATATGGTGCGTGCTAATGTTTTTGATTACCGAGTCACTAGCTTGACTCGATCCCCGCATTCATTGGTTCATGGGGAATGTTTGTAAACCGGACAACCATGTGGGGAATGTCCTCTCCAAAGTAATGCTTAACTCGATGACCATTCACTTTAAAATTAGGACCATCGGGTTGAGATAACTCAACGGTACCATAAGGATAAACCTTAGCAATAGTGAATGGACCGCACCAACGGGACTTGAGCTTTCCGAGAAAATCTTCAACTGAATTGAAAAGAAGGACTCGATCACCAACGTTGAAAACGCGGTTCTTGATCTTGGAGTCATGAATCTTCTTTGTCTTTGCTTGTAGATCAAAGAGTTCTCGTAAGCTTGATCACGAAGTTCATTTAGTTCATTCATTTGAACTTTTCTATGATCACCTACCGTCTCAGATATCAAGTTTGCATGCTTTAAGGCCCAAGATGCCTTGTGCTCTAACTCAATCGGAAGATGACATGCCTTCCGTACACTAGCTTGTATGGAGTACACCCGATGGGTGTTTTGTAAGTCAGACGGAAGGCCCAGAGCGCCATCGCTTATCCGACCGTGATGCACGATTTTCGCCATCGTCCTTTCAAGAATCCTTTTAATACCACGGTTTGAAACTTCCACCGCCCACTTGTTTGGGGTGGTATGCGAGAGAGACGATGGGTAACACCATACTTTTGCATGACTCTTTCAAATTGGTCATTACAAAATGTGTACCACGATCACCGATTATCGCCTCCTGAGTTCCAAACCCGCAAACAGAGATTTCAAAACTTCACAACAACTCGGGCATCATTGGTGGGTAAAGCTTTTGCTTCAACCCATTTTGACAGATAGTCAACACCACGAGTATGTACTTGTTACCACGAGAAGATGGAAATGGCCCCATAAAATCAATACCCCATATGTCAAATATCTCACAAACTTGAATGGCATTTTGTGGCATTTCATTCCTTTGAGATATATTACCATGACGCCGACAAGCGCCATGTGTTTTGACATAATCGTGGGCATCCTTATAGATTGTGGGCCAATAGAACCCGGAATCAAACACCTTTTGGCGGTGTAGTTTGACTATGATGGCCCCGTGGGTCCAAAGATGGCAAGTCGTGAGAATGTCAATAGCTTCCTCGTCCATAAACACACCGTCGGATGACTTGATCCGCACAGATTTTGAACAAGAAAGGGTCGTCCCGTAAATAATGTTTAACATCTTTGAAGAATTTGTTCTTCATTGGTCGACATCCTTTCATTAATGAAGTTACCCGCATGGTAATTTGCAAAGTCAAGAAACCATGGGGTGGTAGAATTTCCACGAAAAGAAACCGCATTGAGTGTCTCGAGAGGAAATGTTTCATTTATTTCCTTTTCTCGAAAACATCTTGGTGAGGGTTTTCTAATCGACAGATGATCGCAGACTAGATTCTCACTCCTTTTTATCACGATAATGATATCAAATTCTTGGAGGAGGAGAATCCAACGAAGCAATCTCGGCTTTGCATCTTGTTTTGCAAAGAGATATTTAAGAGCCGAGTGATCCGTATACACCACGATTTGGTCAAGATAAGATACGGCGAAACTTCTCAAAAGCATACACCACGGCTAATAGCTCTTTTTCGTGGTGGTGTAATGAGTTTGAGCCTCACCATAGTTTTGCTTATGAGTGAATAGGTGAAAATGCTTATTTCTTCGTTGCCCTAGGACCGCACCGATAGCAAAATCACTTGCATCGCACATGAGCTCAAAAGGCAAGTCCCACGGGAGCAACGAGAATGGGTGCTTCAAGAAGCTTTTTCTTCAATGTTTCAAAAGCTATGATGCACTCGGGTGAGAAGATAAAAGGAGCATCCTTTTCAAGAAGATGGGTCATAGGTCGGGCGATTTTGGAAAAATCTTGAATGAATCTACGATAGAAACCGCATGACCTAAAAACTCCTAATACCTTTGACGGTAGTAGGATGAGGCAGCTTAGCAATGACATCAACTTTTGCTCTATCTACCTCAATCCCGTTCTTTGAAATCTTATGGCCAAGGACAATGCCTTCTTTGACCATAAAGTGACTTTTCTCCCGCTTTAGACAAAGATTGGTGTCTTCACACCTTTGAAGCATTTTATCTAAATGGGAGAGACATGATTGAAAAGAATCCCCAATGACCGAGAAGTCATCCATAAACACTTCCATTGTTTCCGATCATGTCGTGGAATATGGCCATCATACATCGTTGGAACGTGCAGAGCATTACATAAGCCAAAAGGCATACGTTTGTAGGCAAAAGTTCCGTATGGGCAAGTGAATGTGGTTTCTCTTGATCCCGTGGATCAATAGGGATCTGAAAGTAACCCGAGAAACCATCAAGGAAACAATAGTACTCATTCCCCGCTAATCTCTCAAGCATCCGTCCATGAAGGGTAGAGGAAAATGGTCTTTACGGGTGGCGTCATTCAACTTACGATAGTCGATGCAAACACGCCATCCCGTAACCAATCGAGTTGGAATTAACTCGTTATCTTCATTTGTGATAACAAGAATGCCACCCTTTTTCGAACACAATGAATTGGGTGACCCAAGGACTGTCTCGAGATCGGGTAAATCAATCCCGCATCAAGAAGTTTGATAACCTCTTGTTTGATAACATCATGGATTTTGGATTCACTGCCTCGATGTTGAACTGCTGGTTTGAAGTCATCCTCCATCAAGATTTTATGAGTACAAAACTCGTGGTTTATACCTTTGATGTCGGAGAGTTTCCAAGCAATTGCTTGCTTGTGTGACTTCAAGATTTTAATGAGAGCACTTTTTCATCTTTACTCAAATCTCGAGCAATAATGACGGGTAATTTATCATCACCTTCAAGGAATGCATACTCGAGATGAGGAGGTAAGTCCTTAAGCTCAACCTCGTGAAATTCTTCGCTTTTCTCAACCGACTTGACTTCCTTGTTATGAAGTTTGATGGGAGGGAGAGGAAGAGAAGTATCCAGATTTGACAATTTCTCAAGAAGAATATCTCCTCCGATTAATCTCATTTTGATTAATCTCAACCGGGATTGAATCACTAGGATGAGGGTTGATGATGGATCATCATTGAGCAACTTCTCAATAAGAAGTATGTCCCCTCAATATCAATTGGAGCGTGATCAATTTCCCAAGGAACGTAATCACTAGCCAAATATGCTTCAATCTCATCTAAGATGAAGTCGCCTCAAACGGAGTGAGAGAAGGAGTAGAATTGGCTATGATAGGTCGAGAAGATGTGGTGGAATCCCACTCACGTAATTATGAGAATAACCAAGAACTTCTTGAGAGTACTCATCGAAGCAACATCAATGATATCTATTCGGTTAACCGATTCGTAATCATAATTTGCGGAGTACCTCAAGTTTGGTCAAGGTTGAAGGTGTGACTTCATTACCAACACGCAATGTGATTTCTTGCTCAAATACATCTATGAGAGCACGCCCGTTCTCGTGAATCCTCGACCAACAATGAGAGGAACCCGATGATCGGCATCAAAATCAACAACCACGAAGTCACCGAAATGGAACTTTCCTACTTTACAAATACGCCCAAGAATGCCAAGAGGACGGATATGGAACGATCGCAAGCTCGAGAGTCATGCATGTAGGAGTGAGTTCCTAAGAGAAAGTTTCTTCCACACCGAATATGGCATAAGATTAATGCTTGCACCAAGATCCGCTAGGGCAAAGCATTCAACCATTCCCGGAATACACAAGGTAAGAGAAATTTCCCAGATCTCCAAGCTTTTCAGAAGCTTTTTCGAATAATCACGAAAGCGCTCGTTAAGAGGAGTCTTAGCCATTTCAAACAACTTTTCCTTATTGCTTAACATGTGTTTGAGAGTTGATGCAAACTTGGGCATCAAGATGATAGCATCCGCAAAGCTTATGTCAAAATGTAACTCTTGGAAAATTTGGAAAATTTATCCATTTGATGACTAGCTTTTTCACGGAGCTTTTGCTCATTCAAGCGTGATGGGTAAGGAATAGAAGATTTGGATTGATTCTCAACAGAGCTACAGGAGGTTCAAAACAACTCCTTGATTAGACTTGGGTTTCGGACCACTTGAGGTTGGACTACCAAGGTTGGACGTGTGCGGTACTTCGTGGGCTAGAATAATGCACTTTGTCCGTAGTATCCTTGGTAACTTGACTCATTGGCACCGGTGGAGGAGGCATTGGAGTCGAGGTCCATTGTGTTTTGGAGGTTCACCGTCCACTACCTTAGGGAGAGAAGAAGAAGAAGAGGTAGTAGGAACAAGCAGTCCAGTGTATGAAACACCACTGGTTGTGATCGCTTGGCATCGCCTCGGGTTAGCGATCGTGTTGCTCGGTAAAGTACCGAGCCCGAGGGTCGATCATTTAAAGACTTCTTCGATCGTTAACTGACCGACCAACAACCTGTTCATTTCATCTTGGGATTTCATGAACCGCTTCAAGAACTCATCGATGATGGTCCCGGAGGAGTAATGACGGAGGAGCTGGAGGGACAATTTGAGGTCGTATGTTTTGATTATAGCCAAAATTCCTTGATTAGGATTCATATTCCCATGAAATTGATTCCTCGATTGAAATTGTTTTGATGAGGGTTTCCTTGATGTTGGAAACCTTGATTGGGTCCAGGATAGAAATTACCTTGGTTTTGATAACCTTGGTTCATTCTTGGTTGGTTCGATTCGGTTTTGCATGTTGTGATTTTGGTTAAAACCGGTGGTGCTCGATTAGTGTTAGCACGGTAGTGTGGTTCATTTTGAGGACGGTATTGATTACCTCCTTGTTGTGAACTACCGGCTAGAGCATTTGCTTCAAAAGGACTACCATCGGTGGCAAGACAATTGTAGTAAGCATGAGGACCACCACAAGTGACACAACTCTCAACTTTCTTCACTTCAAGATGTGTTGGTGGTCGAGTGAAGGAGACTTTCTTCCGTTAGCAAGAACCAAAGCTCGAACAATGTCTCGTGAGTTTATCAATCTTAGCATCGGTGCTAGATGTACTCACGGGATGAAGAAGAAGAAGGTCCAAGATTAGACCGATATGTCTTAGCTCGAAAGGACGGACCGAGATTTGTTCTCAATGATCCGCAAGGCCTCTTTGGTGGTCTTGCTCAGAAATTACCTCCGCGGAGGCATTCAAAGAGTCTTGATTGGCCCGATTGAGACCATTGTAGAAAGTATCCATTTGCATTAACTCGGTAAAACCGTGATGCGGACACTTCATGGCAACTCTTTGTAACGATCCCATGCCTCCCGAATGATTCATCAAATCTCGAGAAAATTTCATTATCTCATTCTTAAGACTTGTGGTTCGGGATGGAGGATAGAACTCGTTAACTAACTTGGTGACAAGATCTTCCCATGTCTCTATAGAACGAGGGGTTGTTTCTCAAGCCAATTCCGGCTTGTCCTCTAGAGAAAATGGGAATGAAGAAGCTTGATAGCTTTTGTGGGACATTCTTGTACTTGATGGTAGATGCTATCTTGTTAAACCATCGAATGTGTGCATGAGGATCATCCCGCCAAAACCATAGAATTGGCTTTGGGTTACTAGATTGAGCAACCCGTTTTGAGCTCGAAAGTGTCACCACGATGGTCGGAACAACAATGGCATCTCCGTAACCCTCGATGGGTGCTTGGAGAAGCTCATTCATGGGTTTGTCTTCCGCCATTTCGACGGAGGTGGTGGTGGTAGACGCCTCACCACTACCAAGGAGCCGAACGCCCTCACGCTCACGAGGAATGTTTCCAAGTTCGAAAGTGGACTTGTAGAATCGAAGAACGAAAAGCATGCACTATGTATAAAATCAATTTTCAAAACAAATGAGGCAAAACACAAGTGAACTTAACCAATAATCACAAATGAAATGGCTTTGAAAAAGGTACACCAAATCACAAGTGACACAAAGGCAAGTTTTAAATCGATGTTCGGAACTTATTAATGGTCGCACCCCAGCTAGGTAGTGCACCGCCTTGATTTGCGGTGGTTGATTTTATGTATATATTAAGTACCACCGAAAAGACGAGGTAAGATTTGTGCAGATGGGTTCAAAAACTTTTGGACAATATTTTTGTTATCGTCCCGCTTAACCAAATCGTATCTCTTCAAGAATCACCTTAAAAGAGAATACAAAATAGAAAACGTTCGATTGTTTTGTTGTTTTATATTTTTTGGTGTTTTAACACTTTAGGAAAAGTGTTAATGACTTTTTGATTTTCTTATAACTTTACAAAAACTTTTACAAATGATGGGTATGTGCAACAATGGATCCGAAAATGGCTAAACACACGCTAAAGCTCCCCGCAATGGCGCTAAAATTTTGATCTCGTGCTAAACCGTCAAGTCAAACAGACTTAAAACAAGCTTAAACACAAATGCAATGAAGATCGAGAATAGATTGAATTTCGGTCGTTTAGTCCCAAGGAGACTCAATGGTGTGTTAAACCGATTCAGAGGATGGAATGATCACTAAGGATAGTGATCGTAAAGGTTATGATTAGAAATTACACTACCGATTGATTTGGAATAGAATTGGACACGTAATTGGAAAGCACAACAATCGATGAAAGAAACGTAAACGTAAGTTTTAAAACTACGATACGCACAAAATAAAAAGTGAAAACTAAGAAATAAAAGGCCTAAAAATATAAAATAACATTTTGGAATCCTAAAATAAAAGAAAATTATTAGAAAAAGAAAATTATTTTTAACACTATTTAATTAATTATTATTAATTAAAAACTATTTTAACTATTTAATAAATACTCTAAAATAAAAGAAAATAGGAAATAAGGCTAGAAAAATAAACTTATGATTCTGAAAAATCTAAAATACTATAAAACTAATTTTAAAACTAAAAATATATTTTTCACACTTTTTATCTAATTATTACTAATTAATTATTATTTAAAATACACTTAAATACTAGAAAATAGAAAATAAACTTGGAAAAATAAAATTTTAACTTTGAAAAATCTAAAATATGATAAAACTAATTTTAAAACAGAAAATATATTTTTTATGCTTTTTAATTATTTATTACTAATTATTTATTATTTATTAACTATTTATAATTATAATAAATACTAAAAGATAGAGAAAATCTGAAACTTTTCTAAAAATCCTATATGATGACAGAAACCTAAGAAAATAGAAAACAAGATTTGCTTATTAAAAAGTTGAAAAGAAAAATCAAAAGCTAAAAATCTTAAATAAACGCTATCACTATTTTTATATTGATGTTTTGTGAATTTTATTTTGAAAACTACTTATATACTAATAATATGAAACTTTAATAAAGACAAAAATTTACAAAACACAAATAAGCTGATTTGATGAGCTTAAAAGTCCAACAAGGCTTAAACTAGCTTATTTGGTGAAATAAGCTCAAACAAGCTCACTACTTGAAACAAAAGCTAGATTAAGATGAAAATAAGCTAGAGCAACTAACTTGAAGCTAAAAGACACAAACAGAAGCAACCGAAAAGCTTCTAATAAGCCAATAAGCACTTGGCTTTGTAGTGAAAAATGAAATGGGACAAACTTTAAGCTAGTAGCAATTTCTAGCTAACAAGCTCAAAAGTGAAAAACAAGACTTGACAATCCAAGAGGACCAGGTTGGCTTTCCAAAGAACCAGAGAACACAAGATTTGGACAACTAATAAGCTCAATGCAAGCTTATCAATTTGGTACCAATTTTCGTGCACGTGATGATTTATTGAAACAGTACCCACAAAAGCTAAGAAATAAGCACTTAAAAAGTCGAGAAACCAAGAACTAGCATTTTGTATTTTTCTTTAGCAACTAGACTATAATAAATCCAAGAGCTTATAAACTGAATCTTACTAATAAACACACAAGTGAAATTCCAAATTTTATTCAAAACGACCTTATGAGATTTTGACTTTTGAGAAAAAGTAAAAGTTGACCAAAGTGGATTTTGATTTGATCTTAAGCACTTAATATGTTGTGTTAAGGTGAGATAAGACCGATTTGAGCAAGATTAACAACTTTTGAACACAAAATCATGATCATAGATCTTAAAAATCTCAACAAGAGGACTCACAAGAATAAGATTAAATGCTATTTTGACTTTTGCTAATAAGGACTTGTTTTTATGATCGATATGAGTTATTTAGACCTAGTTAGACAGATTTCCAACAAAACCAAAGACCAAAGAACCTTTGAACACAATAAACCAAACACCCCTTTATGTTAATCGTTATGAAGTTTTTCAAAGCAACTCACAATTTTAAACCATGAACTTGATTTTAGACCTTATATAATCTATTTATAAGACTAATGAAGCATTAAACAACAACCTTACAACAACAAAACTAAGAAATGATGATTATGCAATTTTAATCGTTAAAACTAATTTTTATAAACTACAAATTGAAAGAACAAGCTACTTGATTTTAATGATTAAACACACTTAATTATGACTAATTAACACAAAGAAACGTAAATTTAAGCTAAAGAACAACTATAATAGTGAAATGCCAAATTTATCAAAAAGCTTACAAAAGCTTCCAAGCTTAAAACCGAGAACCAAGATCAATGAACACCCCTATAAGCTTACCAATAAGCTACTAACCCAAGGCCATCCACTATATACCTTGCTCCAATTGTGAACACTTCCATGGAACCCTTTTTATTTTTCACTATTTAATTTGGATTTTGGTGAATTTTCTGATTTTTCTTCTAAACTGAATTTTAGAGTTTCTAAAAGCTTGCTTAAGCTTTCTAGGAGCTTAAGTGACCTATTCTAGTCCATACAAACAATCGAAAACAACATTTGATCCAACATGAGATTTTGCATAAATATGAAAAATTGCATAAACCGAAATACAATTTGATACTTGAATTAAAGTTTCACAAAAGCTTTATTATAACAAATAACTTGAAATACAAAGTTTGAAGATAAAACATAAACTTAAAATTGAAAATTAAACTAAAACGACAATAAAAAATAAAATTACACTAGATACTTTTTTACAATGCATCTCTCTCTTTATAGACTTTTCAGCATCTCCATGATATCCTCGAATCTATCCCACCACATTTGAGCCCTTGGATCACTCAAATTAATCGAACCGCCCACCTTGCTTTTTGGCGCCAAATTTTTCTTCAAAGTGTTTAAGCTTTAATGGGTTTGGTTGAGATAATTAAAGAATTTGGAGTTTAGAGGAGGTGGAGGGACATGGTATGGGAGGGGTTGAAAAGTGGTGAAACCACTGGTTTTGGTGTTTCGTGTTGGGAGAGAGAGCTACACTGTGTGCATCGGTTTTTGCGCGCGTTTTCCTGGGTTTGACTTTCTTTGACCGTAGATTAATAACACGGGGGTCAAAATGGTTTGGCTGGGGTCAAAATGAGTTGTGGACTGGGGGTCAAGGGCAAAGGGTCAAGGGTTGGGTGGATTGGGCTTGTATTGGATTGGGCTTTGATATATTATAAGGATCCGTTTGGTTTAAGTTTAGTAAACAAGGACCAAAAGTGCAATTTGACCAAACTTCAAGGACTGAAAGTGAACTTTTCCAAACTTCTCACAAGGACCAATTTTGACCAACATTGATAAAACAAGGACCCTTTTGCATAAAATCCATTTTAAAGGTCCAAGGACTAATTTTGCAAAATTTCAAAGTTTGAGGACCTTTTTGCCAATTGACCAAAGAATCATTCAAGGATCATTTTAAACAACTTAGAATACTTCAGGACCTTGAATGATAAATTTCCACATTTTTGAATTCCGTGGACTAGATTTGACAACTTTTAAAACTTGGGGACTAAAGCGCCAATTTTGCAAACTTTATACATTTTTCATCCGATTTTGATATTTTTGCATTTAAAACACATAAAACACTGATTTGTGATATTTTGATCATTTTGATGTGTTTCGAGTGTTTTCGATGATTTTGCGTTTAGATTATACAAAATGATGAGTATTTAGACACTCATCAAGACTTATCGTTATTCCTAGACTCCAAATATTTAGCAGTTGGGATCCATCTATGCGAAGTTTTAGGTTTGTTTTGCTTCATAACATGTTGAACCTTAGCCATGTTAGTAGTCATAGTGGATTGTACCTTAGCATGTAAATTAGGAAAATGTTTCTTATTCGAGAAAAGACTCGTAATTTCTAGTTTCATTTTCTACATGCTTAGCATTCTTCTTCATATAACTACTCTTAGATGCAAGCCAACCCTATTCTTTGAGTGTTCCTATGTAATGGTTTAAAACTACTAGCGTGCCTTGAAATCTCGTGGAATTCATCACCCTAGGTCTTGCACCTAAAATTACATCTTTTCGAATCGGTGCTTTTTCCTAGCTTCTTCTAGATAATAGTTCTTCCACAAGTCATTCATATCATATGAATTATGGGTTTTAATGCTTGGTTTTGACACTGTTTTCGAACTATTCCTAGAGGTGCTGGGAGTAGAAGTAGCTACTTGTTGAGGGTTAACGGAGCTAGAAGCATTATTCTTAGGTAACTCAGGTGAAGTGATTAGTTTTGACAAAACTTGTTTCTCATCAACTTGGGAGGCAAACCGTGTTTTTGAAAAATTTGGTCTTTCGGATATAAACACGTGAGGTCGCCTAACAACGGACCGGTTTCTAATGGAATGAGAACCGGTTTCCCAAGGTTGATGGTTTTGTAAACTTAGTGTTCACACTTTTCCTACGCTTTTCCTTAGCTCATTTTTAAGGCAACAATAGCGAAACTCTTTTCCGAAGTTGAGCTTTGAGTTCATCAATGTTTGCTATCACGTAGTTTGTTTGTTCCATTGACTTAGTTCTAGCTTCTTTGATAGAGTCACTTAGTTATATGTGATGCTTTCTCAAAGACTCATTTTCCTATAGTAATTTGGCCACATGACCGCTAATTCATCATTTCTTATTTGAATATCATCAATAGAATTAACATCGAATTACTTGTAACCAAATTACTTTTCACATGCATATCGAAATATGTTTCTTCAAATTGTTGATAGTCGAGTTGTTGGCTTGAAGTGAGCTTTTAAATTGTTTATTTCAAAAATTCACGAAATTTGAAATTGCGGATTTTACATGGTTTCTTAGTTTGAAAACTTTCCTCCTTTCTTTGTATTGCAATTTCAAGTGAAATGCAATGTTTTTCAAGTTTTGAGAATTTGTTTGAAAGTTCATCAAAAGCCCTTTTATCAACCATATCATTTGTTTTGAAATTATTAGACTCACCTCAACCAAGGAACATTTATTAGAATCATGTTCAACATTAAGATCGGTTTGTTTAGGTACATTAGCGGATGCACTATATTGAGCGCTTAAGCGTACCTCATCACATGACACATGTTCATTTATTGGTCCGATATCGCATCCACATCATGTGAAACAAGAGTCATCGAACTCTCGGGTGTTTTCAAGCTTATCGCCTCGAGCCCCGTATTCGATTACAACCGATCCATCATCCGGTGCTTTACCCATCTCAACACTACAATCTCATGATTGCACTCGACATTCATTCACCGACATTCATTCACCTTCGATTCGTATCCACTTCTTGTGTGAGGAGTTCTTGAGCAGTGGTTACATCATTCTTTCTTGTCTCGATATTCGCATTCAACAACACCCGACCTTTCATCGATACATTACCCGACTCATCACAACTATCTCTCAACCGCACCGACACTCATCTACTTTTCATCTTTACGTAACTTCCTCAATGTACTTCTCCACATTATCCATGAGTTGGATAAATGTCTCAATGAACATATGAATTTCCATTCTAGTGTGCCTTTTGAAAGACATTTCAATCATGTGATGATCATAATTTGATGTGAATTCTACTAATGAATGACTGAAATTGTTTGTGGATCACTTGAAGTGCAGCACTAGAACTATCCTTTTGAACCTTCTGTTTGTCAAGTTGTTGTTCCAGTTGTTCTAAGTTCAATAGTAGTGTTCCCGTTAATGTGGATGAATCTTGACGGAAAAGGGCATTGCATGTTCGTTCCATTGTTATAGGTGTGAGTAACATGAGGTGTGAGTGAAGTTGTAGATATGGTTCAATATTACTTTCCTTTAGCATGGCATTCGTAGCCTAAGCAGTGCAATTCTCTCTTCAAACTCGAACACGAAGATCTCACATCCTCATTGATTGATTCAATCATCTTTAACCGATTCGTGTAGCATACATTATCATTGTTGTCCACAACATCATACAATTTAAGTACTTCCGAAATCATTGAATCGAGAGTGTAAGACATGATGTTGTTGTGTACACGGGATTTTACAAGCCTGTGATTTAAACCGAGAAATAGAATCTTTCGCGGGATTTTACTAAAATCAAGACCAAACCGTAAGATAGTGAGAAGTATAATGTAGTAAAGGAACTAGAAGATGATAAGGAACTGAAAATAAGTTAGTGTTATGGTTGAGTTTGTGATATTCCCTATTTCTTTATATATACCCCCTGTTTCGGAAAATTAGGGTTTGAAAACAAGGGTTTTGTATGTTAGGTTAAGAGACAAATCACATAAATTGACAAATCTCAGTCCTTGACAAACCGCTTCGGACAAATCGCACCCTTGACAAACCGCACCCTGGACAAATCGCACCTGGACAAATCACACCTTAGACAAATCGCACCTAGACAAATCGACCGATGACAAATCGCAGCGGAGACAAATCGACTGGAGACAAATCGCATAAATAGACAAATCGCATAAGTGTCAAAACACTTAGCGAGATAAATCGCATAACACACAAATCGCATAAAGCGACAAATCGCATAGTACACAAATCACATAACCGACAAATCACATAGTACACAAGTACACGCACTACTTTGTCCTTTCTTGTCGTTTTGTCTCAATAGACAAATCGCATACTAGGCAAATCACTTCACAAATGTGACAAATCGCATACAGAATGTGACAAATCGCTTCAATAAGCGTTCACAAGAGAGACAAATCGCATAGGTTTTTAGGACAAATTGCATAGAAGAAGGTTTATACGAGACACAAATCGCATGTTTGAAACATTCAAAAACACCACTTTTCAATCCAAAAACAACCCAACCACGATGATTCAAGCCTTCCAAACCAAAACCTAAACACTTATATTGATTCTAAACACAAAAGTAGTATCAAAATTCAAACTTTAACACAAGAAATGGTCTAAATGATGCAAACCACTCTAAACTCATTCAAACCCAAAACCTTATGAAACCACTAGAAATCCAAGAGCGTGAAAGATGAGTGATCAAACCATGGCTCTTGATACCAATTTTAGATATTGGTTTCACAATCACACAAACAATCACATATAAGGTCGAATTATGCAAGTTTAGAGAGAGAAAGTAGAAGATGGGATCCTTTCTAGAGAGAGAAAGTAAACAAAAAAAGAAAGGTTAGATTGAGTGAAAGGTCCAACCCTCTACCTTGGGAGGTAGAGGGTATTTATAGTTACATACTACATGTCCTCCTTCGGACTGTGCATCAGGTATATAGTGGGTAAAGACCCGTCCGTCCTCCACGGTGTTGCTCTAAACTAAATAACTAACTAAATAACTAGTAAATAACGTAAATAATGATATGTCTACGAGCTAACTTGTGCTAGATTATATTTGGGGTGACCGAATCTTCACTATGGAATTTCTAATTCCTAACATTAAATGACCCCCTAAAACGTATGTTTTAAATCCTTATCAAATATCCCTACACTTGGGATTTGCTTGTCCTCAAGCAAATGTGGTTTTTGCTAATCATATTATAAGTTAGGGGTCATTTAACATTGGTTTAAAATAATCTACAACAAATACAAGTGCCACAATAGTCAAAATAAGCACGGAGATTATATACTAGCACCTCTCAATTAGTGTTTGGATTCTCTCATCTCTCGGTTGTGTATGAAATATAACATATGGAAATGTGAAAGCGAAAACACTCTCTACACATCATAGTACATAGATTACCATAGGCTTGAGACTATATCAAACCTCCACCGCTTTGGTGTAAGCACCTAGGAATAACTATCGAAGAGGTCTTTTGTTAGGGTGGAAATTCCATGTTAAAGTGTCGGTCACCCAATTATGGTATAGCATATGTTAGCTCGTAGACGTGTCATTATTTACGTTATTTAGTAGTTAATTAGTTAGTTTGTAGCGTAGTTTAGTTTAGTGTAATACCATGGAGGAAGGACGGGTCTTTACCCACCGTATGCCCGATCCACCCGATAGGAGGGTGTTTTGTTTGTAACTATAAATACCCTTCCATCCTTGGAAGGGTGTTGCTTCTTGGAATCTAACCTTTCATTTGTTATTTTACAACTATCTTTCAAGAACATCCTCTACTTTCTTCATCTCTCTAACAATGGCATACTTGATTCATCACCATCCAAGGCCACCTGAATCATTATCAACACAATATGTAAGATCCTACAATCGGTATCGAGCCAGTTATTGTGTTGTGTTGATTTATTGTGGTTTTGAATCTTGTGTTACTGCTTTTGTACTCTTTTGGTCGGAAAAGTTTTTCTCATTATTATGGTAAAGCAGTTTACTACAAGTATAATGTATCATTTGGTCAAAAGTTTCGTGATCCATCATAATCTACTAGTTCTCATTATGTCTCGATGTTGTGTCAAAACAGTAACTATGAAGCGCTTTTTATCAATATTACAAATTATTGTCTCAATATTGTGTCAAAAGTCTTGTGGTCATATGGTGCGATCTGTGTGTTTATTGTAAGCAAGTTAGATCATTTACGGTCAAACTCTTGTCACATTCTTGAATGCCGATTCAATGAATGCCGAGCGAGTTGTTAATGAATGTTGAGCGAGTTGTTAAACATTTCGAATGTTGAGCGAGTTGTCCGATTCAATGAATGTTGAGCGAGTCAAATTAAAGCGAGTTAAGCAGTGGTCAAATTTTGAATGTTGAGCGAGTTGTCAAATTCTTTTGGTCAAATTCTTGTCACATTCATAATGTCCAGATTCAATGAATGTTGAGCGAGTTGTTAAACATTTCAAGCGAGTTGTTAACTAAAGATTGAATGCGAGTTGTGTTTGTGTGAAAAATGAAAGATGTGTTTTGACGCTTATCTTTATATAATCGGTTAGCGACTTGTTAAAAATCTTTGAGTTTTGACTCAAGATACATTATGTGGTGCGAGTTGACAAAATCATTTGACGATCGTAAGGCGATTTGAGATGTAAAAGATAAAGCGACTTGTCGCCTTTGACCTCATTAACCAAAATACCACATGACTCAATCTTTTAACAACAAAATACCGGACTCAAGACCTCTGTTTAACATCATCATCCATGTGAAATAATACCTACAACATAATCCAACATCCTCGGCCCAATCTATCCATCGATAATCATATCTCATCCTCCATATCAATCAAGACTCAAAGAACATAATTAAATACTAAGGATCTTAGAAAGTTTAACCTTTTCTCAAAATCTTTAAAATATTTTTGTTTGAACATCAATCATCACGGATCGTTAACACAAAAATAAAATACATCATTTTGAAGACAAGCTTTTTTTGTCCGATTAAAGCGAAAGAGTGACCAAGACTTAGGTCTTAATCGCTCTTTCCTTCGATTAAACACAAAAGTAAAACCTACCGCATCGCTCCAAAGATCTAGTAGCCGTGATACAAGACCTTGACACCATCTCGTGGATAAGTCGAACCGTGTCCCAACCTCATGCCACCCCGTGGCGAGGTCTATATGAGCAACAAAGGAGGGTACTTTGATGACTTGGTTAAGAAAGACTTTGTTTAGATCCGTTGTCTTAAGTACCTTTTGGTGTGAAGATTGTTAACCGATTGGACAATCAAATGCAAGTAAGATTATTTGTGGTTATGAAATTGGTTGGTGAGGTTATTAGGAAATGGGGCTATCGAATATGAGAAAAGGATTAGGGTTTGGAAAAGTTAATTATCGCACATTTGTTTAGAGTGAGAAAAATTAGGGTAATATGTGAGATGTGGCTAGATCTTTTATAACCGTGCAAATAGGGTATATAATTCGGATATGGGCCTCGTTACAAACTTATATGAGAATTGGGCGTGGGGTAGTAACATGAGACAACCGAATAACATCTCTTGTTTTGGGCTTGGAATAGTTTATGATGGGTCAAGTGTGTAATTATGCTTTGACCGGTATATGAGTCCATTTGGACTTAGACATGAATATTGGATGTGAATTGTGTGCGTGGTTATTGGAGATATTTGACTTGTGGGTCGAGTAATCATGTGCACTCGTATTCCCTATGTTACTTGATATTCGATTTATATGTTGGAGCGGATGAAATTAACGGACTTGATTGATCGGCGATATTTTGAAGGGTCGACTTGTTTGGATATTGAAATTGGATCGATTGGAGTAACAATTACTAAGACCGGACAAGGGCTTGAATTGATATCCGATGTAAACTTGATTTATTTTAAACAATAATTGTATTGGGTATATGTTTTGAACCGGTCAAGTTAAAATTGATTACTTGGATCAATGATTAATTTGATAAGCTTTGTTAATGATGATGAGATTTGTTGAGATTTGGTATGATAATGAGAGTTGTTGAGTTATGTGGTTTGGTTTCTTGGTATCTACGTTTACGAAGGACATTATGTCACGGCTTCAATTGATGGGTGAACAATGTTGACTACGGGATTGTTTGTGCGGGTATTTCTTATTTGGATGTGAAGTGAGGTTTTAAGGGTGCGTTTACTTATTTCGCCTTCTTTCTTTCTACTCTTCCGTGAAGATGACTTGTCCGGGCGTTTATTGAGTGTGATAAAGACTTGGCTATTTAGTTACGGTTGTGATACTTTCTCGCAACCCACAGCGTAACTATCACTTGATGTCTCATGCGATTGAGGATACGTCAAGAGGTTTTGTACATTGGTTACACCGTTTCTTTTCACAAGGATTAGTACAAGTTTAAGTAACAAATGGGGAATTTTACGTCATGTTCAAGTTTGGCATATCGGGTTTACTTCTCCATGTGGTCACTACAATATCCGTCAGAATACGTGAATGATGTATTTACCAAAGGGTTGAATGACTGAGATGTGATCAACAATTCTCATGGAATATTCTTCGCTACAAAATGTCTATGATACTTCACAGTCTAAGCAAAATCTTTCAAGAATCTTCAACGTCAATCATGATCTTTCAAGATGTTTGCTTATGACAAGAACTTTTCGTGGAAATGATCGTACATGTTAATGATGCTTCCGAAAGTTCGAAACCATCATGGGGGAGAATCGTGTACCTTGATGTTTTTCGTCAACCTCGTGGGGAAGTAGTGTATACTACTCGCCTTAGTATGGTCGTGAAGTTGTCTACATGTAGGTAAAGAATTGTTGATGATGTTGTTGATGTTGGATAATGAACCATTGATGAACCGCTACATGTTCCCCTAAAATGATATTCACCGAAACCAAAGTTGTCATAACACATTCAAGTCGACATTGTTTACAGTTTTGTCTTGATTTTGTAAAATCCTGCGAAAGAATCTATTTCTTGGTTTGAATCATAGACTTGTAAAATCCCGTGACAATGGATTCATCCCGGTAATAGTTAAAGTGCATTTCCGGATCTATCTTACGGTTTATTCTTGGTTTTGTAAAATCCCGCGAAAGAAACTATTTCTCGGTTTAAACCATAGAATTGTAAAATCCCGTGATCATAGAACCATCCCGGAGAAAGGAAAGTGTATTTCAAATCTTATCGATGTCGGTGATACGGTCTCTACTTCAAAGAAGGGATAAAGGGTGTACTTCATGAATTGGGTGATTGTTTGGATATTCTTCATGGTCGTTTGGTTATTTCAAAGTTTTACGGGTTATGTGCTTTTAACCATGGTCGGGATGAAACCATTATCATAGTTCACTTAAAACGTCAAGGAGGCTAGATTTGAGCTTTTAACCGTAAGATGTGACAACGGCGTTAATTCACTATTATTTATTTGAGATTGAAGTGAAATATCACGAGGCGAGTGTACTTAGTATCCGAAGGTATCGGGATGGTTGGATGAAGATTCTTTAAGATCCTTGTTCGAGCCTACTATCAAAAACGAAGACTTGTAAATCTAGTTATTGTTGGGTGACTTTTCCTTTTCTTTTACCACTTGGGGGAATTGGGCTCTTACCACCACAAAATAACTATCACTTTAAGGAGTTACGTTGTAGTGCTCAGTGTCACATTGAATTGTGGATTTATAAGAGGTGATGTACGTCTTATACTTGATGGTTGGTTGGATGAAGAGTATAGAGTACTTAGAGATTCAATGGAGGATGAAGTCACGACACCGCTCTTTGTTACATATGTGCAAGTTTAAGTCACGAGTTCGGGTTAGTTTACTGTGGTCAAATTCCTCATATTGGATTTTCTCCATCACCGTCACGACTAAGAGCCTCACCGAATGATAATGGTGATGATTACATGTTTTGCCAAGAGATAATGAAAAGAGTGAGATTTATGACGTTTGAACACAAGCAGCTCAAGCCTCGTACTCTAAAGAAAAGAAAAGTGTGCGCCTCAAGACGCTTTATCTTCCAAGAAGAGAAATCTTCTTATGACGTTTGAACACAACAGTTCAAGCCTCGTACTCTAAAGAAAAGAAATGTATGCGGTTGGTGCGCATTATCTTCTGAAGAAGAGAAACCTTCTTATGACGTTTGAACACAACAGTTCAAGCCTCGTTCTCTAAAGAAATGAAAATTGTATGTTTTAGTGCACTTTATCTTCGGAAGAAGATAAATCTTCTTATTAATAACCATTCTCATCAACATGCTTCATGCTTTTTCCATGCGCTTTCAATTATCAAGTGAACCGGGCTACCGTTGATTGTTTTCTTTTTCCACTTGCTTAATTATAATGACGATGGCGACATCATATGCTACCTTTGAGGGGGAGAAGTGTGAATAGAATGCATTTGGATGATTTTCACTTATTCAATCAAGAATGGCAACTCCGTATGCAATTCTTGAGGGGGAGAAGAAGTATGAATTTACTGCATGGTTGATTGATATCTGAGAATAAATGGTCAAACGGATCCAAACTCATGTAAGAACCGAGCTTCTTCTTATCGGGTCATCTTCACATGGAGTTTTTCTTCTAAGAGTCGTTGGTTAACATCTTCACACGGGGTGAGTTGATTAATGACAAAGTGCTTCCAATATGGGTCGATTTCCTTAATGAACATATTTCGTTCTTGTTTGATTGGGAGGATTTGACTTAAGCGGATTTTCTATTTGTAAGTTAACGGAATGCATTTGGTGAGTTGAAGATGTAGACTTTCTATTCCCCAATTGGACAATCTTGAAGAAGGTCGAGTCTGATCGGTTCTACATTTTCCGGTACATGTTAGAAGACTAAAGACGAGTTGCATTTAACGATCTAAAGACTTCTTCTTAATTCAAGCATTCATCATAAAGATTGTCGGTTTAGGAGAGCACTAATCGGGGGAGATTGAAAAGCCAAATTTAATCCCAATTAAACTTGCTCATATTCTACTCAAAGAAGTTGATTCTCACAAAGACTTCTAGCGACCTTCTCAACAGATTTCAAGTATTTGGACTTATAATATGTTGCCGATTTTGAAGTATCAAAAACAAGAGGGGGAGGAGACACGATCAAACGCGAGTAAACTTGATGAACTTAATACTTCAAGTGATCAAGATATCCCGGAAGACTAATGTCATTACCGCAAAGAAACTCAATGTTTGACTCATGGCGCTTAGTGTTCTTATTCCAACCATGGGGAAGAGATGGAAGTGTTAGTTTCAAGATAAAAGAGGTATATGGTGTGTGATGATTTCGATGTTATCGCAATCATCGGGGAGAGAGATTGTGTACATTGGGGATTGATATATGTAAAACATATACCTTTTCTTGATCAAACCGGACCAAAAGACCAAAAACTAACCCTAAAGCCATAAATATTTGTGTTTTTGTTTATGTGTAGTAATCGGATATTGCAAAATGGACAAAGAAAAGACAAAACCAAGAAAACGAGCACGAGAATGAAAGGAGCACGGGTTACGGGTCTAATGATAATTTTATTTGGAGCATCGAGGCAAGAGAAGAAAAAAATTAAAGACCAAACGAAGCCCGAACAAAGATTGCAATTAATTAAGATGTTAATTAAAAGTAGAAAAATGGAGCAGCAGAAAAAGGAGATTAAATGGAAATTAAATGCAACACTTAACACAAAAAGACTCTTGGTCTAGTGATTGGATGCATCTTTATCAAGCAAGAGGTAAAGGGTTCAAATCCCACTAATGGCAAAATTGTTTGTATAGTTTTTACATCTCAAATATTTCAAATTCGCTGCCTTTAGTATCATCACAGCCCACGAGGCCCAACCCAGCAAGGCCCAAGATTGATATGTCCATTGTCAAGCCCAAAATGCAAACCAGATCAGAATTTGGAAATGCAATATTATGCTTAACGTGAAAATCAAACTTGGGGATCAAGTTTTGTAGGAGCTATTTTTGTGCCAAGTTTAATAGTTTAGGGACTTTTATGAAAATTTGTAAAACCTTAGTAGGGGCCAAAGTGTAACTAGTGGTTCTATAAAAACCCACCTCCTCACCTCATTTTAATCATCTCTTTTATTTATTTTTGTACCCAAACTCTTGTAATTTTTATGCTTATTTAGTTTTATAAAAGTCTTATTTATTTATTGCAAGTTAGTTCATTTACTTATTGTCTTTGCATCTCTTTTATTTTTCTCATCTCTTAATCTATTTTATTTCATTTTATTTTTATAAATTTTTTTATAAAAATATTCCATGAAGAGTTGAGTTATAGTAAGATTGTGTGAGTGTATTTTATACGCCCAAGTACACGGTCAACATATCATATTTATATTTTATAAAAGTTTAGTTTTTATTGTTTATTTTATTAAAGTTTACTTTTTATTGTTTTATTTAGCTTAAAAATAGTAAAAAGTCTCTAAAAATCTTGTCTTTTTACAAAAATCCAAAAATATATTTTATTTTCGTCATAAAATTTTCGTATTTTTCCAGTTGTTTTAGTATTTTTAAAAATCAAAAACAGTCATTTTTTCTAAAAATATGTTTCAATTTTATTTTAAAAAATAGTAAAAACGAAAAAATATTTTTAAAATTTCCGTATCTTCATATGAGGATTTTTCAAACTTTACTCTTATTTTGATGCTTACTAGGACAAATCCTCACCATCTATTTAGTTTGATCTAATGGTGGGATTAACCTAAGATTTAATATGTCTAAACCCAAGTTCACGTTTTTTTTTGTCTTTTTTTTTTTTCTTCCTTTCTTTTGTTTTTGTTTTTTTTTTTTTTTTGTTTTTTTTAATTATTCACGTTTTTGTTACAACCGCTTTTTTTTTTTTTTAAACGCTTTTTGTTAATATTAACGTTTAATTTTTCAAAATTCGCATTTTTAATATTCACGCTTTCTTTTGTTTGTTAGTTTTTTTAATTCACGTGATTTACGTTTTTTTAATTCGCTTTTTTCTTTCCTTTCATACGCCGTCCGCTTCAACACGCTTTCATCTATTTTTCGTCCGCTTTCATACGCCGCCCGATTTCACACGCTTTTGTCCGCTTTCATACATTTTGTCCGCTTTCTACGTTTTCTTCCATTATTCATACGTCGTCCGCTTTCATACGTGTTTTACGTTTTCATACACATTCGTCCATTTTCGTCCGCTTTCATATGTTTTCGTCCGTTATTAAATGTTTTTGGCGCTTTTAAACGCTTTATACGTTCAATATCATAAGTGATATTCGAGCGAGACAAGTGATATTCGAACAGACAAGTGATATTCGAATAGCACAAGTGATATTCGAATATCACAAATGATAACGCGAATATCGCAGTGATGTTATGTGATATTCTCAATATCACAAGTGATATTCTGAATACCACAAGTGATTTTTGAATACAACAAGTGATTTTCAACTAATGTTTTGTAACATGAAAATCATACGTGATATTCAAAATATCACCGCTATCGAGTTATGCCTAGGTTGATATAATAAGATCTTAGCATGTCCTTTGTGTTTCTTTTGTTCCATACCACACGCATGAGTAGGATGAAGACCAAGGATTTCATTTGTGTTTGTGGCTTTTTGGTTTTGATTCGCTGACGAACAAGAAAGAAATAAAAGACTTGCCTCTACTTTGCTACACATACACGTAAGAAATAATTCAAAATATTACACGTTGATATCAAGAAAATCACAAGTGATATTGATAATATCGCAGTGATATTCATACTATCGCAGTGATATTCGTAATATCGCAAACTCATATTCGTAATATCACGTAGTGATATTCGAATATCACGAGTGATATTCACAAAATCACAAGTGATATTCGAGATATCACAACGCGATATTCGAGAAAATCACAAAGTGATATTAACAAAATATCACTTGTGTTTTTAGAATATCACAAAGTGATATTCGAGATAATCACAAGTGATATTCGAATATCACGTAAATCACTTGTGATAGTCGAAACGATGAAACGAACGAAAACTTAAGAAAATGGACTAAAACGTAAGAATACGGACTTAATTCAGATGAGAACAAAGTAAAACGTATGAAAATGGACGAAAATGAAAGAAAAATGATGAAAACGCTAAAACGGCATGAAACGGATAAGAACGTATGAAACAGATGAAAACGTATGAAATCAAGAAAAAACACGAAAAAAAGTGAAATAAAAAAAAAAAAAAAAAAAAAAAAAAAAAAAAAAAAACATTAATTAAGAAAAACGCGAATAAGAAAAAAAAAACAAAAAAAAGTAAATAAAAATAAAGACAAAAAGACAAGAAAAAACATGGACTTAGGTTTATCTACAAAATTTTAGGTTAATCCCCACCATTAGATCAAACTAGATGGATGGTGGATTTGTCTATAGTAAGCATGAATTTATGAGTAAGCAAAATAAAGTGCCTCATCTTCTTATAGTTTTCTTAAGATAGTGTAAATTTTCATATTTTTTGAACTAGTTTACTATTTATTTTGATTTATTGGCTATTTAAAGATAAAACCGAAAAAATCCTTATTTAATTCCGAAAATTCTAAATTTTTTTCTGTGAGCTTCTATCACTTTTCCGACGTTTCTAAAAACATTTGGAATTTTGAGTTCATTTGATATTTTTCATTGATTTATTTTCTTTTATTTAAAAAAAAATCTTGTATTTTAAATCTTAACCTTAGTATCCAAATTAGTTTTTGTGAAAAATATCTCCTTGAGAGAGTTTGGTGGTTAAGATTTGATTTATTAAGGTTATTTTATCTATTATTTAAGTTTTTCTATTTTTTATAAAAATCTTATATTTATATATTTGTGCTAACCCTCAAAGTTTTGATTTTGTTTGTGTAATCCAATCCTACCTCATAAGGCGTGGAGCTTACGGGTCTTATAAGCTTAAAAATCATTAAAGTTTACAAATTTAATAACTGTTATTAAGTTATTTAGTTAATAAAGCTTAAAACTTTATTTAACTAATTAGCAAAATTAAAGTTAATAAAGAAATAAACTTTAATAATTTATTTAGTTTATAAGATTGGGTGGTATTTCTCTCGTAAAAAATCACCGGGTTTTATTCTCTTACCTTTTTATCATTTTTAGCTTAGATTCTTAGTTTACCGTTATGTTTAATTATTCGTCTTATGCTTGTTAAGTCTTTTTATCGTCATATTCTAGCTTAATATTCATTGTCACTAGTTGTAGTTTGCCATTTAAGTTTTAGTTTAAACTTTAATTAGTTAAATTAGTTTTTAAAAAAAATCTCTAAAATAAAAAAAATCCTAAAAACGTAAAAACCTGAATTTAGATTTTAATTCAAAAAAAATTAAAAAGTCAAAAAAAAATATATCACTTTTTTTCAAAAATCAAAAATCAAAAACCAAAAAAAAAAAAATTAGTTTTAAATTTTAGATAATTTTTAGATCACATTTTTAGTTGTAGAAAAATACTAGATCACTTTTTGGGGTTAAAATAGATTAATTTGCATTTTAGAATACGTTTTTTTTAGCATAAATTAATTTATGCTTTTAGTTTAATTTATGCATTTAATTGAGATTACTTGTTTGCACCTTAGGATTAGTAGATTTATATGCCTTTTATTATTATTGCGTCCCGTAGTTTAGAAATCACTCAAAAATCCTTTTTACCCATTCAAATCCCGAATAACGCGACGTGAGTTTTAAACTCCATTCATCCTTCGCTTGAACGATCCGGGATTCAAATCTAATACATTTGAGTTTCCCATATACTACACACTTCTATAATTGGTTTTCCGACGAATCGTGGATGCTCATGTTTCACTGAGTGCTTAATCGATGATTCGTACATATAATCACTTATTCCGAGTTGACATCCGCGAGTTTGTCATCCGCAGAGATAATCGCTGATTCAAAGATGCTACTTGATGTTATCGGTTATTCTTTCTTTGGGCATTCGATTATTTCGGGTTCTTGAGCTTCATACACTTTCTTCAGGGGGAGAGAAAAGTATACATCGGGGTTATTATCTGCTACTTCGATGGTATAAGTTTCTCTGTCTTCGGGAATATGTGTATTCGGGTTCTTGAGCTCTATTCTAAGAGACGGGCTGCATCAATTCAACTACTCGGGGGAAGTGGTCTCTTGACACCTTTTGGAATGGATCGCTTCAGACTTCAGTTGAAAAGAAATATGAGAAGATTCATTCATGTGTGGGATGATACGTTGCTGATCTATTTTGATGATATAACCCGAACGGAGAATCTCGATAATCGTTCTTAATAAGAAGCGGATTTATGATAGTGGTGTGCTTCTCTCAGGCACCGCTAACGCAAACTTGAAATAGAGCTTGAACTGCTCATCTAATGGATTTTCATTGGGGAAGTCGCAAAGTCCTCAAAGGCTCATGCTCTATCTTCTATTCCGAGCCTCAAAGCTTTGGTAGTGGAAGTTTAAGAGATGACGAATTCTATCTTCTACGACGTCTTTGCTCGATATCATTATCTCATTAGTCGTATCATCATCCTCTTAAACTATATCATCTACTTTATCGTGTAAATATTTATCAAAACCAAATACAAAAATATAAAACCAACAAAAGAAAATAGAAAATATAAAACCAACAAAACCCATAAAAATCCGAAAATTTGAAAATACCAAAAATATTGTCTTTCTAGACATGTATTCGATATCGATAACATCTACGGTCTTAGAAATATCATTCAATAATGGCACGGGACCATAGATGAAGTTCGACGGGAGGTGTAAATATTCTTTTTCAAAACATGTCTAAAATATGGCTTGCAGTTACTTGATCAGAACCTGCGCTAAAACCATGGCTTGCTATTATTTCGAGATAGCAACCCGTTTTCAAAAAGGAAAGTGCTACGCTTAAACGATTTTCTCAAAATTAGTGCACTTATCCTAAAAACAAAATGAGGAAAGTATGTCAAAGGATCATTGTTCTACTCAAATATTTTTCCTTCTAAAATTCTTCTAAAAATATTTGTTTTAACAAAATGGTGGAAAACGAGTTGCTTGAAAATCAATCGAATCGATTTTTATAAAATTTGCAAACTCAATCAATGACTTCACGCCTTTAAACTTTTCGTAAAATGAGTCATTGATTGAGGGGAGAATGATTTTCAAATTTATATCATCTATTGGGCTTTTCTAATTATCCTATATGCTTAATCGAAATGATGTTAACCCACGTTGAAGGACTAGGTGCCTAGGATATGATTAAGATTAGATGATTAAGAGATTGATAAACATATAATTCACATGCCCTTGAATGATCGATTGATATGTTGGATTGACTTTTATTAGTCGATTGTTGTTTGGGTGATGTCGACCACCATATATCTCAGTATGTGTGTTCACTAACGATGCGTGTATATTGATTATAAGAATGTTCCCTATCCGGATCCCACAATTGATGATGATTGGATGCGAAGGAAATGGTAACTATATCTTGGGTTGACATATGAAGAAACGGAGTTTAATTTGACTTCTATGGAGAGTTGGCATAAAAATGCAATGTAAGAGGTCTCACCTGCATCGCTAGATGGTTTTCTTCATCATCAAATGAAGAAACGGAGCTTAATTTGACCTCTATAGAGAGTTGGCATGAAAATATGCAACGAAGAAGTCTCACCGCATCGCAGATGGTTTTCTTCGAGCCTTACAAGAACAATGTATGTACTCAACCACCGAACGTATCTTTGTGCGGGATTATTGTGATGATACCATTTTAAACAATTTTAAATAATATTGTTTTGAAAATGGGAAAATATCGGTTTTGAAAATAAATTGAGATAATTTTAAAATCACCGGACTTCATTTTAAACTAAAGTCACTCATTCAACGACTACGGTCATGGATTGAGGGGAGCGTGATTTCAAACTAAGTATTTTCAAATGATATATCTTCATAAAAGTCCAATTGTACGAAATAAAGTGGTGATCTAAAGATTTAATGTTATGTCATGGTATGATTTTCTTTAAAACTCAAAGATCTTTCAAAATGAAATTTTTTGTTCTTGTTTGATTGTGAAATTATTTTATTTTAATTAAAGATCTCTTAAAAACTATCATACCCGACACTAACAATCTTTAATGTCTTATATTGATCCCAATCACCATTTTTCAAAAATTAAATCAAGCCACGCCTTTCCCTAAAATTTTCTAAATAATTTAAATCAATTGGGATCACAAATCTCAAGAGGTTTGAAATTTTTATCGGGAGAGAGATCGTGATTTAAATCTCTTATCTGTTTAAATGGAATTGGTTTTAGTCCTTTAAAGGCACTCCGCCTCCATGTGCCAAACGATTTCAAATACATGATGCACATGATTGAGGAGGAGCATTTATCCAAAACCAAGAGTATTTAAACCAAAGCATTTTCTCCCATGTTTGTAAACCTTATTAAATCACTTGAGATCCAAAATCTCAAAGGGTTTGATATTTTTGATCCGGGGAGAATTTGTGATTTAATATGAAATTTGATAAAAGGTGATCATTTGATTCAATGTGCAGCTCTCTAATATGTGATAAACTCTTTCATATATTGATGCACATATTGAGGGGGAGCGAATGGTTTCTTAATGGCTTGTGTGATCGTAAAAGTACTTCAAAAGAACTCTTTCCTCTATGTGATAAAATGATTTAAAATATCCTACGCACATATTGTGGGGAGAATTTACCAAAGAAATTCAAATGGCTTTTTCAAGGAAATTGTGATCAAGAGATTGTTTCAAAGAACTCGCCTCCATCTCGCTATTCAATTTCAAAATCATATGCACATGTTGAGGGGAGCATTTTAAATGATCAAAAACAATTAAGGTACAAAATGCTTTTGATATTATATCACAAGTACCTTGATTGATTTTCCAAATGATTTTTCAATTGGTTTCAAGAAGAGAAAGAACAATACCAAAATATTGACCAACTTACTTTATGCATGGTGATATAAGGATGGTTAGGTTAGGTATTCGTTCCACGATCCCGCCAGATAGGAGGGATCTACCCAGGACAATCCACTAGATAGTGTAGAGTCTTTAGGTATGATGAAAAAGAAGAAAATGAGAATACGAGAAGAGTGCGGATCGAGACGTAGCTAGTAATCGAATAAACCCAACAAGGTTCTAGTTATGAAGTCTCGGTAAGCAATCAAGGGGTTGAAGAATGAGAAAATGGTGAAAAGAAATAGCCTCCGTTAATTCAACCTTAGGCGTAAACCGGTTCAATACATATGCTACCGGTGTTTACTAAGGTAACACCGGTATTGAAGACAAGACGTCATGGACCCAAAGGACGACCGCACTAATCTTCCCAAGCTACTCAAGTTCCTCTTAAAAGGGCTTATTTCATTCTCACAGAAACCTACATAATCTATTGACTTTCTCCTAGAGATTGTTGATATTGAATAAGGAGACCTCTCCCTAGTCTCCAGCATAGGAACCAAAATGCACAATTGAGTCTAGAGCCAAGAGATCATCCACAATATCTCATTAGGACACAAAATTAATGAAGACTTGTTGTTTCACACAATGTGGAAAGTAAGTATATATATTGAGATTCCTACGCATTATCCTTGTGGTATTGCCAGAACATCCGAGTGATATGTAAAGTATTCACGATGAAGATGGAAATCCTTCTAGAGCCAACATCAAACAAGCTCTTGGTGGGTGACATGTGAGATCTTGCAAAAGATCAAGCCTGTGACAACTGGATAGAAACAATGGGGAGATTCATTCTTGAATCAACCTTGGTCCAGAATTGAATTGACGAATACTTTTGGAAAACCGCTCGATGTAAATTTTCTTTTCTAGCACATCGAATGTGTATTCATTTTCAAACACAAAAGTATCTCGATTGAAAAATACTTTTGGAAAACCGCTCGATGTGCGAATCTCTTCTTTTCTCTAGCACATCGAATGTGTACTCTTTCAAATACAAAAGTATTTTGATTGAAAATTGATCTTTCTCATAAAACCTTCGCCGCCATTGCAAAACTCTTTCTTCTAAGCAATACGCGATTGTTTTCAAATCAATATTTCATCAATCGCTGAATCTCAATTATTGGTTCACTCACTCCGTGTTGTCTTTTTGAGACGTTCAGCTTGAGAACGCTAGAACATTGCGAAACCCTGTCAAGGAGATTCTTCGAATTATACTTGATCATAGGCGTGATTTGTACCGATCAACGGGAACCGTGGGCGTGTACCTCAATTCAACGAAGTGATCAAAGACACTTTCGTGTGTTTTATTGCTAATCGTTGTTTGCGGTACATTTGGACGGTTGCGGTGATCGTAATTGAGGAGTCAATCCAAAGTCGCATGCTCACAAAGATCCACACTTAATCAAGAACATCATGACATGTGCATATCTACATAACACGGCTTTGATATTTTATACTATGCTTCTACTACATCTGCAAAGAAATATCATGAACCAAGAAAGCTTCCGCTACTCGATGGAAAGATGTCATGATTCAAAAGTGTGAGCATGTCGGTCCAAAAGTCACAACTTCACATGTTGGCAACACAATAAAGGGTGATCTAGAGATTTATCGTGGTCGATGATCTCAATGAAAGCTCAAGATCATCAATGATGTGGATCATTAAAGGCCTCCACTAAAAGTACAAATCAATGCGACTTTGAAGAATCGCTACTAAAGCACAAAGATTACGGAACTTGAAGAATAGAAGTCACGAGCTAAGAACTAAAGACAAAGATAGAATGCTAGGATGCAAAATGTATTTCATGGGGTGACCTCCTTGGGGAGATTGTTAGAATTGGAAATTCCATGTTAAAGTGTCGGTCACCCCAATTATGGTCTAGCATATGTTAGCTCGAGACGTGTCGTTATTTACGTTATTTAGTAGTTAATTAGTTAGTTTGTAGCGTAGTTTAGTTTAGTGTAACACCGTGGAGGAAGGATCGGTCTTTACCCATCGATGCCTCGATCCATGACCCGGTGGGAGGCGCTTTGTTTGTAACTATAAATACCCGTCCATCCTTGGAAGGGGTGTTGCTTCTGGAATCTAACATTTCATTTGTTATTTTACAACTCTCTTCAAGAACATCCTCTACTCTCTTCATCTCTCTAACAATGGCATACTTGATTCATCACCATCCAAGGCCACCCGAATCATTATCAACACAATATGTAAGATCCTACATCTTTACAAAGGGTTGTAATGTTAGGTGTAAGGGTATGATAAACACGGTTTTGTGGATATGGGAATTTCATTGGTGGCAAGTCAAAATCTAAGTTAAATGCATGTACAACGTGGTGTTCCTAAGCCAAGACTCGAATCAATAACACTAACTTATTATGACTTAAAACTAATTGAAACAAACATAAACATAAAGATAAATGTATGATAATAGTCCGTTTTTTTTTTTTTTTTTTTTTTCGATTTTTTCATACACTTTACCCTACCATCCTCTAAGATAACATTAATGTAGAGGATTTATATGAGCTTCCTACATTTGAGTTTTTATTTCTCTAACATTATTGACCTGAATTGAAAAGATCAAAACACTTTGAATAATTAATTACGAGAAAAATGGAATTTGAATTTAACGTTCCTTCCGTTACTCCATAAAATACTACTTAAACCATGAGTCTCGGTCATCCCAAACTGTACAAAGGATATGACTCGGTTTAGCAACAATGCAAGTAACTAGATAATTGAACTAACGGTTAAACAATAGTTACAATAATGCACTAAAGATGAGTACATACAAGGTGGGTTAAGGCGATTTGGGTGTAACATTTGGGGGTGGATTGTAAACAATGCTCTTCATTGATATTCCGAAAACCGAAACATCACAAGAACCGCAAAACAATAGGCTCGGAGGGGTTAACTAGGGGTATCGTGTACTAAAGATGAGTACATCGCAAGGGTGTGGGGAAAATTACTCAACCAATGTGGTCGATGTAATTAAATTACAGGTTTCAAACATGGGTTATCCTAATGCCTCTTATAATTTAGTTAAACCTAACTACACAAATGTAGTCTCACTAGCGATCTCGGAATGTATCAAAAAAACAATTTCTAGAATCTTTTGTACTACCGGTACACTCAATAAGAATTAAATATGAATGCTTTATTCTTAAAGATCTAGGGGCGAACCTCACATTTTTTGGGTGGAATTTATGTGGTATATGGTTTTTGTGCTAGTCATATAACTCCTATCCGTGAGACGGATTTATTAAGATTAAAGTTTTACTCGTAAGTGTCATAAAAATTAAAAAAATGGTGCTAAAATTACCCTAACAAATATTTCTCATGTTTTATTACGTAAATTACTAAGGACAAGGCAAAAATCAAGTGAGTGAATAGCTTCTAAGTTCTCGTTTTTTCTTCCTCCCTACACTTAAACCTGAACATTGTCCCCAATGTTCCCGAAAGTATTACAAGAATGATAAAGAAATGTAAAATAAAGAGAGAAACTAATACTCCCCGATTAGCTCGGTAGGATAGATTAGCTCAAGAGGATATATGTAGAATCACGGTTAAATCCTCCTCCAAGAAGAATGAGTAAGTAATAAGTGTTGCTTTCATCTTGCACTTCATCTTCTTGTCCAATATAACTCGCAAATTCTAAGAAAACGGAGATGAAACCTCGCTTAAAATTGACGTTAAAACTATATAAAAGTAAACTACACTAGAAAGCAATTAAGATATAATGCTTGTAAAATAGATGTTTGCAGATTTCTAGAAAATTAAGAATTCTGAAAATTTCCAAAAATTACAGATTAGACAGAAAACGAAAATCCGAAGACTCTTTCTAGCATGACAACTAATTAAATAAGAGACAACCTAACTATAATTAATAACTAGGTTTCATTGAATCTAAGGAAACACTATAAAGATTTAGCTACACATGATAGAGGTGCAAGAACACAAGAAAACAATGATAGAAGAATTAAACATAATGATATAATTGATAGATAAACTAATCTCGAATTAATAATAAGGGGTAAAGACCCCTAAGAACTATCCAAGATGGACTAAAATCGTTTTAGGGTTTGCTTCTCCCAAATAGCCCTTCAAAATTTCACACAAAATACAGAAAATTCGATGTCTATATATAGTTTTACAATCGCACGACGCCACCTTTTCTTTGGTGACGCCATCTAATCGCCGCCATTAGGGTTTCGTCTTTGCCAATTCATCATCGTGACGACGCCACGTTGGAGCTTGTGACGCCATCCGGGTTGATAGTGGACGCCATCTTGAGAAAGAACCGCCATCTATTGTAGAAAGAAAGCGTGACGGCATGTTGAAATGCAAGTGACACCGTCACATGTTAGGGTCTCAAAGTGAACCGAGTTGTCGCTAAGGAGAATCTGGTCCAAGTAGAAGGCACGACGGCGCCCATGGTTTTGGGACGCCTTCATGTGGTCTGATTTCGCCATATTTTCTTGACTTAGCCGTTTTCTTCATGTTTTCATCCTTTTTCGTCCAAAAATGCTTTATTTCAGCATTTTGCTTCCAAATGACCTAAAATGTGAAAAGGAACGATTTTAAGCAGTAACAGATATAAAATGTAACAATTTAGGGCTTAAATGACCCCATAAAAACATATGTTTTAAATCCTTATCATACACATAGAAATTACCCTTCCTTTATGCATTCTACCTTTTATGATCTTGTGGAAAAACTTAGTGTTTATATCCCTTCCTTTAGCCATTTTATCTTAGCCTTTTGGAATAACAAACTATTTTCATCCTTGATAGCATCATTATATTCTTCCAAAACCTTACAACTTTGCATTTTATCTCAAAGATTACCGTGTTCGGATCCACTTCTCTTTGAATATTCTCCAGTTTGTTTCTAAGTTTAACAACCCTATAAAAACATTCCCATTTTGCCAGCTTAACTATTCAACTTTGACTTCATCATATCATTCACTCAACCACTTTATACATACTAAATTCTTCAATGTTTTCTTTCCATATTCCTTGAACAATAGGGAGAAACTCCTTCTTATCACTGATGAAATTTGAGAGCCTAAAAGTTCTTCTTGTTTTTGGCATACCATCTGGAATTATCATGACAGCAGATGAATGATCAAAAATGATATAAGGTAAAAACTTTCCATGTGCTAAGGGAAACTTATCCAAAAACATTTCATTGATCATTATCCTGTCCAGCTTCTTTAGGGTTCTGCAATTAGGATTTTAACACTTTTTGTCCAAGTGAAATGGAGCCCTGAACTGAGAATGTGTTCAACTTCAACATCAACTACACAATTTTGAAATTCAATCATCTCAGGAGAAGGACTTGAACTGCCATATGAGTGCTCATTAATTTTCAAGGTAACACTAAAGTCCCCCAACATCGCCCATGGCCAGTCATCGACAATACTTTTCTGAATTCCTAAATCATTCCACAATCTCTTTCTTTCACAAGCAAAGTTACTAGCATATACCATGTGTAGAAAAATTGGCTTTTGACACAAAGATTATACTAATAAAACATGCTTTGTTTTGGTTTCGATATCATCCATACTCTAATCATGTTATGATTCCATCCTACCATTATTTTGTTGGGTTTTATTAATCATAACAATTATAGAAAATAAAGTAAACATCATCAAAGCATGCAATGAAGTAATAGGAATAATACTTGTAAATAATTAACCGAATTAAAAGAACATGTACCTTTTGGCGAATCAATGCAATTAGAGTTTATGAAAACCACCAATTAAGATCAAGGAACAAGAAACCCTAAACCCTAATAAATTAGGGTTTATGAATGTCGACCAAAACCCTTGTCGACCCACCAAGATATGCAAACACAAGTGTATTTGCTCTTCGTTCTTGTATACACGTATTAGTAGCAAATCAATGAGAAAAGCTAGGTTCTTGATCACAATAGATTAACCAAACACCTTTGTTATGCTCAAGGTCACCAGAAATCCCTTACAATGGGGATTCACTCGTCGACCAAGAACAAGAGGAAGAAAGAAGAAGTTTGGTCTTCTATTGAAATCTAGTGTACCAAAGAATGAATACATGGGATGTATTTATAGTGTTAGGAATTAGAAATTCCGGTATTAAATAGTCGGTCACCTCAAGTATATGTAATCGTTAGAAAGCTCGTAGTCGTAGTTATTTTAAGCTAAGTAGTATTTAGTTAAGTAACACCGTGGAGGACGGACGGTCTTTACCCACAGTATGCCCGATCCATGCCCGTTGTGTGGCGTTTATGTAAGACTATAAATACTCTCTACCTCCCAAGGTAGAGAGTTGAGCTCATAATAATATCTTTCACTTTCTCTCACTAAGTTCCCTAAACCTCTAACTTTCTCTCTCTAGAATTCCATTTATACGCCAACTTGGTGTTTTGGTTTGATGTGTAAGTGAAAACTAATATCCTACAATTGGTATCGAGCCATGGTTAGATCATATCTTGCACATCTTTGGATTTCTAGTGGTTTTAGGTGGTTTTGAGTTTGAAAAGTTTAGTGGTTTGTGCATCATTTGGTTGATTTCTTGTGTTAAAGCTTGGATTTTGTTAGTACTTTTACGTTTAGAATCATCACAAGTGTTTAGGTTTTCATTTGGTAAGCTTGAATCATCTTGGTTGGGTTGTTTTGGATTGAAAAGTGATGTTTGTGAAGTTTTCTTGCTAGCGACTTGATCTACGGATTATTTCTCCTTGTAGCGACTTGCTTTACATTTTGTAGCGAGTTGAAGTTTTGGAGCTAGCGACTTAGGCTTAGCGACTTACAAGACAAGTAGTGGACTCTCCACTACGGGTAGCGACTTGGTATTAGCGACTTGGTGAGTAGCGAGTTGCTATTTAGCGACTTGATTCTTTAGCGACTTGAATCTTAGCGAATTGTCGCCAAAATTTTGCTAGCGACTTGAGGCTTAGCGAGTTACTATTTAGCGACTTGCCTTTGTTTAGCGACATGGGACTTTAGCGACTTGGTGGTATAGCTTAATTAGGTGTTAGCGACTTGGTGCATTATCTTCTAGCGACTTGGGTGATTTTTATGGTTTCTCTTGATTTAGTAAAATCCCGTGAAAGAATCTATTTCCGGCTTAATCATAGAGTTATAAAATCCGTGATAACTGTTAACATGTCTACCATCGCTCCTACTATCATCTCCATCATGTCGAGGATGTTCAAGCGGTGGTTCGAGATACTCGACCACCCATGCTTGACAGGTGACTACGATTCTTGGGCTCAACGAATCGATTGTCTTGTCTTGGAAAGGAAAATGGTGTCAACATTCTCAAATCCATTGATGAAGGACCGACGAGTTGAGACGACTAGAGATGTACTTGATAATCGTCAAGATGGAACTCGATTTCGGAATGGATGCACCAAAGATGTATGATGAGCTTGATGATAAGGAGAAAAGAGATTCGATGTTGAAAATTGCCCTTATAACTACCGCCACGAATAGCGTTAGACTATCTTACACAAATGCACTACATTCATATCGCTTATCCGGTATCTCAAGTCCGAGGATAAACACTTCATGATATACTTAATGACAAAGATCCATAAAGTATCATCATGTAAAGTTGGGATGAGTCCTATATTCAATTCATTGAATATCATGTGAATCTGGTATGTCCCACGATCAATATACTTAAAGTATATTCTACTAAAACTCAGATTTGTCTTAATTCAATGACATTCCCACATCATTGATCGACAACGGACTATTTAGAATAACATAAGTTATTCACGGATTAAACATGCAAATATAGGATATAATATTAAGAAAATGAAAATAAACATAACAAATATTTTATTTCATTTAAATAATATTTGTTCAAAACATCCTTATCCAAATTCTAAATAGATCAATGCATGATAATCTTGGTTAATGAATTATGTCTCAAGTAATGACAATCATACTTGTTGACAAGGCATAATTTCAACTAACTTTGATCTATCGAATTTTGAGAATACTTATTTTAAGAATTCAACTAGTGATGTTCTTGTGTGTGCATTCAAAATATCTTAATATTGCCACATAATATTTCATAAAGTGTGTGACATCCTCAAGCACCAATTTATGACAATCAAACTTTCAAACATTTTTAAAGTTTAAAGTATTCTTATTCTTTATTGTATAATGCAACTATGCTCTTAGTTGAGCACAACTAGTTCACATGGTCATTTACAAGGATGAAATCCTCCCATGACTAGTATTGAGTGTCATCTCAATTAAACCAGCATCATTGTATTCAAACACCAATATGCTCTTTAAAAATCTCCATAAACTTCAATATCTATAGTGTAATGTTTGATGCCTTCCAAACTTTCAAGTTTGTTGGCTATGACAATTACGCAACAATTGCTGTATTGCTCATCCATAGAATTTTGAGAGCAAATCCAGGCTGAGGAATGTAATCCTAAATTCAAACATATTCCATTTGAATATTCATTACACTAGTTATCTAATAACTTCATTAGATATCAATGTTGTCAAATCATCTTGCATTTAAGCATGATACAACAATAACATGATGTACATGAAAAATCCTTATGTCAAACTAAGATTTAATTCATGTTCTACATATCTATTTTCCAAATGATATATCATGTTCTATTAGACTCATTTATTTAATACCACACATGTTTATTAATAATAAACATATATTCTAAGGTTGTATGTCTTATTTTCTAAATCTTTCATGTGAAGTTCCATTCCAAACTAAAACTTAACATTTAGCTTAGATGGAATGTTACTACCCACAACATATAAGATTTAAAGAAAATAAACACAATACTCCCACTAGCTTTCAGGAATACTTAGAAATTATCTTATTTTAATATTTTAAACCAAAACTTAGATTTAATAGTTAAACATAAGAATCATCTCCTAGATGCATGCATATATCCATTCATGGATTCTTGCGCTTGTACATTTCAAAGATTGTGTGAATTCATAAAACTCATTTGTATTACTTATCGCCCTCGCAAAAGCAATCACACAAGAAAGAGTTTAATATCCAATTGTCATTTTCATATCAATGAAAATAAGTATGACAATTATAATCATTATATATTTAATGTGCCAAGGAAAGAATATTCAATCATAGTTAATTGCTTAAGTGTGATTAATAATCTTGTCACAAGTCATGCATTAAACACATGTACAATATTGTCCATATGATTTCTACTCAAAGATTTAAACCACTAGGGTTTTCCTTCCTTTGAAGAAACTCATCTTTATTAAGATAAACCAAGTTTCAGAGTTGATTATCTTTATGGATAGCATCTTAACATTCATAGTATGAATAATTTACCACAATTCAATATTAGGTAAATGCATCATCATGATTAAGAGGTTTACCATGATCCTGCAACTCATATATCTCAGCACATCAATCAATTATCTGAGAATCCTTGCGGATCTATGAATGAGAATTCCATCATCTTGAGGTCTATCAAATTTGTCCTCATCATGATATTTACTAGTGTATTTTAGAAGATTATGTGTTTTGTAATTGTAATTTAATCTCTTCAAGATCTAAACAAAACTCCCACTTGCTTTTGTAATTTAAAGACTATCTATAAATACTTTAGCAATTAGAACAACACTAAATTGTTTCTTGTGGGATATTACAAATCACATTAACAGTCAGAATCTTGTTCGTTAATAACCTACTCCATAAGTAGTTTTAACAAATCGAATTTCAATATAAGACTCAATGTGATTCATCACATTCCATACTAAAATGGTGTCTTATTAATCTTCTAGGTTTTGAGTTTTATTAAGTATATCCAATCAATACTCAATTTTCTAACCTTGATAACTTTTGGAAGAAAAGAAGATATTGTTATCTTGAATCAAACAATATAACAAATGTTTGATTCTTGTAATCGAACATTCCATATACATACAAGATTTCATTAGAATTAATATTGTAAGACAATCTAACAATATTTAAGATAAACATATTCCTTTTGGCCTACCTATTTACCAACTAAGTCAACTTAATGGTATAATAGAATATCCAAGCCAATTGCATGTTTTATAACATAAGTATTCTTTGACCAAGTCAAAAGACATAACAGTTATAGTATCTTACTTTATATTATAAGTCTTTAAAAGACTTCATGTTTGTGAGTTTATACAGAAACACATAACCATGTATAATTTAAAGTTATTATGAACACCACGCCATGGTTTCAATTAATTAATTTTCAAGTTAATAAACTATTTATGTCATTCCAAGAATACACAAATATTTAAAGTAGCATTAGATTACTTTATTTTAATTATGTCATCCTTTGGAGTGTTCAACATAAGAAACTGCAAAAGCATCCACGCCCGATCCCACGATAAGTGGAGATTTACCTTGAGATTACAATCTAGCCAAGATCTCACTTAACCTAAAATGTAACTTCAAGTGTTTCTATAATTTGAATGACATAAGACATAAAAGTAGTCTATGCTATAATCTTGACACATGTTCTTTAAGCAAGACAATCTTATTAGAACGTTAATCTCTTACCTTACGATCAAGAGAATCCATTAATCGTATTTGTATGTGTTGTTCCTTTGCACACAATAAATACTTCTCCCACTTGTGCATAGAACAACATCATATAATAGATAAACACCATGACATTCATTTGTTTATGTGAGCAATATGATAGTGTCGTAGATATATAAGCATTACAAGTAGATATAGGAGCACTTAATTATCAAGAAAACGTTCATGACTATCCTTGAGAATATGAATGTCTACATTTTTGAACGTAATGTATTATTTCAAGAAACTCTAGAAATAATCTGAGTTACTACCAAGATAATAAATCTTGTAACTCCCACTGAATTAGACAACGTTACAATAATGTCTTATTCAAGAATACACCATACTCCCACTGGATTTGACAACATTGTAAGTGTTTCATTAACCAAATGAAAATAGCGTGTTATTACGTTGTTACCCTTTTGTAAGACCATTCGTAACAATTACTTAGGTACTAAAAGAGTGTATTCTATCAGATGATGGATCATCCATCAATGCTATTAACTTGAAAATTGAGCATGCAATTTCTTCCTCAATGGGTCTACCATCGCCATAATGATGTATAGCACCTTCAATTAGTCAAAACAAAACAACTAGATAAACTATACTAGTTTGTCTTTTACCAATTTTGCGGTAATTAGTCTAGCTTCTAATTTAATAACTCATAAAATGTCAAACATGTTTTCTAGTTGACCAAAATGTCATATAAGAATTCAATCACCAACATAGGGTAATGAAATCTCTTAAGGAAAACATGGTGTGCAATTTTCTTAACTATTAATGTTGCTATGAGTTATATATTAGAATTTAGACAATTCTAATGTTCCTAACATACTTTTCTCAATCATGAAAAGGAATAGGAATGAGTCTCACTCTTCTTCCATGGAAAAGAGTTTATGCTTGTCTTTTAGTATATTTTTCTTGATCAAACATTTGTTTGAAAACAGAACTAGATCAATTTACCAAAGCCCAAACCATATTTACGGTTTAATGTTGCATTAATACAATCAAAAGAATTAACAAAATTCAATTTTAGTATTTTCGATAATTAAATCTTTCAAGAAAATAAAATACCCTTGGTCAATATTCATATTAACCATAGAATTTTCCTTGAATCTAGGACCCTCATTATCATAGTTTCACCACATCAGTTGATCTGCTAGTGATGAAAGTATAGAATAGGTAATTGTCGAAGAACAATAATTGACAAACAAGTTTTCAATTCCTAGAAAATATGGGATTTACAATTTTGCCAAACAATTATGCAAAATGTAAGCATGTTTTATCCCATCTTATGCCTTAAGTTATAGGTCTCACTAACTAACTTAATTAAGTTGTCTAATTTAGAAACTGCAAATTATTTAAGCCGAGGTCTCACACAACATAAAGATTCACCTTGTTATTGTAATCTAGCTCAAGGTCTCACATAACTAAATTACAACTTCAAGTGTTTCATATCATTAGATGGCATAAACTTAAATTTTAAAGGGTACAATTTTTTATGTGTAATCAAAACTTATGTATGAAGAAGCATGCATACAACTTTATAGCATAATATTTTCGAAAAAACTTACATGAGATTTTAATTGCTAAGATTGAATTCTACAAAGTTTTAATCGATGCGTTGAGAAACTTACAACTTTGCACTAAGATGCTTCGTACATAGAATGGTTATACTAGGTAGCTCCAATCGAACTCATGGGGAAGAGGACCGTGTGTTAAAAGCATAACCTTAGACATCCATTCGGGCGATCGCATGCACTTCTTAATTAACCCTTTATAGTTTGTTCTAGTGGATGAGCCGTTCTAACCATTTAGTACAATGCATCAATCGATTAAAAGTTCAAGAATAATACTTAGATAACAAATCGGTTTAGCCATTATTTAGTCCATTTAATTTTCTATTCATAAAAACCCTTTTGCTTACTAACATGTCAAACAATATATAAACAAAAAACATTTTAATAAAAATTAAACACACTCAAATAATATAAACATATAACTAAACAATTTAACATATGTAACAAAAAACAATTAGCCACATGCATAATTATTTCAATAAACTCTAATAAACAATTCTATGCGTAAAATTATGCATACATTAACTAGGGCTTTCACCTACAAGGTAGATGAGCCACATGCATCGACAAGTCGATTGCGAAAGCCAAAGTTAATAATATACCAATTAGCACGTAACGAATTTTTATTAGTTATAATTGAGGTCTTCCCCAATTCAATAATTATTAAATAAATAGAACATGTGTGTATCAACTAAACAATTTTATCATAGACAATACTCCATGGCAAAACATGCATGTTCCACCATGGATCCCGCATAACAATTATCACCTAAGATACGCATATTACATGGCACATAACAATTATTCATAATTAACCACATAAAATTAGCATGCAATCCTAGGGTTTCTACAAGTTTTACAAAATTAAAACCTAATTAAATAAAATAAGGGTAATCGACCCTATAATTAAAAAATTAGGGTTTCGAATTCAAAACCCTAGAAACCATAAAAAGCATGCATATAATCATAAAGATTCAATTTTTATGTGTTTTGGTAATTAATTACATCATATTAACGGCTCTTGATGCCACTGTTGGGTTTTATTAATCATAACAATTATAGAAAATAAAGTAAACATCATCAAAGCATGCGCCGGAAGTAATAGGAATAATACTTGTAAATAATTAACCGAATTAAAAGAACATGCATGCCTTTTAGCGAATCAATGCAATTAGAGTTTATGAAAACCACCAATTAAGATCAAGGAACAAGAAACCCTAAACCCTAATAAATTAGGGTTTATGAATGTCGACCAAAACCCTTGTCGACCCACCAAGATATGCAAACACAAGTGTATTTGCTCTTCGTTCTTGTATACACGTATTAGTAGCAAATCAATGAGAAAAGCTAGGTTCTTGATCACAATAGATTAACCAAACACCTTTGTTATGCTCAAGGTCACTCGTAAATCCCTTACAATGGGGATTCACTTCGTCGACCAAGAACAAGAGGGAAGAAAGAAGAAGTTTGGTCTTCTATTGAAATCTAGTGTACCAAAGAATGAATACATGGGATGTATTTATAGCTGTTAGGAATTAGAAATTCCAGGTATTAAAGAGTCGGGCACCTCAAGTATATGTAATCGTTAGAAAGCTCGTAGTCGTAGTTATTTTAAGCTAAGTAGTATTTAGTTAAGTAACACCGTGGAGGACGGACGGGTCTTTACCCACTGTATGCCCGATCCATGACCGTTGTGTGGCGTTTATGTAAGACTATAAATACTCTCTACCTCCCAAGGTAGAGTTGGAGCTCATAATAATATCTTTCACTTTCTCTCACTAAGTTCCCTAAACCTCTAACTTTCTCTCTAGAATTCCATTTATACGCCAACTTGGTGTTTTGGTTTGATGTGTAAGTGAAAACTAATATCCTACAATTGGTATCGAGCCATGGTTAGATCATATCTTGCACATCTTTGGATTTCTAGTGGTTTTAGGTGGTTTTGAGTTTGAAAAGTTTAGTGGTTTGTGCATCATTTGGTTGATTTCTTGTGTTAAAGTTTGGATTTTGTTAGTACTTTTACGTTTAGAATCATCACAAGTGTTTAGGTTTTCATTTGGTAGCTTACATCATCTTGGTTGGGTTGTTTTGGATTGAAAAGTGATGTTTGTGAAGTTTTCTTGCTAGCGACTTGATCTCACGGATTATTTCTCCTTGTAGCGACTTGCTTTACATTTTGTAGCGAGTTGAAGTTTTGGAGCTAGCGACTTAGGCTTAGCGACTTACAAGACAAGTAGTGGACTCTCCACTACGGGTAGCGACTTGGTATTAGCGACTTGGTGAGTAGCGAGTTGCTATTTAGCGACTTGATTCTTTAGTGACTTGAATCTTAGCGAATTGCTGCCAAAATTTTGCTAGCGACTTGAGGCTTAGCGAGTTACTATTTAGCGACTTGCCTTTGTTTAGCGACATGGGACTTTAGCGACTTGGTGGTATAGCGAATTAGGTGTTAACGACTTGGTACATTATCTTCTAGCGACTTGGGTGTTTTTTTATGGTTTTCTCTTGATTTAGTAAAATCCCGTGAAAGAATCTATTTCCCGGTTTAATCATAGAGTTATAAAATCCCGTATAATCTGTTAACATGTCTACCATCGTTCCTACTATCATCTCCATCGTTGTCGAGGATGTTCAAGCAGTTGGTTCGAGATACTGACCACCCATGCTTGACAGAAATGACTACGATTCTTGGGCTCAACGAATCGATTGTATTGTCTTGGAAAGGAAAATGGTGTCAACATTCTCAAATCCATTGATGAAGGACCGTGTCGAGTTGAGACGACTAGAGATGTACTTGATATCATCAAGATGGAACTCGATTTACGGAATGGACAAACCAAAGATGTATGATGAGCTTGATGATAAGGAGAAAAAGAGATTCGATGTCGATATCGTGGCTTCTAACATTGTTCTTCAAGGTCTTCCTAAAGACATCTACAAGTCGATCAATCACAACACCGATGCAAAGGCGATGGGATAATGTCAAGATGCTCCTCTCGTGTTCGAATTAGCTATGGAAGACAGAGAATCACAACTCTATGATGAATTTGAACACTTCAAGATGAAACCGGATGAGAGTGTCTATGAGTACTATGTGAGATTTCATAAGTTGGTGAATGATATGAGGAACATCGAATGACTATGCCTAACATTCACCGAACTCAAAATTTGTGAACAACATGAATCCCGAATGGCACAAGTTTGTCACCTCTGTGAAGCTCACTAAAGGATTGAAGAATACAAATTATGAGCAACTTTATGCCTTCCTCCTTCGTAATGAGAGACATGCTATGTTTGAAAAATGATTCTTAATCAATTCAAAACCAACTGTGGAGAGACAAGCTCGTCTAATGACTCAACCGCCTTATACTCAAACATCGGAATCACAACCAAAGCATCACAAGTCATACCCATGGGTAATGGTAATCACAAACTCATTCCCGATCCTATGTTCAAACAAGTCGATGTCGATGCACGCTGGTAACATCATTAATCAACTAGCTCTTCCGATTAGTCAAAACATGAATTCTCTCCCACAAACCAACAACAACCTCGAGCGATCTAACCCACACAATCAAGCTACTTAGTTAAAGATGGGAGGATCGTGGTGCAACCACTCGGAAAGACAAGATGATCGGGAAGAGGTGGAGTAGAGCGAGGTTATGTTGGTAATCGAATCGAGGAAGGAATGGTAATCAAGGTCAAGATAAGCCGATCAAATGTTATAACCGTGGTGGTGAGGACACATTGCAAGGAGGCGCACATCTCCAAAGCGCCCCAGCATCGCCGATTACTTCAGAGATAAGATGTCGCTTGTATAAGCTCGTGATAATGGTGCCGCTTTGATGAAGAGGAATTGTTGTTTCTAGCCGAGGCAATGCCAAAACCTATGATGTAGATGTGGATGAGCAGCCTATTCGTGAGATAGGTCACAATCATCGAATGCCTTTCAAGTCGCCGATTGTGATGCATACGACTGATGTGGATGATGGACCCATCGCACACACAATTTTTATGGCTAGCATTTCTCCAATGGTTTCTCCCAAGGTCTCTTCTTCACCACAAGTGGCTCATCCAAAGACAAACTCATCTCGGAGGTATTAAAACTATACGATGATGTCGATGTGCAACAGATGCATGACAAAGTACAATCAATCGAAACTATTGAATCAAATGTTGAAAATATGGGTAATATCAATATTGTCCCATGTGATCAATATGTGAAACAAAGTGAAAGTGAAGTTGTACCAAGTGATGCATCTTCTGCATCAACAATGACTATGTTTTGATGAATACACCGCATGTGCCCCGATGATTCCGTAATTTCGAACTAAATGCCTATAAAGAACGTGTTGCTATTTATGAACAACGTGCAAAATTTGAGTTGACCACTCGTGAGCAGGAAATGGATGACCAAGTGCGTACAATCATTAGAAAAAGTAATTTTAGAGAAGAAATATTAAAACAAGAATTAAATTCCTTGCAAGAGAAGCTTTCTAAAACTGCTAAGCAAAAACAAGAACTTCAAGAAAATGTGAAAATGCTTAAGCAAAAATTTAATGCAAAGGAATCAAAACTCTTGAGAGATTTTTCTAATCTGAAAACTTTGAAACCCTAAACCCTAATAAATTAGGGTTTATGAATGTCGATCAAGGAACAAGAAACCCTAAACCCTAATAAATTAGGGTTTATGAATGTCGACCAAAACCCTTGTCGACCCACCAAGATATGCAAACACAAGTGTATTTGCTCTTCGTTCTTGTATACACGTATTAGTAGCAAATCAATGAGAAAAGCTAGGTTCTTGATCACAATAGATTAACCAAACACCTTTGTTATGCTCAAGGTCACCAGAAATCCCTTACAATGGGGATTCACTGTCGACCAAGAACAAGAGGAAGAAAGAAGAAGTTTGGTCTTCTATTGAAATCTAGTGTACCAAAGAATGAATACATGGGATGTATTTATAGTCATAGGAATTAGAAATTCCGTGTATTAAAGAGTCGGTCACCTCAAGTATATGTAATCGTTAGAAAGCTCGTAGTCGTAGTTATTTTAAGCTAAGTAGTATTTAGTTAAGTAACACCGTGGAGGACGGACGGTCTTTACCCATCAGATGCCCGATCCATGCCCGTTGTGTGGCGCTTTTATGTAAGACTATAAATACTCTACCTCCCAAGGTAGAGAGTTGGAGCTCATAATAATATCTTTCACTTTCTCTCACTAAGTTCCCTAAACCTCTAACTTTCTCTCTAGAATTCCATTTATACGCCAACTTGGTGTTTTGGTTTGATGTGTAAGTGAAAACTAATATCCTACAATTGGTATCAAGAGCCATGGTTAGATCATATCTTGCACATCTTTGGATTTCTAGTGGTTTTAGGTGGTTTTGAGTTTGAAAAGTTTAGTGGTTTGTGCATCATTTGGTTGATTTCTTGTGTTAAAGCTTGGATTTTGTTAGTACTTTTACGCTTAGAATCATCACAAGTGTTTAGGTTTTCATTTGGTAAGCTTGAATCATCTTGGTTGGGTTGTTTTGGATTGAAAAGTGATGTTTGTGAAGTTTTCTTGCTAGCGACTTGATCTACGGATTATTTTTCCTTGTAGCGACTTGCTTTACATTTTGTAGCGAGTTGAAGTTTTGGAGCTAGCGACTTAGGCTTAGCGACTTACAAGACAAGTAGTGGACTCTCCACCACGGGTAGCGACTGGTGTTAGCGACTTGGTGAGTAGCGAGTTGCTATTTAGCGACTTGATTCTTTAGCGACTTGAATCTTAGCTTAATTGTCGCCAAAATTTTGCTAGCGACTTGAGGCTTAGCGAGTTACTATTTAGCGACTTGCCTTTGTTTAGCGACTTGGGACTTTAGCGACTTGGTGGTATAGCTAATTAGGTGTTAGCGACTTGGTGCATTATCTTCTAGCGACTTGGGTGATTTTTTATGGTTTCTCTTGATTTAGTAAAATCCCGTGAAAGAATCTATTTCCGGTTTAATCATAGAGTTATAAAATCCCGTATAACTGTTAACATGTCTACCAACGCTCCTACTATCATCTCCATCGTTGTCGAGGATGTTCAAGCACCGGTTCAGATACTCGACCACCCATGCTTGACAGAATCGACTACGATTCTTGGGCTCAACGAATCGATTGTACTGCCTTGGAAAGGAAAATGGTGTCAACATTCTCAAATCCATTGATGAAGGACCGACGAGTTGAGACGACTAGAGATGTACTTGATACTCATCAAGATGGAACTCGATTTACGGAATGGACAAACCAAAGATGTATGATGAGCTTGATGATAAGGAGAAAAGAGATTCGATGTCGATATCGTGGCTTCTAACATTGTTCTTCAAGGTCTTCCTAAAGACATCTACAAGTCGATCAATCACAACACCGATGCAAAGGCAAGATGGGATAATGTCAAGATGCTTCTCTCGTGTTCAATTAACTATGGAAGACAGAGAATCACAACTCTATGACTTAATTTGAACACTTCAAGATGAAACCAGATGAGAGTGTCTATGAGTACTATGTGAGATTTCATAAGTTGGTGAATGATATGAGGAACATCGAATGACTATGCCTAACATTCACCGAACTCAAAATTTGTGAACAACATGAATCCCGAATGGCACAAGTTTGTCACCGTGAAGCTCACTAAAGGATTGAAGAATACAAACTATGAGCAACTCTATGCCTTCCTCCTTCGTAATGAGAGACATGCTATGTTTGAAAAATGATTCTTAATCAATTCAAAACCAACCGTGGAGAGACAAGCTCGCCTAATGACTCAACCGCCTTCTACTCAAACATCGGAATCACAACCAAAGCCTCACAAGTCATACCCATGGGTAATGGTAATCACAAACTCATTCCCGATCCTATGTTCAAACAAGTCGATGCCGATGCACACGCTGGTAACATCATTAATCAACTAGCTCTTCCGATTAGTCAAAACATGAATTCTCTCCCACAAACCAACAACAACCTCGTAACAAAGATCTAACCCACACAATCAAGCTACCGTTAAAGATGGGAGGATCGTGGTGCAACCAGCTCAGAAAGACAAGATGATCAAGGAAGAGGTGGAGCCGGTAGAGGTTATGTTGGTAATCGAATCGAGGAAGGAATGGTAATCAAGGTCAAGCTAAGCCGATCAAATGTTATAACCGTGGTGGTGAGGGACACATTGCAAGGAACCGCACATCTCCAAAGCGCCCACGAATCGCCGATTATTTCAGAGATAAGATGTCGCTTGTACAAGCTCGTGATAATGGTGCCGCTGATGAAGAGGAATTGTTGTTTCTAGTCGAGGCAATGCCAAGACCTATGATGTAGATGTGGATGAGCAATTTATTCGTGAGATAGGTCACAATCATCGAATGCCTTTCAAGTCGCCGATTGTGATGCATACGACTGATGTGGATGATGGACCCATCGCACACACAATTTTTATGGCTAGCATTTCTCCAATGGTTTCTCCCAAGGTCTCTTCTTCACCACAAGTCGGCTCATCCAAAGACAAACTCATCTCGTAGGTATTAAAACTATACGATGATGTCGATGTGCAACAGATGCATGACAAAGTACAATCAATCGAAACTATTGAATCAAATGTTGAAAATATGGGTAATATCAATATTGTCCCATATGATCAATATGTGAAACAAAGTGAAAGTGAAGTTGTACCAAGTGATGCATCTTCTCGCATCAACAATGACTATGTTTTTGATGAATACACCGCATGTGCCTCGATGATTCTCGTAATTTCAACTAAATGCCTATAAAGAACGTGTTGCTATTTATGAACAACGCAAAATTTGAGTTGACCACTCGTGAGCGTGAAATGGATGACCAAGTGCGCATAATCATTAGAAAAAGTAATTTTAGAGAAGAAGTATTAAAACAAGAATTAAATTCCTTGCAAGAAAAGCTTTCTAAAACCGCTAAGCAAAAACAAGAACTTCAAGAAAATGTGAAAATGCTTAAGCAAGAATTTAATGCAAAGGAATCAAAACTCTTGAGAGATTTTTCTAATCAAAACTTTGAAAACAAACTTGAAAACAAGTTGTACATACAAGGAAACACCATTCGATCGCTCACATGATCACTAAGCATAGAGTTCTAAGCGATAAGCATAGTGTTCCCATTATAGATAAACCCAACCCCGAGTACGGAAGATAGCAAAAGCGACTCAAAGTGTGATCTATGATGGCAATGAGATTCTTAAACCTAGACAAAACCTAGTTGCTTTGAGTGCACCGAGGAAGATAAGAAATTAGATGAAATCACTAGGAGAAGATGAATAAGAAACTAAATGATCCTAAATGCAAAGAGAAGAAAGTAATTATCACTCCCCATGACTACAAAAAGGAGAATTGATCTCCCGAACATGTTTAAGCCTCAAACATTGTTGACTCCCGAACAAGTGTTCGGAAAATGGACTTAGATAAGCGTAAAGCGTAAAATATTGTTGTAACAAACCCTCCCTTAGGAAAATGCCTAAAGCAACTGTGTATCCTCCCAATACGCCAATGCATCTAGTTCCTAGAACGATTGCTACTAAAAGCAAGATCTTAATCAGTCAATATGTTATTTTTCAACTATTTGTTGATTTTGAGAAAACTTGTAAGAAAAGGATCACACCCATCGGGATTATCAAGGGAAAGGGTTTTGAACAAACAAAAGAATGCTATTTAATCGAGGTCATGCCTTTCTTTAAACTTCTAAAAGATCACTTTGAGAGTCTTAAAAGGGATACATACCGATATTAATGGAATGGAAAAGGAATTTGATGCAATGATAGTTGAAGTTAGTGACTATGAGCGAGCACTAAAATATAATGAGATTGAGAGGAAGAACTTGCATACACTAAATGAGAACCCGATTTCGAATGTATTGCTCAAGATGTGTTCTTCATCGCTACAAATTGTTCTATTAATGCTTCTCAATTTCATGAATTATCTGTTGTCTCGAAAGTCTCCCATGATCGTGTCATTGAGCTTGAAAAACTAATTCTAAACTAAACGAGAAAATTGAACCGGATGATCATGACAATTTGGTTAAACATTTTCTAAACTAGAAGTTGAGCATTTTAATTTACAACTAAAGTATCAACATCTTAAAGAAAATGTCAAAACTTCAAATATCAAGACATCCTCGATGCTCCGAGTTTGATGCGCTTTTCAAATTAACAAACGTGATGAATGATTCAAGCTCATTGCAACACGATCAAAAGTTGAAAGCCCAAATCTCTCAATTAAAGGGTCAAACGAACAATATGACAGCTCCCAAATGCCTCCTCCTTTAGATTCTCGAATTCTCAAACGTTTCATCTTCAAAACCTAGTAAATGCATTACAAAAGGAAAACGAAAGTTTTCTAGAAGAAAATGAAAAGGTTAAAAGTCATTTCAATGAGCTATTTGAATCAATAAAGGTCACTCAGAACAAAAATAACGAACAAATAGCTTCATTGCAAAAGGAAATTGAGAATCAAGAGTCGTAAAAGGAAAATGCCTATGACCAATGGGGAGAATGGTGTATCAAAGGTTCACTCTTGTAATAAATATGCTTTGTCTGTGAAATATGTCCCTCCTCATCTCAGGAACAACAAACTTGTTGTTCAAACATACTTCTCATCCCTTAAGGATTGCCTAGAATGTCTGCGTGAGATTGTTGAAGAGGATAAGTTAGAGAAACCTCATGATAATGCAATTGGACATGCATGCTTATATGCCAAACGATCTCAAGAAATCCTAGAATGCTTGATCACAATATGCCCAAAGTCATTAGGTGAGAGAGTTAATCCTTTGATTCCATGCTCGATGCCTAATGCCAAGTATGATATTCATTCGATGCCCAATGTTTTGAATGTGAACCTTAGTGTGCCTTTAAGTAGTTCAGATTCCAGATCTGTCAATGCTAAGAAAGAGAACTCAAGTGTGCCTTCTAGGAGTACAAATCCCAGCACTTCTAGTTTTAAGAAAGTGAACCTTAGTGTGCCTGCATGTAGTTCAGATCCCAACACATCTAAACAGGTGATGCAAAGAGTAGTAAAACCAACTAATGTTCCCATTCCTCTACAGAGTAATCGGTGACATTAAAGGGAGCAGTCAAAGTCTCAAGACAATACAAGGAATGATAGGACCTCGCAAGCTAAGAATGTGCACCGAAAAGTAGAAGAACAATCTAGGAACTTTAAGTTTGAACCGAATAAAACGAATCGTGTTGATTCTAGTATTAGCCATAGGCGCATCGTAATTAATTCAATTCGATACTATTTGCAAACCTTGTATTGATGTCCGCTTGAATTCGCTTTCTAATCATGAATGTGGTGTTAATGTTTTGCCTAATGATGTTAATTGTCCGATTAATATTGTTAATGCTAAAATTCATGCTAAGAAGGCTAAAAGGCAAAACTAAAGAAAGTTAGAAAACAAAGGAAACCCAGGGAAGAACATTTAGTAAGATAGGCTATTATTGGTTACCGTTGGTCATAAGACTAATCGACAATGCCCACTAGAAAATGGATGCCCACCGGTAGAACTATTCCTTAAGAAGTGAGCACACCGTGAATGTGGCTAATACGTACACTAGTATCGCATCTATTCACAATGATTCCATTGCCTTATTTTCCGATATGAATGCTTCTATTTCGATGTGGGTGTTCCAACCATTGTTACTAACCAAATGGAACCCATTCTTGCATGGGGATCCCAATTATCCGCTTATCCATTCTTGTCTCGTGTTCAACCGCAGATCGCTCAAATCGCTCGTGGTACCGGACTCAGTCGTTCCAAGCATATGATCCGGGCGACCGGTCACGGCTCATGAACTTCGTGAGCAAATTCATCGGGACGCTTAGATTCGGAATGATCATTTCGGTGCTATCATGGGTTATGGAGACTATGTTGTTGGCAAAAGTGTTATCTCCGTGGTTTACTATGTAGAAGGTCTTGGTCACAACTTGTTCTCTGTTGGTCAATTCGCGATTCGATCTAGAAGTAGCCTTCGAAAACATACCGCTTCGTTAGAGAACTTGATGGTAAGGAACTTTAAGAGGTTCACGTGGTTCAAATCTATACACCATCTCTATCGAAGATATGATGAAGTCTTCTCCAATTTGCTTGTCGTCAAAGGCTTCTAAAACAAAGTCATGGTTATGGCATCGCTGCCTCAATCACCGAACTTCGCACCATCAATGATCTCACCGTAAAGGACTTAGTTGTAGGTTTACCTAGACTCAAGTACGAAAAGGATCATCTTTGTTCAAGATGTCAATTGGGAAAAGCAAGAAGTATGCCCATAAACCCAAACCTACTAACTCGTCACGTAAGTTCTTCATATGATTCATATGGATTTATGTGGACCAATGAGGGTGCGTAATATCTTTGGGAAGAAATATGTGTTAGTTGTGGTTGATGATTACTCTAGATTCACCGGTCAAGTTCTTAAGGACAAAGGATGAAACTCTCGATATCATCATCAAACTCATCAAACAAATTGCAGTTCGACTTAACAAAACCAATGTAATTATCGAATGATAATGGAACCGAGTTTGTCAACAAACAACTTAGTGAATTTTATGAAAGCGTTGGAATCACCATCAAAGAAGTGTTCCACGAACTCCTCAATGTAACGGTGTAGTTGAAAGACTAAATCGAACTCTTGTAGAAGCCGCTAGAACAATGCCGATTTACTCAAAGGTTCCAATGTTTCTCCGGGTCAAGCTATTGCCACCGCATGCTACACACAAAATCGCTCCTCGATTCACACTGCTCATGGAAAACTCCATATGAACTTGTCCACAACAGAAAACCTAATCTCTTTCCTTCGTGTGTTTGGTGCATTATGTTATCCAACTAATGAGGTCAAGACTTAGGCAAACTTAGAGCTAAAGGACATTGGAGTATTTGTAGGATATGCACCAAACAAAAGGGATACCGAATCTACAACAAAAGAACCCGAAATATCATGGAAACAATTCACGTTACGCTTGATGAGTCGACCGGTCAAATGGCTCTCGGACAATCCATTCAGACCCGCACTTCAAAACAGTCCCATTGGTTCATCCCTTGTTCCAAACTCTTCTCAAGAAACTCCATATGTACCTCCATCCGAAGATGATTTAAAGAAATTGTTTGATCCTATGTTTGATGAACTTTATGATCCAAGTACTAATGAGGTGTCGATCCCTACAACAGAGGTCGCTCATATTCCCGTGAATGAAGTCAATCCTCGCCTCAATATCTTTAAGTCAAGAAGCGCCATCGCCGATCCTTCGCCTCATCAACAAATCATCATTCTTCAAATGTACATCATGGAACTGCTTTTCGCATCAATGATGAAGTTAATCCCTTTGCTACCCTCAAGATGCTCCATTTGAAAACATATTTGCTCCCGAATCATCATCGAACCATCTTCTTCGTGAGACATCGACTCGCTACCTCGGCCCCTCAACAACCGCCACATGAACACCTTAGAAAATGGACTCACGATCATCCACTAGACAACATCATTGGAAATCCTCTCGTCCGTATCAACACGGAAACAACTTGCTACCGATGCCTTATGGTGCTTCTTCAACTCCATACTATCTAAGATCGAACCAAAAGATGTTAAACCGCCATGAATGAAGATAGATGGTTCAATGCAATGCAAGATGAAATTCATGAGTTTGATCGACTTGATGTATGGGAGTTAGTACCGCTCCAGATCGTGCTATGATTATTGCTCTTAAATGGATCTTCAAAGTGAAACTTGATGAGCATGGTGATGTGTTGAAGAACAAGGCTCGATTAGTTGCTAAAGGATACCGTCAAGAGGAGGGTATTGACTTTGAAGAATCTTTTGCTCCAGCTTGCTCGAATCGAGGCAATCGTAATCTTTTCGCTAATGTCGCTAGTAAGAACATGGTAGTCTATCGATGGATGTGAAGACGGCATTTCGAACGGAGACCTTAAAGAAGTCGCTCACGCCACCAACCTCAAGGATTTGTAAATCAAGAGCATCCTACTCACGCTTATCGTTTGAAGAAGGCCTTTACGGTTTAAAGCAAGCTCCAAGGGCATGGTATGATACATCGTCAAAGTTTCTTCTATCAACCGGATTTAGCAAAGGAGCATTGATCCAACATTGTTCACCGTGAAGTCGTGCAAACATTTAATTCATGTTCAAATTTATGTTGATGATATTATTTTGCCTCGATGCACCCAATGGAATGTGATCGTTTTCAAATGAAATGAGTTCAAAATTTCAAATGTCAATGATGGGACAAATGTCATTTTCTTGGGATTACAAATTTCGCAAAGTCCCGGAGGCATTTTCATAAATCAATCTAAATATGCAACCGAGATCTTAAAGAAATTTGGATTTGATTCAAGTGACCTGTTGACACTCCCATGATTGATCGAACCAAACTAGATGAGGACCACTCGTGGATCATGATTGACCAAACAAAATATCGTAGTATGATTGGATCCCGATGTACCTTACGCCTAGTAGACCGACATCTTGTTCATTGCTTGCATGTGTGCTAGATACCGTGCTAAGCCTACTAAAAAGCACCTTGAAGCGCTTAAACGGGTCTTCGGTATCTCCAAGGAACCATCAATATGGGTCTTTGGTACCAAGGACACCGACATGTCACTAACAAACCTATGCAGATGCCGATCATGCAGGTGTCAAGATACTCGTCAAGTACATCCGAGGTGCTCGCTTTTGGGTGATAAGCTTGTGAGCTGGTCTTCAAAGAAGCAAATGAGTACTTTATTTCCTCTACAGAGGTTGAATACATAGCCATGTCATCCTGTTGTGCTCAAATCTTATGGATGAGATCTCAATTATCCGACTATGGCTTTGAATTCAACAAAATCCTCCGCATCGTGATAATAAAGTGCTATTGCTCTCTCATGCAACAATGTTCAACACTCAAGAGCAAAGCATATCGACATTCGACATCATTTCATCGGGAACAAGTGGAAAAAGGTGTGGTGGAACTCTATTTTGTGAGGTCCGAATATCGCTTAGCGACATCTTCACCAAAGCTCTTCCAAGAGAACGCTTTGAGTTTATTCTTCCACGCCTTGGCTTGAAAAGCCTTCAACCGAACACTCAAACGCCTTCGTGGAGGAAGACGAGGAGTAAAGGTCTATCTTCATCTATCTCTTGTATATATCTATTCGAAAAACTAAATACAAAATTATAAAACCTTCAAAAATCAAATAGAAAAATATAAAACCTTCAAAATCCATAAAAAATTTGAAAAATCTTGAAAAATTCCAAAAAAATATTGTCCTTTTGTCATGTTTTCCTCGATTCGATAATATCTACGGTCTTTGAGATGTTATTCAAAGAATGCAGGGTGCTTTAGATGTTGTTCGAATGTTAAAAAAAAATCAAAAAAATCAAAAAATCAAAAAATCAAAAAATTGTTTTTGGGAGAAAGAGAAACAATGGTTTATTGTCATCTCAGGCAGTAACCCGCTTTTTAAAGAAAGAACAGAGCCATACTTTATCATGTTTTCAAAATTCCATGCTCTGATTCTATAAACATTTATCTGCTGAAAACTAAATGCTTTAAAAATTAACTTGGACTCTATTTTTGATAATCATATGGACTTATTTGTCAAAATATCAATCTCTCAATCAACAACCTATGTCATTGATTGAGGGGGAGAATGATTTCAATTAAATTAAAAAGTTATTTGGCATTAAATTGTTTTCAAAAGATATACATGCATGTTTTATCAATGGAGTTTTAAAGTCTTAAAATCCGATCCTTATCGCTAAAACGCTTTCATAATCAAGTCACAATTCTCCTTAAAAGCTTTCAAAATCAATTTAAATCTATAAGAGATCACAAATCTCAAATGATTTGATAATTGTGATCGGGGAGAATGTGTGATTTAAATTGGATTTAAACCGATAATTCGGTAAATGGTTTTATAAGGATGTACATGCTATCCTTCCCACATGTGACAAACGATTTCAAATTTTCCATGCACATGTTGAGGGGAGCATCTATCTTAATCCTATGATTTGAAACATGATCACTTATCTCAATGTGCAGGTTCCCTCTAGTATGTGCAAAACTCTTTTCAAATCTCGAGGCACATACTGAGGGGGAGCAAACTTATGAAAACCTCATCCTTCCCAAAAAATGCTTTGATTAGGGAAGTGATGTTGATATCTTTTAGAAAATGGAATTCAAAGAAGTTAACTCTTTCTCTTGCCTCCGTGTGCAAAACGATTTCAATCACTTGATGCACATGTTGAGGGGAGCACTTGTTCTAAAAATATCAAAACAATTCAGTACAAAATGCTTTGATAATATATCACAAGCACCGGATTGATTTTCAAATGGTTTTCAATTGGTTCCAATGGCGATGAACAATACCAAATAGACCGACCAACTTTACTTTATGTATGGTGATATAAGGATGATAAGGTTAGGTATGTGTTCCCATGATCCGCCGAACCGGAGGGATCTACCCAGGACAATCCACTAGTTAGTGTAGAAGTCCTTAGGTATGATGATAAAAGGAGAAAAGTGAGATATGGGAAGAGTGCGGATCGAGACCGAGCAAGTATTGGAACAAACCCAACAAGGTTCTTGCTATGAAGTCTCGGTAAGCAATCAAGGGGTGAAGAATTAAAAAGAATTGAATGAGAAAAGGGTGAAAACAAATAGCCCTCCATTTATTCAACCTTAGGCGTAAACCGGGTTCAATTCATATGCTACCGATGGTAACATCGGTATTGAAGACAAGACGTCATGGACCCGGTGACGACCGCACTTCAACTTTCCAAACCACTCAAGTTCCTCTTAAAAGGACTTGTTTCATTCTCACGGGAACCGACATTATCTATCGACTTTCTCTTAGAGATTGTTGATATTGAAGAAGGAGACCTCTCCCTAGTCTCCCGCACAGATCCAAATATGCACAAATTGAGTCTAGAGCCACGAGATCATCAATAAATCTCATTAGGACACTTTCAATGAAGACTCTCTGCTTCACACAATGTGGAAGAGAGATTATATCTTGAGTCCCACGCATTATCCTTGTGGTATTGCCGTAACATCCGAGTGATGTGTTTACATATTCACAATGAAGATGGAAAGCCTCTCGAGCCAACATCAAACAAGCTCTCGGTAGGTGGCATGTGAGATCTATTATATAGATCAACCATGTGACAACCGAACAGAAACAATGGGCGATTCAATCTCTTGAATCAATCTCGGTTCAGTTATGGATTGACGGATACCTTTGAAAACCGGTCTTTGTGCTTAATAACTCTTTTCTTTAGCACATCGACCGTGTACTAATTTTTCAAATCAAAGGTGTTTTATGATTGATAATTGATTTTCAATAAAACCTTCGTTGTATTGCTAAAACAATTTCTATTGAGCAATACACGATTGTTTTCAAATCTCTTTTCATCAATCGGTGGACTTAAATTACCGGTTCACTCACTCCGTGTTGTCTTCTTTGAGACGTTCGGTTTGAGAACAACTAGAGCAATGCGAAACCCCGTCAAGGAAATTCTTAGGAATTATACCGATCACAGCAAGACATGTATCGATCAACGGGAACCGTGGGTCGTGTACCTCAATTCAAATAAAGTGGTCAAAGACACTTTTGTACGCTTTATTGCTAACTGTTGTATGTAGTACGCCCGACGCTTTTAAATGATCGTAATGAAGCGGTCAATCCATAGCCGCATGCTCACACAATACATTCATCTCTCAAGAAATCATGATAAGTGCATCAATGACTCGATATTTTCACTCCATGCTTCGCTACGCCGCCAATATTATGAATCAACGAAAGCTTCCGTTACTCGATGAGAAGATATCATGATCCGAATGTGAGCATGTCGGTCCGAATGTCACAACATCACAAAATTCCAACACCACAATGGATGTCTCGTAGATTTTTGATAGTCGATGATCTCAAAAGTCGGCTCAAAATTATTATCACGTGGATCAAGAAAGACCTCCACTTGGATTAACCAAACATGCAATGAGAAGAATCAATGACTACGAGCTTGAGCAAAGTACTACATCAAGAATGCAAGAACAATTTTAATGTAATATCTATTTGTATTCTATGTAATTTTAGTACATGATTGAGGTGACCTCCCTTGGGGAGATTGTTAGAATTAGAAATTCCGTATTAAAGAGTCGGTCACCTCAAGTATATGTAATCGTTAGAAAGCTCGTAGTCGTAGTTATTTTAAGCTAAGTAGTATTTAGTTAAGTAACACCGTGGAGGACGGACGGTCTTTACCCACCGTATGCCCGATCCACACCCGTTGTGTGGCGTTTATGTAAGACTATAAATACTCTCTACCTCCCAAGGTAGAGTTGGAGCTCATAATAATATCTTTCACTTTCTCTCACTAAGTTCCCTAAACCTCTAACTTTCTCTCTAGAATTCCATTTATACGCTAAAACTTGGTGTTAACTTTTCTTTATGGTTTGATGTGTTAATTGTTTTATTCGTGAAAAATAATATCCATTTTATATATTACATTTATCATACGAATGTGCAGATCTCAAGTCTCGAGTTCGAATCCGGTCATACGTATATTAATAATTATCCATAAACCTTTCAGATTCTGCATCCTGTACCATTATCTTCACCATTGGTTATAAACTCCCAGTTTCCAAAGACTTTATCACCAATTTTCTTGATCTTACTATAAGAGACATGTGTAACTAGAAATTTTCTGTCTTTATTAGATTCCTTACCTCCTTTTGTTTGTCATAAGTGCTCAAACCTCTGATATTCCAAACAGCTGCTTTGAAATCCATCTTAAAATAACTTGTGTAAACACAATAACTCTCTTCTCTGTTTTTTGCTCACCAAACACTCTATCTGTTTTTAAAATACTCTTTTCTCTGTTTTTGGACTCACTTAATCTCTCAATTCTTTTGGCTTACCTAACACTCTGTCTTTTTTAGAAGTACTCTCTTCTCTGTTTTTTGCTGTCACTTCTCTCAATTGTTTTATCTCACAAACACTCTATTTGTTTTTAACACACACAATCACACAAATCATCTTTTCTCTGTTTTTACTCACACTTCTCTTAATTCTTTTATCTCATAGACACTTTATCGATTTTTCATACAAAATCACACAAGTCCTCTCTTCTCTGCTTTTCTTACTATATCTTAATTCTTTTGCTCACCAAGTTTTTAATGAATTCTCTATCTATACTACCTATACCAAACAAATGCTTCAAAAGTTAAAGCAGAAAACGACTCTATTCAAAAACAATTCAGTAGACACTAATACAATTTATGACAATGGGGGAGTTTACACAAGGGTATTACTACCCACCCCATCAACCTCATTCCTAACAATACAATTCTCTTTATCTGCATTCAATTCAACTACACCTTCCTCTTTTTCTAACTCTTTAGCTGCATAAACCGGCTCCCTTTTATCTCTATAGTATCTTTTTAAATCTGCATCCTACTCTTTCATATCAAATTATTTTAACACCAGCTTCCTAGCTATTATTTCATTAATCCTTTCCATATCCTTCTTTGGTGGAACTAAATCCTCCTCATCAATCAAGGATTCCAATAATGTAAATCTGTTAGCTCCCATATTACAGACCTTAGGCAACCCATTTATACCCATCTTATCTTTCTGAGAGCAGAATTTATCCTCTAGACTCTTACTACAACTCCCTTTTTCTCTATTGAGCCCTTAATTTTCATAATTCTCCTTAGTTCCAACATTCTTGCTAACCTCAGCTTCTTTTTCTTTCCCAATAACTTTCTCATTATTCACACCCACACTTTGCTTCATCTTGTACTTAGCTCTGTTATTATATTGTCTATGTTTAGGCATCCTATTGTGATTGTCACATGTTTTAGTATTCTTATTCACACCATTATTCTCGTTTCTCCTATTGTTCATGTTGTCCCTTTCAACTCTTATCCTTCTATTTTTCACTTGTTGGAATCCATCATCAATTTTATCCTTTACATTATCCTCTTTACCTTCCTCATTATCCTTAGGTGCCATCCTATAATTGCTTTCTTCATGTCCAAAAACATAACAATGACCACATTTAGAAGGTTTCAAGACATATTCAGCTTCTACAAATTTTGTCATAACAGTACTAGCATCTTTTCTCCTATACACAACCTCAATCACATCCTTAAAATTCTTTTCAACATTGATCTCAATCAACACTCTAGCAAATCCTAGCCTTCCAACCATTGTCATACACATCTTAGTAGTAACTTCATCCATAATAATGGGGTTACCAAGACAACTTGCTAAAGTACTTATCCCCTTAACACTCCAAGCCTCTAAAGGAACATTTAACATTTTGATCCAAAATGGTAAAGACCTAGGTTCTACTCTGTTCAAACATACATCTATACTCCACCTTTGCACAAACATAGGCTTTTTATTAACCATCCATGGCCCATTACTTATGACCTCAAATATGCCCTATTTATCATGAAATTTGAAAAGAACACACCCTTATCATTAGTAATTATATCTTCTAGCCCAAATTTGTACCACATCCTTCTTAAATGGTATCTAACCTCATTCAAACTCATGATGCATCCTAAAAAATGACCACAAACAGTCTTATTCCATTTAACACTTCCAACTTCAACAATATCCTCATCAAAAACTGGTACTTCACTCCCATTCTCAGTTAACTCAGTAGGAATCAACAATAGCTTGTTATCTGGTTTGTTAGCAATGATTATGTCTACCGTAGTTATCATTCTCCTATCAGTAAACTCAACAGTTTTTTAGTTGTCTGATCACTCACATAACTATTTTATCAATCACACTTGAGTTACTATCAACATTACCACACTTATTATATCCATCTCACTATTCTTTTACAGCACTATGTACATCCTAATTAGCACAATTGTTCACATTTTCATAACAATCATTTACACTAGTACCATTATTCATAGCTTTTAGCCCAGCCACATTATCATAAGCATTCAATTCATCAGCATCATTATTCAATACATTAACAGTATTTACCGTATTCACACTACTAGGAGATTTGGTTACCTGACTGAGAGTAGGAAAACTAACTCCATTCAAATCACATCAAAATCCTCTTTATTACCATTGCTCTTAACCTCTGCAATCCCTTTCTTTCCCCCATTATTACTCCTATTTTCACTCCCACATTGTCTTTGATTTTCCCCTGAATCATTATTCCGATCACAGTTCCTTTTTGGTAGAGTATGTACAGAATCCCCAAACTTAACCGGGACCCAAATTACTCTTTTTGACGACCTCTTTTTTGTTGACATTCTTATGACAATACTAATCAACTCAATTCAAATGATATTATAATACTTTTTTTATTTTATTTTTATGAAGAAAAACCTAGAATAACAAAAAGATGCTAAGAAATCCTTAATTCAACAAAATCGATAGGTATATGTAAATTGAGCTTTGGAATCTTTTTATCGGTTTAGATTTTCAAAATAGGGAAGAAAAGAGCTAGAAATGAAGGTTTTATTTGAAAGAATTAAGTGGGAAAGTTGGAGGAAACTTTGTTAGGTGGTTAGAGGGTGAGAGAGAATTCTTAACTGATTTTGGTTTACTTGCATGTAAACCATATTCTACTCTTCTCGATCAATACTTGTCCATTATTAATGAACCATCTATAAATGATCCTGTTTTAGATAATATAACTAAGGGCATCCACTATGGTGGTTTATGAAAAGGTTTATAAATTTATGAAGAGGTCTAAAAATTTGTAAACCATAGTAAACTTCTATTTCAAGCTTAAGTGGCATGAAGAGGTTTAGAATATTGAAACTTTTTATAATTTAATGCATTAGAATTATGTGAGATGTTTATAAAACTTGAAAAAGTTTATACATAGTGGAGATAGGTTTATAAAACAAAAAGTTTTATAAATTAATGTCAAAACACAATTATAAACCTTTAAAAAGGTTTACCATAATGGATGCCCTAAGTATCAAAAGTTAATTGGAAATTAATATACCTAACTCATACAAGGCCTGATATTTCTTACTTTGTGCATTGTTTGAGTCAGATTATGCATAAGCCTTTAAAGCCTCATTTGAAAATTGCTCTTAAGCTTTTAAGGTACTTAAAGGGTTCCACATGTAAGGGGATTCACATAGTCAAGTGTCCTACAACTTCATTGGAAGCTTTTGTGGATGCAAACTGGGCAAAATGTGTGATTACAAGGAAGTCAGTTACATGATTTTGTTTAAGTTTGAATGGTTCTTTAGTATCTTGGAAGAGTAAGAAACAAAATACCCTCTCTAAGTCATCAACATAAGCTGAGTATAGGGCAATAACTTCTGTGACTTCAGAGATTGTTTGGGTTCTTAAAGTTATTAAGGATTTAAACCGGGAACATTTTATACATGTAAAACTGTTTTGTGATAGTCAAGCAGCAATTAAGATTGCTGCTAACTCTGTGTTTCATGAAAGGACTAAGCACCTGGAAATAGATCTTCATTTTGTAAGGGAAAAAATCTTAACAGGTGTCATTACGGCTGAGAAAATCCACCTGAAAACCGACCCGAACCGACAAACCAACCGAAACAGGACCGGACTGAACCGAACCGACCTTATTCGGTTTGGTTTCAGGTTTGTATATTTATTTCAGTTTTTTTGGTTTCGGTTTGATTCGTTTTTTTTCAGTTTTTTCGGTTCGGTTTTCGGTTTGAGTTTTTTCCATTTTCGGTTTTCGAGTCGGGTCGGGTTAGACCTGATGCTCACCCCTAGGTGTCATTGAAAAAAAAAAGATAGCATCTGCAGATCAAATAGCTGATGCCAGCATGAAAAACTGGTTTAAAAACTTGGGCTTTATGATGTTTTCTAAGCTAAGGTTAAGGGGGATGTTAATATTATAACCTTATTGCCTGAAAATATATTAGAGGGATAATTTGTCTTTCTTTCATTCTATTTTGTAATGTTATAAAGTTGTTAAAGTTGATATAGCATCTGGATAAAATATGAAGGGCAGGTCTTCTCAAGTTGGAGATGTTACCAAGTGTCGAGCTATATATTGATCTCATTCTTTAGGGTTTCTCATAACCCGTTTTCCTCTTACGAACGAACACAGTTTCATCTCTCTAATATTTCTCTCAAAATTTGTTCATTCTGTTATGATTCATTCAAAGTTGTAATAGTGGTGAAGTTTGTGGTTAATTTGGTTATCTGATTAAAATCAGATCTTGTGATCTTTAGATTTTGAGAGTTGATTGTTGACCTTGAATTAAGATTCAAGATCTATGTTTTTATGGTAATAATTTTTTTATACATTTACATTATAAATATAGACAATTGTTGGACTCCAACCCACAACTAGTTGAAAGACCAATCTCTTTTTATATCTTGCTAGATGGTAGTGCAAATAATGAATGTCGTCCTTCGGCAATAATCTCTCCGGTTGATTTGTTCTTTAAAACAACAAGAATTCCTTTATACGACCCTTTTATGCCGATAAGCTTTGTAGTAATCTCCAACTCATCCTAACAAAGCACATGGCTGGTCACAATAGTACGTAAGATACAATACCAACTCCCACTTCACTTAATCGGAAATAACTTACATTTAGCTTGGCCGTAGAGAGGTACGAAATAGACATATCCACCGAAACATGCATACGCCGCCCCACCTTTCTATACAACACACTCGCACCAATCTTATCTACCATAGACGCAACCGCCCCAACAGCCAGATTCCCATTCCTATCCTGATTTGAGGAAAAGTATTAGAAACTAAAACTTACCAAAAATAACAATTCAATGAATTATTGCATGATAGGTTGGAATGTTGGATGGCCTAGCCAACTTGTATAATTGGTTAGGCGGTTAGGCCATATACAACATATCGTCTAACATGAATTAGAACTTATATATAAGAAAAAATTATCTGAAAGTAATCAAGCATACAGTAAGACGTGGGGGAACAATGAAAGAGTAAGAGATGAAACCGGGTTGGAAATTCTCAATTCGTATGCCTTTGATGGCGAACAATTCATAGAAGCTGTGTACGGCTTCGGATAGTGGAGGAGGAATGGTGAGTCCGGTGACTTGATCTGAATCTTGTTGGCTTACTTGGAGATATTCTCTAGTTTTCTTTTCGATTGAAGACATGATTCCAATCTGGTTGAAATTTTATGAAGAAATATGCTGAACATTAACAAGTTTATCGTAATATAGTGGGTAATCATTAAAAGAACACGAAACTACTATTAAAATATTATATCACATGTTTCATGCTAATATGATCAATAATTTAATTTGAACAGTACGTTAATATAAACAAGTCAAATAATTAAGTCATGTCTGTTCACCTATAACCATTTAAAATTATTAAAACCATCCGTACATAAAGACGAGATCGACATATCACAAGCTTAATTCGAATGAACAAATTTGAGTTTTTTATTTTCGAGCAAAAGACAACGTAACGTATCATATTTGTTATTTGCATTTTTTATATGTATCGAACAAAATAAATTGCATGTATATACCTTATAGTTTTTTTTAACATTTTTTGTGTAGTCATAAAACTTTAATTGTGACTATTTAGCACTTTAAGGTGAATTACATAAAGAAAAATGATTAGTGAGAAAATGACCAAAACATGTGTCAAGAGTTGAATGGCGTAGGCATAAAAGTTAGTCATATTATTAGACTAGCTAAAAGACCCGTAAAATTTACGGGTATTTTAAAAAAACGTAAAAAAATAAATGTAAATAATGTTTATATGTTATGCAGCAAATTGGAAGAACATTACAAATGACTATGTCATGTGAAAAAAAGGCATGTTTGTAAATGAAACATAGAAACAGTACAACAAATTGTCTAATAATGCAAAATGAAGATAAAGTAAGAAAAACATATGGTAGTATTTGCAGTTGTCCATTTTGGAAAAAATGTTGTTGAACACAAACTTGTTGATGCATTTGTAGATAACTTGAGCTTTTTTTCTTACAAAATTTGACAACTAAAGTAACACCAACCTTCATATTCTTGTATAACAACTATAGTTCTAACAACAATAAGGAAAGCAACCTAAAATAGGTATGATTTAAAACACGGTGTCCTTTTGGACATCCGTAATAAACAAAGGAATATGAGAACAAAACAAATCGGATATTAACAATAAATAATTTGTAAATGACGACTAAATTACATTGTAACCAAATAGTTCAGTATGGGAATTAGCATCCGTAAAAACAATAAAGCAAAATCAAAAGAGATATAAGAGCGACATCCTTTATTTATGAGAAAATCATTTATTTACTAATTTACCTTTACTCTTTATTCCTTCTAATATTATGTTTATTCATGTATTGTTCTTCAATAACACGGAATTAGTTAGGATGTGATATTAATTCACCAAGAGTAACCAAGAAACATGAAATCTCGTTTGATGCATAATGATAATAGAATCAATATCTTAAAAGAAACTATAAGTAGCAGATAATACAGTTGCGACGCGGTTAAACCATGTCAACTTACTCGAACGAAACTTAACGACACAAAAGTAGTCCAAAAAGGGAAATTCAAGCATAGAGTAAGAAACATAGAAGATAACTTGAGTGGTTCAATCCTATTCAACCTTTAAGTCAAGCAACTTCTTCTAGGCGTTAGATTCTAAATTCATTCATTACAACCTATATGCCACCATGTTTCCTAGCTAAACATATATAGAGCGGATCGGTTGAAGTACATTTTATATGTTTTGAGGCGTGCTCACATCATTAGTAACACTCATCAAGCCAAAGACTAACAAAAGACAATATAATTAAGATTCAAAAAAGATAAACTTCATATAATCATATTTGTAGAAGATGAATTTTGGGATACATGTAAATTAACTCTTATCGTTATTAAATACTTTAAAGTTCTAGCAAGAGGTAGATGATCCCCTTACAGTAGTCGCGGTTCCGGTGACCATGAGCTTTTTTTCTTACAAAATTTGACAACCAAAGTAACACCAACCTTCATATTCTTGTATAACAACTATAGTTCTAACAACAATAAGGAAAGTAACCCAAAATAGGTATGATTTAAAACACGGTGTCGTTTTGGACATTCGTAATAAACAAAGGAATATGAGAACAAAACAAATCGGATATTAACAATAAATAATTTGTAAATGACGACTAAATTACATTGTAACCAAATAGTTCGTATGGGAATTAGCATCTGTAAAAACAATAAAGCAAAATCAAAAGAGATATAAGACGCGGTTAAACCATGTCAACTTACTCGAACAAAACTTAACGACACAAAAGTAGTCCAAAAAGAGAAATTCAAGCATAGAGTAAGAAACATAGAAGATAACTTGAGTGGTTCAATCCTTTTCAACCTTTAAGTCAAGCAACTTCTTCTTGGTGTTAGATTCTTAATTCATTCATCACAACCTATATGCCACCATGTTTCCTAGCTAAACATATATATAGTGGACTGGTTGAAGTACATTTTATATGTTTTGGAGGCGTTCTGTTGTCATTAGTAACACTCACCGAAGCCAAAGACTAACAAAAAGACAACATAATTAATATTCAAAAAAGATAAACTTTATATAATCATATTTGTAGAAGATAAATTTTGGGATACATGTAAATTAACTCTTATCGTTATTAAATCCTTTAAAGTTCTAGCAAGAGGTAGATGATCCCTTATAGTAGTCGCGGTTCCGGTGACCATGATCGCTCTTGTTCCTTCACCTCTACAATTAGGTCCCTGAGCTATCGGCCCTATTTTGTATACATGTTTGTTTTGAGGTAGTTGCACGATTTCTTTTTTGTCGAGATCAACATTTTTATTGAGGACCCGTTAGACTTACCCCGCCCTTGACATAAGTCAATCATTAGTGGTAGGGTTGGGACGATCGTCCTAGTGAAAAGAGAAAGAAAAAGGATAGATATATATACTCAAATTTGTATTGATCAATACTTATAATGTACTTACGAAAATTCAAAGTAGATTATAATGTACATAAGTTCTAACATCATCATCCGTGTTATAAGAATAATGTGCAGTTTCATTACCTTCTTTCTCATGATAATCATCTCCATGTTTATCACCTAAATTTTCTTGTAAACCGGTTACGTCCATGTTCTAAGAATACGGGCACAAAGATAATGATATTATCTTTGCCGAAACTAAGATCATAGATGACACCGTTTTCAAACTTGGGATAGGAAAACCCACTCGTAGATATTGATGTGTTTGTAAACAATTTGGGATGTGATAGATGTAGCACGGATGTGTGATGACATTATATAGATGAACATAAAAGAGGGAAGAGAATAAATGATATGTCATTATTTGCATGAAAGAGTGTATTTTTAGAATGGACGTTTCATTTTTTCAATTACACGTTTTTGTTAAAATGAAATCTCAATTTTATTAATTAACTTACATCTCACAAGGTATTTTAACTTTTAAGTAACGATTTGAAGTATTAACAACTTAACAACTAAACGTGAAATATTATAACATTTGCCAAATTTACACTAATCACACATGTACTTTAAGTAACAATTTTAAACAATCAATTAAGGTACAAAGGAAATGATTTAAGAAAACAATTATGCAGAGTTGCAGACTAATTCGTAGCAAGAAGTTAATAACTATTAAGGAAATGATTTATGCTAATTTAATTATGCAGCCTAATTCAAAAGTGGTTGGTCAATAGTAAATATCTGTTTTAAGGACTTACGTAAAATGTATATAAGGTAACAACATAGTTGGTCAAAAGTAATTGATCAAGTAACTTTTAAAATTATCTGTTATAATTTTCGTTTCAAGAGTGTACACGTGGCTAGCTATCGTGAATTGTTATTTTAGGAAAAAATTAATTAGAGGAGAGTCTAAAAACTCTATTTTATTAGTTAAAATAGATAGCTAAAAGACCCGTAAAATTTACGGGTATTTTAAAAAAACGTAAAAAAATAAATGTAAATAATGTTTATATGTTATGCAGCAAATTGGAAGAACATTACAAATGACTATGTCATGTGAAAAAAAGGCATGTTTGTAAATGAAACATAGAAACAGTACAACAAATTGTCTAATAATGCAAAATGAAGATAAAGTAAGAAAAACATATGGTAGTATTTGCAGTTGTCCATTTTGGAAAAAATGTTGTTGAACACAAACTTGTTGATGCATTTGTAGATAACTTGAGCTTTTTTTCTTACAAAATTTGACAACTAAAGTAACACCAACCTTCATATTCTTGTATAACAACTATAGTTCTAACAACAATAAGGAAAGCAACCTAAAATAGGTATGATTTAAAACACGGTGTCCTTTTGGACATCCGTAATAAACAAAGGAATATGAGAACAAAACAAATCGGATATTAACAATAAATAATTTGTAAATGACGACTAAATTACATTGTAACCAAATAGTTCGTATGGGAATTAGCATCCGTAAAAACAATAAAGCAAAATCAAAAGAGATATAAGAGCGACATCCTTTATTTATGAGAAAATCATTTATTTACTAATTTACCTTTACTCTTTATTCCTTCTAATATTATGTTTATTCATGTATTGTTCTTCAATAACACGGAATTAGTTAGGATGTGATATTAATTCACCAAGAGTAACCAAGAAACATGAAATCTCGTTTGATGCATAATGATAATAGAATCAATATCTTAAAAGAAACTATAAGTAGCAGATAATACAGTTGCGACGCGGTTAAACCATGTCAACTTACTCGAACGAAACTTAACGACACAAAAGTAGTCCAAAAAGGGAAATTCAAGCATAGAGTAAGAAACATAGAAGATAACTTGAGTGGTTCAATCCTATTCAACCTTTAAGTCAAGCAACTTCTTCTAGGCGTTAGATTCTAAATTCATTCATTACAACCTATATGCCACCATGTTTCCTAGCTAAACATATATAGAGCGGACTGGTTGAAGTACATTTTATATGTTTTGGAGGCGTTCTGCTGTCATTAGTAACACTCACCGAAGCCAAAGACTAACAAAAAGACAATATAATTAAGATTCAAAAAAGATAAACTTCATATAATCATATTTGTAGAAGATGAATTTTGGGATACATGTAAATTAACTCTTATCGTTATTAAATACTTTAAAGTTCTAGCAAGAGGTAGATGATCCCCTTACAGTAGTCGCGGTTCCGGTGACCATGAGCTTTTTTTCTTACAAAATTTGACAACCAAAGTAACACCAACCTTCATATTCTTGTATAACAACTATAGTTCTAACAACAATAAGGAAAGTAACCCAAAATAGGTATGATTTAAAACACGGTGTCGTTTGGACATTCGTAATAAACAAAGGAATATGAGAACAAAACAAATCGGATATTAACAATAAATAATTTGTAAATGACGACTAAATTACATTGTAACCAAATAGTTCGTATGGGAATTAGCATCCAGAAAACAATAAAGCAAAATCAAAAGAGATATAAGACGCGGTTAAACCATGTCAACTTACTCGAACAAAACTTAACGACACAAAAGTAGTCCAAAAGAGAAATTCAAGCATAGAGTAAGAAACATAGAAGATAACTTGAGTGGTTCAATCCTTTTCAACCTTTAAGTCAAGCAACTTCTTCTTGGTGTTAGATTCTTAATTCATTCATCACAACCTATATGCCACCATGTTTCCTAGCTAAACATATATATAGTGGACTGGTTGAAGTACATTTTATATGTTTTGAGGCTCTGTTGTCATTAGTAACACTCACCAAGCCAAAGACTAACAAAAAGACAACATAATTAATATTCAAAAAAGATAAACTTTATATAATCATATTTGTAGAAGATAAATTTTGGGATACATGTAAATTAACTCTTATCGTTATTAAATCCTTTAAAGTTCTAGCAAGAGGTAGATGATCCCCTTATAGTAGTCGCGGTTCCGGTGACCATGATCAGTTCTTGTTCCTTCACCTCTACAATTAGGTCCCCGGAGCTATCGGCTCCTATTTTGTATACATGTTTGTTTTTGAGGTAGTTGCACGTACTTCTCTTTTTTTGTCGAGATCAACATTTTTATTGAGGACCCGTTAGACTTACCCCGCCCTTGACATAAGTCAATCATTAGTGGTAGGGTTGGGACGATCGTCCTAGTGAAAAAGAGAAAGAAAAAAGGATAGATATATATACTCAAATTTGTATTGATCAATACTTATAATGTACTTACGAAAATTCAAAGTAGATTATAATGTACATAAGTTCTAACATCATCATCCGTGTTATAAGAATAATGTGCAGTTTCATTACCTTCTTTCTCATGATAATCATCTCCATGTTTATCACCTAAATTTTCTTGTAAACCGGTTACGTCCATGTTCTAAGAATACGGGCACAAAGATAATGATATTATCTTTGCCGAAACTAAGATCATAGATGACACCGTTTTCAAACTTGGGATAGGAAAACCCACTCGAGATATTGATGTGTTTGTAAACAATTTGGGATGTGATAGATGTAGCACGGATGTGTGATGACATTATATAGATGAACATAAAGAGGAAGAGAATAAATGATATGTCATTATTTGCATGAAAGAGTGTATTTTAGAATGGACGTTTCATTTTTTCAATTACACGTTTTTGTTAAAATGAAATCTCAATTTTATTAATTAACTTACATCTCACAAGGTATTTTAACTTTTAAGTAACGATTTGAAGTATTAACAACTTAACAACTAAACGTGAAATATTATAACATTTGCCAAATTTACACTAATCACACATGTACTTTAAGTAACAATTTTAAACTATCAATTAAGGTACAAAGGAAATGATTTAAGAAAACAATTATGCAGAGTTGCAGACTAATTCGTAGCAAGAAGTTAATAACTATTAAGGAAATGATTTATGCTAATTTAATTATGCAGCCTAATTCAAAAGTGGTTGGTCAATAGTAAATATCTGTTTTAAGGACTTACGTAAAATGTATATAAGGTAACAACATAGTTGGTCAAAAGTAATTGATCAAGTAACTTTTAAAATTATCTCGTTATAATTTTCGCTTCAAGAGTGTACACGTGGCTAGCTATCGTGAATTGTTATTTTAGGAAAAAATTAATTAGAGGAGAGTCTAAAAACTCTATTTTATTAGTTAAAATAGATATGCCAATCGTCACTCTTACATAAATGATCTTTGGATTGGCAAATATTGCATCAACCGTCCTAAAAATTTTAAATCTCCACTAATCGACCGTTTTTATACCTTTTCATTCGTTTTTTACGTTTTCGTCCGTTTTATACGTTTTCGTCCATTTTTATACGTTTTCGTCCGTTTTTATACGTTTCATCCGCTTTTATATGTTTTCGTCCGTTTTTAGTTTTATATTTTATTTTATTTTATTTTATGTTTTCATCCGTTTTCACATGTTTTTATATGTTTCTTCTGTTTTCTTACGTTTTTATGTGTTTGTCCTACTTTTATCCGTTTTTGTACGTTTCGTCCATTTTTATATGTTTTCATCTATTTTTACGCTTTCATCCGTTTTTTCGTTTTCGCGTTTTATACGTTTCGTCCGCTTTTACACGCCGTCAGATTTTCACGTTTTTATGCGTTTTACCGCTTTTACACGTTCGTCCTTTTATATACGTTTTCATCCGCTTTTATATGTTTTCGTCCGTTTTCATGCGATTTATACGTTTTTATACGTTTTCGTCCTTTTATATACGTTTTTATACGTTTTCGTCCATTTTTCTTACGTTTTCATACGTTTTTTACGTTTTCGTCCGTTTTTATATGTTTTCGTTCGCTTTCATACGTTTTCATCCGTTGTTATACATTTTCGTCCGTTTTATATGTTTTCGTCCGTTTTTATACGTTTTCACCCGTGTTCATCCACTTTCTTCTGTTTTTTACGTTTTCATCCGCTTTTCTAACATTTTGATATGTTTTTATACATTTTTATACATTTTTATCAGCTTCTTATCCGTTTCTATATGTTTCGTCCATTTTTATACATTTCCATCCATTTTTATGTTCTCGTCCGTTTGTATTCGATTTCGTCCATTTTTATGCGTTTCATCCGTTTAAAACGTTTTCATTCGTGTTTCTTATGTTTTCATCCATTTTCTAACGTTTTCATACGTTTTTAAGAAAAGAGGCGAAAACGTATAAAAACAGACAAAATTGTATAAAAACGGACGAAAACATAAACAACGGATGAAAACGTATAACAACGGACAAAAACGTATAAAATCACATAAAGGCGGATAAAAACGTAAGAAAAACATAATGAAGACATATAAAAACGGATGAAAACGTATACAAACGGAGGGAAACGTATAAAAACGGATGAAAACGTAAAAACGGATTGAAACATATAAAAACGGACGAAAACGTATAAAACGGACGAAAATGGATGAAAATGTATAAAAATGGACGAAGCGTATAGAAACGGATAAAAGTGAAAAAAACGGATAAAAACGTATGAAAGTGTAAGAAAAAAGGAAGAAAATGTATAAAAACGGGTGAAAATGTATAAAAACGGATGAAAACTTAAAAAAATGACGAGAACGTATAAAAAAATGAAAACGTATAAAAGCGGATGAAAACGTATAAAACGTATGACAACGTAAGAAAAACGGACGAAACGTATAAAAACGAACGAAATGTATAAAAACGGACGAAAACGTTAAAAAGGGATGAAAACGTATAAAAATGGACGAAAACGTATAGAAATGGATAACAGTAAAAAAACAGATAAAAACGTAAGAAAAACGGAAGAAAACGTATAAAAACGGATGAATACGTATAGAAACGGATGAAAACATAAAAAAGCATACGAAAACGTATAAAAACGAACGAAAACGTATAAAAGCGGATGAAAATGTATAAAAACGTAATAAAAAGGACAAAAACATATAAAACGGACGAAAACGTAAAAAACGGACGAAAACGTATAAAACGGACGATTAGTGGAATTTTAAAATTTATGGGACGGTTTGATGCAATATTTGCCAATCCAATGACCATTTATGTAATTCACCCTCAAGGGCTATATAGTCACAAAATTTCATGAGTACACAAAGAATGTTAAAAAACAAACTTTAATGCACATATATGCAATTTTTTTGTTCGATACATATAAAAAGTGCAAATGACAAGTATGATACATTACGATGCATTTTGCCTTTTATTTTTCATCAAAATAAACTACCCCACTCTACACTTTTTTTCAGAATAACATATCTTGCAACCGGTAAATCGTTAAATGACAAAAAAACATAAAAAAATAAAAATAAAAACACTATCTCGATGCATAGGTACTCCTCTAGTTATTTTTGTGTAACTGTAGTTGTTTGCCGCTATAAAACCAGTTTCTATGCATAGGTACTCCTCTAGTTATTTTTGAAACCTCCAATATGCATACGCCTTTTTTATATAACCTGTTGATATATTCGTAAAGTAAAAGTAAAGTGATCACCTATTATTTAAGGAAATTAGTAATATTTTTTATTTATTAATATTTTCATTTCAATAAACGAAATTTATAAATGCTTTTTCATCATACAAATACATAATTTTATGATTTACAAATTTACTTTATATATAATTGATTTTTTATATATGAGTTTTCATTCGGAGATGGTGGAAGACAAAGTACATGCCATATATAATTCATATACAAGCCTTTCATTTTTCCATGAATGTATTACCAAATTTATCACACCTTTCCTGCAATTTCGAACCCAATTCAATATTTCACATATTTATCTCACCTTTGACTATTTTTAACTTTCAACATTTCATATTTGACCTTTTTCATTTTATAATAGACTAGACGAGTACCCGCGCCTAGCCGCAGCGGTATCTAGTTTCGACAAAATTTTAGCGGCGATTAAGTTTGTTTCATGAATCAGTATTTTAAGCGTTAAGGAATCCATTTTGAATAATTATATGGTTTTCCAATAGCGTTATTTTGTATTTGAGATTGTCTTTTTTATAGCATTTTTGTAAGTTGCATTAATCAATTGATATTAAAATAATAATAACGTCATTTTTTTAGAAGGAGCAATTAACACCATTTTTTTGTGTCCCTAGAGAGCTGTAGTACATAAATAGTTAGTGCACATAAACAAAAAAATGCGAATACAAACATTTATCTTTCGTCTTTATGTCTCAACCTTTCACTTTTATATCGTATAATTTCAAAGATTAGCATTCATGTGAATATGGTATGTTGGAGTCAATTTTGAATTTTAGGAAGAGAATGCATTAATCTCTCCGAGATTAGCAATAGTTTCCTTTAAAACGCCATGGTTGAATACAAGTTTTAAAGTTTCCATTTAAACGCCTAGGCATGGTTGAATACAAGTTTTAAAGTTTCCATTTATACACATAGCCATTTAAACGTCATAGTTTCCTTTCTCACCACAATAGTTGACAGTTTTAAAGTGTTGACCGAAATTCAATTTTTCACTTTCAAGAAAGACCATTTTTTTTTCTTTATAGTTAGTAGAGAAGAGATATAATAGAGCCTAAATGGTCTACTGCAAAGTTGACTAAAATTTAAGAAATTTGAAATTTGAATTCTTATTCTAGCATGATAGTTTTGGGTACTCACATTTTCAATGTACGATGTTTTTCATATCATCACAACCAAGAAAACTACTTTGAAACATCAACCAAAAATCAATAAACAAAACAACCTAAAACAAAACCATGTACTGAACTGATTCTACAGTATATCCTGTTAAAATTTCGGCATATCTACTGCAACGAAACCACCAAAGACTTACAAAAAACAGTATAACAAACTCAAAATGCCTAAGTTTACATACACTTACAAACTACCAACAAACATAAAACAAACTTACAACTACACACAAAATTTACTAACTACTTTAAAAGAAACTACACATTTATCGAACAAAGAAGTTCGATTGCAAAGAATGATTACACATTCAGCAAAGGCAAGCATAATGGTGGACTCGCGGCAATAACAAATCTATAAAAAATTGTCAAAAAGTTATATAAACTCAAAGTCGAAAAATAATATATATACATAGATCTAAAAGTAACCACAAAACTTGATATAAATCTATCAAATACTATAAACAATTGAATAACACTATTACCATAATCAACTTTATACAAATATTAATAACAATTAAAATAAGGCATACTATAAAGTGGGACAACAGCTTTTTCCGTCAACACAAGTCATGCAGCCGCGACAGTAGATTTTTCTGGCGAGACAATGGTAAGCGCCCGTTCTATTTCCGACAAAGCAGTGGTGGCGGAACCAATTTCCGGCGAGTCCGCGACGACGACTGTAAAAAATTATAAAAAACTTAGATCTACAAATAAAATCTATAGATCTATTATAAAAAACTTGATCTATTAATAAAACTCAAAAAAATTACCTAAAACATGATTGTCGTGAGTCGTGGTGGTTATGGGTTTCGTTGGTGGTTTGGTTTAGTTGGTGGAGTCGTCCACTGGCGGTGGGAGTTGTGGTGGTGGGTATAGTGGTATTATTTTGTGTGTATTTTTAGTGTGAGATGAAATGATGTATGTGTGAGAGAGAGATAAGTTTTCTAAAATTACTAAAGATAATTGGTTATTTACTTTCAAGATTCAAGTTTTAACATTACACTTTTACTTTTGATATTTTTTTCATTTTATGTAGTTAAGATATATAGAGAATTTGGCCTACTTGATGGATTTGACCCACCCTAAATTATTTTGAGTCGCTATTCATGAAAGTAATACGAGTATTAGTTTCTGACATCTAATATTAAAACTCTTATACTAAAATTGTCATAGCCTTGATATTTATTAGTAGCCAGCATGTAATTGTTACTAAAATCATGAAATTGGTGTTTAGCAACTTTTTCGTTGAATAATTATCGCGATATCAATGTGTAATTGGTTTTTTGATACTTTTTTGGCCCACCCAAGTAATAAATCTTGGCTTCGTCACTGGAAAGAGATACATTTGAGATTCCTCCGAATTTTGGCGAGTTGCCAATGATCGGAGGACAACTATTTTGTGATAGGTTGTACCTAAAGCTCTGATGTTATGTAAAATACTAAAAAAATGTATTATTGAATTGTGTTTTTGTGTCTTACATAATGAAGATTGCTCATGTATTTTTAATAAGGATAAGGATTCTCTCATGTTCATTTGAACATGAGAGGTAATGTTGTGTTTGTTGGGATTGTACATTGCCATTAAAACAAAATAGATGTTTTACAATAATGACAATGTACAATCAGATAAAGCATAACATTACCTCTCATGTTCAAATGAACATGAGAGGATCCTTATCCTTTTAATAAATTCATGGCTTAATGAACACGAAATGCAAACACTAAACCTAATATACCCAATCCACAATTAGGTTTGAGTCAACTAATAATCATCTAATACAAATTAAGTCTCTATACCACACCACTACACACATAGATAAAGGTCACTGATCTCTATTAATTCTATAGCCCCAACGCGTAAGACGCCATTGTTACTCGTGAAGTTACTTTATGCAAAAGACCAAAAACAAAGAAACAACAAACTCATGTATTTGAAGCAAACTGCCTTATTTTCATCTAACTAGAAACACCAATCTGTCTTTAAATTCTGCTGGTTGATAGAGAAAATAATGAATGTCGTCCTTCAGCAATAATCTCTCCGGTTACTTTGTTCTTTAAAACAACAAGAGTTCCTTTATATGACCCTTTTCCACCAAGAAGCTTTGCAGTAATCTCCAACTCATCCTGTCAACAAAGTATTTCTTCAAACATGAGTATATAAATTAAACAAACAACCTTATCAGAAAAATAGTCTCTTTAAGCAACTGTGTCTTATATAAATGGGTCACACTAGCTAGTCATCATTTAAAAGAAATCACACATATAAGTAACTGTTACGACCGAGCCAGATGACTAGTGTTACCCAAGAGGGTCGTGTCTAGTCCAGTATGGTGATAAGTGCCAAAGTAGGTGTCTGGATAAGTGTCAAAGTAGGTCAACTGAGTCATTGTTTAGGATAAGTGTCATTGTTTAGGATAAGTATTAGTGCTATATGAGATTATCTCCTTTGAGTCTATTTAAGGTTTGTCAATTAATGAAATCAATCAAGCTTTGTCAAAGAAAATATATCTGGTATTCTTCTTCTCTTCTTAAGGAGCTCGCATCACGCTTGAAGGGGTGCTACTATCTTGATACAACCTTAACGGGTCGTATCAATTGGTGCTTTCATTGAGAGTCCTCGTTGAGAGGGATACCAAATTAGGGTTCCAATATTATTTATAAAAAAATTCGGCACTATTCACGAGTATTGTTCATCGAGTACTATTCATACCGGAGTACTGTTCATAAGTATGGATGAACAAGCCTTACGATTGCTTTTGAAAGAACATTATGATGCTCTCTTGACTCAAATCACAACCTCCTTCATTGATTTGAGGCTTATATACGCTGCGAAATTCAACGGTGTGTATGAGAAAAGGAAGGTTGCGGAGGAAACCAAGTCTGCTACTGGGAAAATTGTTGATGGAGTTACTGAGACAAAAGGGAATAGTTTAGCAGAAAATATAGAGGAGAGTAATGCGTTCGATGCTACTTCCAGTGATGAGTCGGCGATGGGATTGGAAGCTAACGAGGTTGTTAATGATGGTGCTGGCGAGATAAATGTGCTTAATTTGGTGCAGCAGACAAATCATGTAGAAAGTACCTCTGATAATGATGCATGATATCAAGCTAGTGAGTTGGAAATCAAGGTGTTAACGGATGGTAAACAAGATGATTTGAAAGTGGTGGGTGTGGCCGATAAGCAAAATTGTGACGAGCTAGATGTGTTGGAAGGTATTAGGGTTATACGTGTTGGGGTAAACGAAAATAATGAAGGGGTTCATCAAGAAGTCCAATACCCTCTTTATTCCCTACATGTTCTTATTCCATTCTTGAAGCGTCTTAATGACGAGTGCCTAAAAGAGAAAAAGATAGAGGCTAAAATTCAAAGAAGAATATGGGATCCTGGAGTTACATGAGGCGAGATTTTGAAGCAGCACCTTGAGGACAAGGTTACTTTGAAGGAGTGGGGAATGTTACGACCGAGCCAGATGACTAGTGTTACCCAAGAGGGTCGTGTCTAGTCGAGTATGGTGATAAGTGCCAAAGTAGGTGTCTGGATAAGTGTCAAAGTAGGTCAAGTGAGTCATTGTTTAGGATAAGTATTAGTGCTATATGAGATTATCTCCTTTGAGTCTATTTAAGGTTTGTCAATTAATGAAATCAATCAAGCTTTGTCAAAGAAAATATATCTGGTATTCTTCTTCTCTTTTTAAGGAGCTCGCATCACGCTTGAAGGAGTGCTACTATCTTGATACAACCTTAACGGGTCATATCAGTAACCTCTTATTTTATGGATTGAAAAGCCAATTTGCGTATCTTTGATTAGAAAATAAAGCTAATTTAGTTTCATATATGAACTACATGTGAGATCTCCAATTCTAACTCAATATTCAAAACAACGAATTCCACGCTTCTAAACCCCACCAATCTACACCAAGTATGCAACTCAACAAGAGATGAATGGCTTACCAAATGCCAAAGGGTTAAGGGTGTTTGGCATTGTGTTTTGAAATTGATATTGCGATATGGAATACTCCCAATAAGATGATCTCTAATACAGTAAAAAAGATTGCACGAGACAATGTTTGATTTATTTGTCTGAAAGTTGTGAAAATCACATAATTAGTTTTTTTAAGTGTTTATTAGACTATTATGTATGATAAGTTTTAAATAATAAAGCTCAATATTGTTTTAACTGCTTCTCAATAGATCATTTGATTTTGACCCCTGTGTAATCATATACTCCAATGAGTTTAAGTGTTTAACATATATAATTATAAGATAATCATTCTCAAACGTATTACTAAGCCCCCTAAATTGTTAATAACTTACATTGAGCTTGGCAGTAGATAGGTAAGAAATAGACAAATCCACAGAAACATGGATTGGTACATCCTTCCCATACAACGCACATGACCCAATCTTATCTACCAAATTCGCGATCGCACCAACTGCCAGATTCCCATCCCTATCCTGTTTTAAAGAAGAAAAAAAAGTATTACAACCAAAACTCATCCAAATTTACAAATATGCTAATAATGATATGGTACATTTCAAAAAGCTATCCATATAGGTTGTATGTATGAAGATTATGGGAGTGTCTTACAATAAGGCGAGGAGGGACAATGAAAGAGCAAGAGATGAAACCGGATTGGAATAGGTCAACCTGTATGCCTCTGATGGCAAACTCTTCATAGAAGCTGCAGGAGGTTTTGGGTCCTAAGGTAGGGATGATGAGTCCATTGACCCGGTCGGAATCTTGTTGGGTTACATGGAGATATTCTCTAGTTTTCTTCTCCATTATGAATCTATTCCTTCCTATTTGGCCGGCAGGAGTCGAAAATATGCCACACTGACACTCTTCACCTACGTAAGTACATTTTTTAAGCTTTAACTAACTTTTCTTGTTCTTGATTATGGCTACAGACCAAATGTACACTATTAATAGAAATCAGAACACTCAAATACTCTACTAAAATTGAAAAAGTTAAGCTCCCATGTACACACACAATTTTTTTATGTCAAGTACTTCAAATGATATATGAATTGTTTTTGTTAAATTATTTTATTTAGAGTTAATTACATAATTGGTCCTTGTGGTTTGTCGGATCTTGCAGAAAATGTCCCTGTGCTTTTTTTTGACGGCTCATGTCCTCGTGGTATGCAAAAGTTACGGGTTTGGTCCTTTGACGGGTCATGCCGTTAGTTGACCGTTAACTTGGCAAACCACATGGACGACGATGTAATGACAAAAAAAAAAAAAAAAAAACGAAAAATTGTTTAAAAAACGTTTACAAAAATATTTATTACACTTAAATTGGTGCTTATGTATAATGTCAAGGCCTAAGAGAACTTTTTTTTTTTTTTTTTTTTTTTTTTTTTAAATTATTATACTTAAATTTTGGGCTTATGTACAACATGAGGGCCTAAAACTTTTTCTTTTATTAAACTCTAAAAAATGAAAAATAAAAAAATTAGGCCCTCACAACGTGAGAGCTTAAATTTTTAATGCGTATTTTGTACGATTTTGTATATTTTCATCCATTTTTATATCGTTTTCTGCTTTTATAAGTTCTTATACGTTTTGTACAAAATACGCATTAAAAATTTTGCTCACGTTGTGAGGCCTAAATTTTTATTTTCATTTTTGAGTTTAATAAAAAAAAATTTAGGCCTCATGTTGTACATATAAGCCCAAAATTTGAGTATAATAATTAAAAAAAAAAAAAAAAAAATCTCTAGGCCCCGACATTATACATAAGACCAATTTAAGTGTAATAAATATTTTTGTAAACGCTTTTTAAACAAATTTTTTTTTTTTTTAAAGTTTTGTTTTTTAAATCATTTTTTAAACAATTTTTTTTTTAATCGGTTTTTTTTTAAAGTTTTTTTTTTTTTTTTTTTTTTTTGTCATTACATAATCGTCTCGTGGTTTGCCAAGTTAACGGTCAACTAACGGCATGACCGTCAAAGGACCAAACCCGTAACTTTTGCATACCACGAGGACATGACCCACAAAAAGCAGGGGACATTTTACGCAAGATCCGACAAACCACAAGGACCAATTATGTAATTAACTCAATATGAGACTTATTTTACATACCAAACTTTTCTTACATACTAAGGGACTCATCCCACCCTCCGACGAGCATTTAATTATATTTCTATAGACGGACACTTTGATATACTTTCGGAAAAAAAACGTTTTTTTTTTTAACGTTTTTCGTTTTCTTTTAATCTGAGATTTGCATGAAAAAATCATATGTGATTAAACACTAATTTGAATATCACATGTGATATTAGTGTTAAATCACATATGATATGTAATATTACACGTGATATTTGTGTTAAATCACATATGATATTCACATGTGATATTAGTGTAATATCATATGTTAACACTAATATCACATGTGATATTCAAATTAGTGTTTAATCACACGTGATTTTTTCATGCAAATTAAAAAAAAAAAAAAAAAAAAAGCGAAAATAAAGTGAAAAATACGATTTTTTTTCGTCGAAAGTATATCAAAATGTCTATCTATAGAAATGTAATTAAATGCTTGTTGTAATGGTATTTTTTTTTTCGTTTAACAATTAACAATTTGAAAGATATTAATATTTGAAGAAAAAAAAGATGAAAGTGGGTTTTTTTTAATTGTTGAAAAACCTTAAGGGTGTGAGGACGACCTTAAGGCTTTTTAGTAAAACTAATTGTACAAGTCAAAGGATTTCCACAAAGACGATCTTTGCACTTTCGTAACGTTTGACATAAAACATGCAATTTGACCAAACGTTAGGGATGATTTATGCAATTTACTCTTCTAATTTTATGGAGCCCAAGAATATTATCTGATAAAATATAGCACTGTAATTAATATATATCTATTCTATACTACTATATAATGCATTTAGGACATTCTAATTATAGAAGTCTTAAAAAAATTAAGACCAAAAACATATTTTATTATGAAAGAATTTCAAAACTTGATCAATACTTATAACCTCAAAAGTTGTAACCGTCGTATTAATGATCAAAATAAGTGATTTAATAAGAAATAAATGTGTAACCATCATACTAATATTTGTAACATATAAAACTGAAAAAAGTTACTAATATATATTAAAATTCAATTACGAAATCTTAATATAAAGAAAAACTCATGGTTTACGAAAGAATACAAAAAAAACTACAACATTATCACAGTATAAAGCATTTGGGTCTTAGTATAAAAGGAAAAGAAGTCTTAAAAAAAAAAAAAATAATAAAAAATAAAATAAATAAATAAATAAAAATAAAAATTAATGTAAAATTTAAAAATTTAAGTATTATTTAAACCATGTAGTAATCCCTCCAATAATAATATATTTTAATAGAATTGTTTATAAAAAAAAATCCTCTAAACTTATAACCACGAATTTAATGGTAAAATTTATTAATAATTTAGATGTTATACTTTTGAAAAACATATATCTACTACGCTATAAAACATTAAAATATGCTAGATAAAGAATGTTTAAAATGAAAAACATTTGTTCGCCACAAAAATAGTCACCGAATCCGCCACGTAGCATCACATGTATATCTTCTAGTTTTTAAAAGATGAGTAATAAACGTAACTACCGTAAAACATTGCATCATAGTTTTACATATTTTTAGAATAAAATAACTTTTAACCTTAGGGCATCCACTATAAGAGGTTCATGAAAAGGTTTATAAAATTTGAAGAGGTTTATAAATTGAGTCACCATAGTGAGGGGAGGTTTATGATGACATGGAATGAAATAGGTCTAAGTTTATAGACCTTTTCATTGCAACTAAATACATGTAATTCATTTAATACCTCATTAAATTATAAAGTTTTAACAAGTTTAACCATAGTGATAATAGGTTTATAAAATGAGAAATTTAAGAGCATATGACATGGAAATTTTATAAACCTTTTCAAAAGGTTTACCATAGGAGATGCTCTTATAATGTCATTCTAAAAAGCCGTTATGTGCATTTGGATAGCCATTGACTTGTAAAAAGTCAGCATTAAATTTCTTGAACCAATGATATTATTTACAGTATCCTTTGTAAACCAGATATCATGCACTACTGCATTTATTATTTTCGTTTAAAAAAAAAAAAAAAAAAAAAAAAAAAAGTACTTAACCTTATACGGAATGATTCCTTTCAAGCAAGCTTAGTTATGCGGTTTGCACAACCTTTATAAACAGTCAACTTTGACTATGTTGAGTCCAAGCATAATGACATCTAACAAAGAAACACAACCACTATACCCAAGCATAGATTTCAACAAGAGATTGATTGCTTAAGAGGTTTTTGTGTATGGCATTCCTCTTTGGAAGTAATTTACCTTTTTTTAACAAAACGTAATTGGGTTAATAGTCTCAAAAATACATCAAGTTGCCACATTTTACTATTGTGACAATAAACTCTTAGTTTTCCTATTAAAACAAAAAAGTTTTTTAATGACCCTTATTATATCAAATTAAACACGTGGCACCCTTAATCTGTTTTTTACCCGGTTAATTGAATCCTTCCCGTTTTAAGAGTTGAGGGGGCTATTTTGCCAATATACCAAACTAATTACACATTAATATAAACCACGATTTCCCCCCAAACCCTATACCCCCAATTCTGCAATCCATTCCAATTAACTATAAACCCTAATCCGTGAGTTCATCTTCTTCAGCACAATCTTAGTTTTCCTATCAACTAGGGGTGAGCAAAAAAAACCAAAAAAACCGAAACCGAACCAAAAACCGAAAAAACCGAACCGAGATAACCGCCCGAAACTAAAAACCGATGGTTTGGTTTTTTATTTTTCATATAACCGAACTTTCGGTTCGGTTTCGGTTTTGATATAAAAACCGGACCACATAAACCGAACCGAACCGATATCCTTAATTATAAATATGCATTTTTTAATTTATATATCAATATTAGTGTATTACTAAATACTAATGGGCTAATGGCTAATTATATTCTTTGGGCCACTTAGTTTGAAAATACATGTGAGGCAAACCAAACGTCAAAACTCAAAACACAGGTAATAATTTCTATAGCGGCTTAACCCTAAAATCTAAACGATCTATCTTCTATTCTTCTCTAATCTCTACTAAAACTTTACATCCTCCATTGCCATTTATCCATAGTGCTACTTTAATCAGTTCAAGCTTCCATTTTTACGGTAAGTTTACGTTCTTCTCATCTTTATAATCAGTTTGGCATGAGGAAACTTTGATACCATTTAGATGATTTTGTTAATTTCTACTTCTAATGTACGTTTAATACTTTAATAGTTTAATATGTTGGAGATCTTTCATTTTTATGCCTTTTTACTCTTTAGCGTATGCATGATATTTGCAATGAAATAAAGTCCATTTTGATTGAGGTAAGGTAACTTTGGTAGTTTGGTGCACCTGGTCCATGCAACTGGCATTTGATAAATATCAGTATTTGACATGGTCCATGTAATTAACTAATTATAAAGCGTCCCACTTATTTATTTGACAAATACCAACATTTGAAAAATATCAGCATGTAACTAAGTGACCAAAACTATTTCTGATCCTACTTGTTTATTTCAGTTGATGGAACCATCAGGTAGCGAGGCATCCGAAGCTCGAAGTATGGACAAAGGGAAGGCGCCGGTCATTGATGTAGATAGTGAAAATGCCAATGAACACAATGATGAGCCTATTGATGAACGTGACGATGAGAAAAAAAAGCAAAGTCGATTGAAATCATTTGTGTGGGATCATTTTCGCTACGAAGCGGGTGCTACCACAGCTACTTGTCCTTACTGTGCTACGGTTCTCGCGGCGAAGTCAAAGCAGAACGGTACTAGTACCTTAGGTAATCATTTAAAAAATGTATGTGTAACTTCACCCCTTTATAGACCTAAAGATAAGAAGAAACAATGCAATGAGTCTTCTGAACATTGAGTTTAGTCCTAAGGTGAGCATCAAATATCTCCTTGTTTCCAGTATATATATAGTTATTCATGTTTTAGTTTCCACTTTCCAATATATGTCTTTCTAGTACATAAAGTCATAAAGTATCCATATTTACTCATTAAACATTGTTGTAGGTGTTTGAAGTCAAGAAGTTTTCATGGCATGTGATGGAGTTTGATGTTGGTGTTGAGTAATAAGCAAGGAAACATGGAAATTAAAAGAAGGCTATTAAGACAGTGTAGTTTTTTGTTTCAACTTTTGTGTCGTGGTCTAAGATATTGTTGGGTTATTATTGGTTATATACTTTTATTATGTTGTTGGATTTTTATTGTTAGAATTTTTATTGTTGGATTTTTATTTAGGCTTTATTAATTGAAATTATTATATTGTGGTGGCTTAAAAATACATATTTGCTTGAGCTTAACAGGTAAAAAAAACAGTTGCTGGGCCAAATTATTATATTGTGGTGGCTTAAAAATACATGTTTGGTCGTTATTATTGGTTATATACTTTTTGCACGTTTTTGTTCATTTTCGCCCGTTTTCGCACATTTTCGTCTGTTTGCGCACGTTTTTAAACGTTTCTGCCCGTTTTTGTATGTTTTTGTCCGTTTTTGCCTGTTTTTGCACATTTTGACACGTTTTCGCATGATTTCATTCGTTCTTACACATTTTTGTTTGTTTTTAGGCATTTTCATTTGTTTTTACATGTTTTCGTCTGTTTTTGCACATTTTTATCCGTTTTGCACGTTTTTGTCCGTTTTTACACATTTTTACACGTTTTTGTTCGTTTTTGTAAGTTTTTACAATTTTTCGCCCGTCTTTGCAAGTTTTCGGTTATTTTGCATGTTTTGTCCGTTGCGTCTATTTTGCATGTTTCGCATTTCGCCTGCTTTTGAACGTTTATAAGTATTAATCCATTTTGCACGTTTTAGTCCGTTTGACGCCGTCCGCTTTTGCACGTTTGTCCGTTTTGCATGTTTTCGTCTGTTTTTGCCCGTTTTCATCTATTTTTGCACATTTTCGCACGTTTTTGCACAAACGACCAAACATGCAAAAAGGACAAAAACGTGCAAAAACGTGTAAAAAAGACGAAAACATGCAAAAAAAAGGAAAAAAAACGTGCGAGTAAAGGCGAAAACATGTAAAAACGAATGAAAATGTGTAAAAACGAACAAAACGTGTAAAAACGGGCGAAAACGTGCAAAAATGGACGAAACGTGAAAAAACGTTCAAAAACGTGCGAAAACAGATGAAAATGCGTGAAAATATGCAAAAATTGACAAAAACGTGCAATAACGAATGAAAATGCGTAAAAACAAAAAGAACGTGTAAGAACGGATGAAAACATGCAAAAACGTGTGAAAATGTGCAAAAACGGACGAAAACGGGCAAAAACAAACGAAAACGTGCAAAAACGAGCAAAAACTTGCGAAAACAAACGAAAGCATGCGAAAACGGGCGAAACCGAACGAACACGTGTAAAAAAAGTCAAAAACGGATTAAAACGTGCAAAAACGGACAAAAATGTGCAAAATTAGGCGAAAACATGTAAAAACGAATGAAAATGCGCAAACGAACAAAAACGTGTAAGAACGGATGAAAACATGCAAAAACGTGTGAAAATGTGCAAAACGGACGAAAACATGAAAAAACGGGCATAAACGTTTAAAACGATGAAAACATGCAAAAGCGGATAAAACGTGCAAAATGTGTAAAACGGACGAAACGTGCAAGAACGGACAAAAATGTGCAAAACAAAGTAAAACATGGAAAATGAATTAAAATGCGAAACGAACAAAACATGTAGAACGGATGAAAACATGCAAAACGTGTGAAAATGTGCAAAAGCAGATTTGAACGGGCAAAACGCTCAAAACGCGAAAACATGCAAAACGGACGAAACGTATATATTGTGAGATAGTTAGTTGTCGTTCTAAATTAAAAAAAAAAATAAAAAAAAAAAAATTTTCATTGCAATATGAAACCACCAGGGACATTTGATGCAACTTGGGACAAACTAGAATGACAATCCATGCAATTTAATTAAGTATTAAATATGCCACGTAGCCATTTTTCCGGTTTTCAAACTTTTTAACAGGTAACCGGTAAGTTTGTGGTAGAATGGAACAAAAAATGAAAGTACGTTACATTAAGTGGGACAAAAATAAGACGCTGCGTCTTAGACGCAGACATTTGAAAAAGTACGTTACTATTGTATGGCCAAAACCCATTTACATATTTTCAAGTTTTATGGTCTACAAAACATAAAAACATTTTTAGATATTAATGCGTGCATAGTGTGTTTTTAAATTAAGTTGACATCTAATATATAATTGAATCTAGATCAAAATAATAGAAACATTAATTTGAAACTTATACAAATTCACTTACTTTTAAGGTTTGGTATCAAAAGATTCTTAAAACGTAAAAAATTAATAAAATTTAAAAAGCCTAATAGTTGCTCAAATGTTGTAACAACTACAATTTCGTTTTCATTTGTTTCCGTTCACATGCTCAGAGGCATTTTTTTCTAGTGACCTAAATTTTTATGGTATAGCATTCTATGCTTGAACCATTGGTATTTTCAAAACTTTAGCAATTTCAAAATATCAAATCTTCTCCATTTACCAAATTTCTAAAAATGTCAAAACCTCTACATTGTCAAAATATTTAAAAATGTCAAAACTTCTACAATTTACACACAAAATTTTCTAAATATATGCCAACAATTTACCCAAAAAAAATTTTATCAACACCATATACCAATAAATATACCATACATTACATACGATATATATAACAAAATTTACCAACAAAATTACAAAAACACAAATAAACTAAAAAAAAAAAATGTCACACAAATTTAAATCAAACTTTAAATAAACTTTCTATCAAAGTTTACACAACAAATTAAATATTACCTAACAAAATATTAAAAAAGGAACCATGAATCTTCTAATGACAACAGTTTGGTCAAAAGATTGCACAATCTAAATTTAAAGAAAAATGGTGGCGGCTGAATAGTTAGTCAATAGTGGCGGCGACCATTAAACTGAAAAAACTGACAAAAGCATTCCAAAACTCAGATCTACAAGAAAAACTCAAAAACAACGTCAATACTTGAAAAACCTTTCGGTTATGATGAGTGTGAGGGGTGATGGTGGCAGTTGTGACGTGGTGGCATGACAGAGCGGCGACGGCAACAAAAAATTTTCGACAATATCATACAGCTAGAGATGGCAAAAAAACCCGTGCCCGACGGGGACCCGATCCCCAAACCCGATTTGATCGGGAATCCCGAGTTGACCGGGATGGGATGGGGAATCCCGAATTATGAAAACGGATGGGGGGATGGGGATATCGTAAATCCCGACCCGAACTTTAATGTATAAATTATATGTATATTAATACTAAATGTACTTGTATATGTATATGTATATGTATATGTATATGTTAGTTATTGACAATTATTATATTTGAAGTATATTTGTATGTATACACGACATTTAATGGATCAAAATCATCAAATATTTTAAAACGTTAAGCACTAACTACGTATTATCCAACCAATATTTTGTCCGAATACACTTATTCGATGTACTCACTTTTTATATTATATGTGATGTTTCAATATATACAATGCTTTATAGTTGAATGACAATTTAATTAATCCAACTATGTACAATGTACGCTTAAGATGTTTTATAGGTCAATTCTTTATATTTCGATTAGTTATATAATTTTTATGCTTAATATATAAGGGCAAAAATCCACGAATCCCGTGGGGATCCCCAATCCCGTTGGGGATGGGGATGGGGATGTAAAATGATTCCCGATGGGGATGGGGCGGGATGGGGATGGGAGTGAGAAACGAGGATGGGGATGGTAAATACGATCCCCGATATTCCCCGCCCCGTTGCCATCCCTACATACAGCGACGGCAGAACCTTTACGGTGGCGGCAGCTGCAAAAAAATGCAAAAAGTTTTATAATAACTTAGATTTACAAATAAAATTTATAGATATGTAAAAGAAAACCTACAAAACTTAATTATTTCATAGATCTATTAAAAAACTCAAAAAATACCTCAAAACTTGAAAAACCTTTTGATGAGCGTTGGTCTCGGTGGTCGTGTTCCATGGTGGTTGGATCTCGGTGGAGGTGCGGGTTTCGGTGGAGGGTGAGGTCCGATGGTGTTAAGGTCAGGTGGTCTTGAGATCCGGTGATGGAGGGGTCGGGTGGTGGTGAGGTGTGTTTTGTGAGATTAGATTGTATAGTGTGTGTTTTTACAACTGTTTCCTTCATTTATACCAGCCTCTTTTGTGTCCAGGTTATGTAGGAAATATTATGTAAGAAATATTATGAAGGAAATAATTTTCACAGAATCAATACTTTTAATGCAATAACTCCCTTTGATTTGCTTAAGATAAAAGACTTTCAATACTTTCCTACAATATGTTTCATTCTTTATTATAGTTAGCTAAACTTTCCTGCAATAGATGAAAACTTCCTGCAATAGATTTGAAGTCTTTCAACATTTAACTTTTTCTCTCACACTTGAACATTTTCAAAAATTTAACTTTTCAACTTTGACTATTTTTATTTAATATGTAGTATAGATGTAGGAGATTAAAAAAGGTATATATATAAGATAAATATTAGGGTAAAACCCTAATAGCTAATTAGGTCATGGACCTCTTATGGGTTATATGAACATCCACTAATTATTATCCATAACACTCCCTCTTGGATGTCCATATTGTTAATACGCTTAGAAATTGCTGCCTCATTAAAAACCTCGTCAAGAAAACCTAGTGGGACAAAACCATGACTAAGAACAAAAAGAGTGCAGCGCGTATTGTCTCCCTCTGATGATTATGTCACTTGAGCTCCTTGATTCAGCGCATCCCAATGTTGTGAGTTAGTTTCCTAAATATTGACATAGGAAGTGCCTTGGTAAATAGATCCGCCAAATTGTCGCTTGAACGAACTTGTTGAACAGTAATATCACCATTCTTCTGTAAGTCATGAGTGAAAAAGAATTATGATAAAATATGTTTTGTCCTGTCGCCCTTGATATAATCTTCTTCAAGTTAAGCAATGCATGCTGCATTATCTTCTTGCAAAACTGTTGGTGCCTCATTCTCTGAAGAAATACCACATGATCTACGTATGTGTTGTATCACACTTCTTGGCCAAACACATGCTCGACTTGCTTCATTGATTTCTAGATTTATGCATGGTTGGATGAAGTTTCTCATATTGTCTGCTTTACTGAACGCCATGAAATTGCAGTTCCTACACTTGTAATTTCATATCCAGTTTGAGATTGACCATTATGAGGGTCAGACATATATCTTGTATCTGCAAAACCAACTAAACTTGTATTTAATGGGTTAGTGAAATATAAACCCATATCCTTTGTACCTTGAAGATATCAAAATATTTGCTTTACTGTGGTTCAATTTGATCAATTATTATTCCCGAGAATTTTAAATCATGACACGTGCTTCATGCATTATATATCCCTTAAGTAAAATCAACATAAAATGAGCTCTTGTATTATTATGTTGGACGCATACATTGTTGCCTCATTACAAACCTTGCCAGAAAACCCTGTGGGGACAAAACCATGGTCAAGGGAAAAAGAGTGCAACACGTATTTTCTTCCCCTAATGATCACATCACTCAAACATTTTCAATACCAACGTAGTAAATGTCTTGATAGATAAACATGTTTGATTCTCGCATGAACAAAGTTTCTCCACATATTGTTTATATATCCATAAGGATTAAACATATGTCATGCATCTGATTCAAGTACTTCCTTGTACTTCATAAGTTATACATTACCAACAAATTCAAAGTAAATGATATATTATATCATGTATGACCAGAAGTGAGAAATATCAATGTTGCAAGTATGACATTTTCGAATAAATATTGTGATCATAATCTTTATAAGTCAATAAGAGACTTTTCAACATCATGTGACCTCATAGCCATGAGCGTCACATATCCATATAAATATATTTATCATATTTCTTTAGATTTCATGATGTATAAGGATTTATCCTTAAAATGTTCTATTCATAAACGAAGACAAATTTTATCATTTCTTTCAAATTCAATGTCTAAACATTTCGCCTTTAGAATCTCTAAAGGAGTTTCATTTACATACCATAGTAAAATAGGAATATCCTTATAAAACTTCATGGGTAAACATTATCATATCCGTAGCCCATTTTCAACAAATATATAAGGCGATTATATCACACGTGCTCATATTGCTTGATCTCATACAATAATTTATCCAATTTGATCAAGTAGTTTTCTCGAGAACTTTTTTTATATGCTTCAAGTATTTTAAATAACGAGACATGCTTCATGGATTTTATATTCGTCTAGGAATCTCAACATCAAATGAGCACTTGTATTCTTTTTGACGCATATCAATATTTCTCAACATCAAATATTTTCACACTTTTATGTGTGAAGATTTATGAATATTTTTCACACTTTTAAGTGTGAGGGTTTTAAAATAATTTCTTCACACTTTTAAGTGTGATGATATTGATTTTGAAATGATTCTTCACACTTTTAATTTTGATGATTTTGATATTGAAATAATTCTCCACACTTTTAAGTGTGAGATTGAGTTTTCTCACACTTTTTAAGTGTGAGGATTTCAAAATAATTCTTCACACTCTTAAGTATGAATATCTTTAAAAACAAGTTCACATTTTATAAATTGTGAAGAAATAAGTGTGTAGAAATGACAAATTTGTTGTAGTATGTATAAAAGAACCATGGGTTTTTCGAGGTTGATTTGTTTGATCTTATTGTTCTTAATGGAAGTTAATGTTCATCCATCATCACCAAATTAAAATAAGAATTTTTTCCTATAAAGTTTTGGAAATAACATAAAGGGGATGTATGTAGGCCTACACATCCATCGTGTGGATCATTTTGAGTTTTAAAATCGATGCATCGTCAAAATGATTATCAAAGAGGCAACTTAAAGTTAGCGTGGAGCATGGTTATCCAAATTATATCTTTGGAAATGGTGATGACTACTTCCAAGTATTTGGGCGATTATTTGAGTAAGTGTAGAACTTTTATGTAGCCCAAGTTCATACATGAATTGCTTTTGCTGAAACATTCAGAAAATGTTTCACTTGATTTCAAAGCCAATAATATTATGAGAACAAAACATTTAATTTATGGGGCATATTATAACATATGAATTCGCATCTTGCCATTAATCTATAATGAATCCTCCCCAGTAGAATGGTTTTTGGTCACAAACCATATTTCCCATGTGAGATTTTGTAATTGCGTGAAATGGGACGTTGAAAGTTGATAATTCATTTACGGGTAGAGAATGACCAGCGAGAAATATGGAATGAATTATGATATAAAAATGTTGATCCTCACACTAATGAAAACGAATTTAAAGTTCAAGGGACAATTTACATTCCAGATCTAGTAGTTTCCAGACAAGTTTTGTGACCTAAAGAACTTGACTAGATCATACAAACGCTGATAATGCTCCAATTAAAATGTGTGTCCCAACATTAAAACCAATGATTGATAGTAAGTCTATGGCACGTCTGCAACGTGATAGACTAATCGATTCTACAAAAAAATCCTCGAATGAAGAGATAAAACGGAGCCATAAAATCAAGATGGTCGAATCGAGGTAATAAAGACCCCATAATAGTCTTTTAAAGAGAAACTAGACATGAAGGATACTGAAAACCCCAGGTACGTGAAAAACTTTGAGATGTCAACAAATGATAGAATATAATGTCTAGTAAAGTGTGGAATCGAAAAGAAATGAATCGACGTCGATAATACTATTGTATATAATAATGTGCATGATAAATACAAGGTGAGGATCTTGGATACATGCAAGAAGTGTAGTTGTATAAATGAATGACCAAAAGATGTAAAAACGCAAGTAACAAGTGAAAGATTGAAGTCTCTTATGATGAGACATGTGGGACTTGAGGTCCGTACACATGAATGTGTAAACTTGTTAGAATAATATATGTCTTTATAAGAAAGCGAAATTAATGTACTGATTTACATTTCGCAAAGACATGAAAATAATACTGAAACATGATCTTATGTGGTGGATCCAATAACTAAAAAAACAAATGACATAGACCATGAATAATATATTTATCACATAAACATACAAAGACATCAGAATACTAGAAAAAGTCAGTTGATGAATTAATATGGCACAGAGTATATAGGTGACAGTAAACAAATATGAATGAAATTAGGGGTTTCAAGACGTACCTTCTTCCTATTCTTCCATAGAGTTTTCATGTTTTACAAATCGATTGAAGAGCGTGCTGATAATGTGTTGTGAACACAAGATTGGAAGAATGAAAAGTATTTTTCAATTGATTAAAATGTAGGAGATTACAAAGGGTATATATAAGATAAATATTAGGATAAAGTCGTAATAGCTAATTAGGTCATGGGCCTCTTATGATCAATATAGACATCCCCTAATTATGGAAGGTGAGTTGCACACTATACAAATTTATTGGGACACACTAATTAATTTTGTTTGGATATTTATACCCTCACAAGGGTGAAAATGTAAGGGTAGCTGTGAGGGTAAAAATATCCAAACACAACTAATTAGAGTGTCCCAATCATTTTGTAAAATGTGCAAATCATCTCCCACTAATTAGTATAAATACTAATGGGAGGGACGTCCCCTAAACTATACTATTTTATTTGTTTCTGTTTGGGCCGAGCGTATTGTTGGGCCTTTTTTTCCTCCGGGCTTTGACCCGTCTCCACTTCTAATACCTTTCCGCTTTTGTGTTGTTCGTCAGTTATAGTTGTGTTGTGTGCTTTCTTCGCAAAGAAGAAACGTCACTGTTCCAGTGTTTGGTGATTCATGCAAATCTTGAGTTGTTTCGTGCCTGCTGCATGTTGTTTTTGGTGCGGGTTTCTTTGATGTTATATGTTGATGTAGTTTGATGCCGTTGAGGTTATCACTTTGGCTTCTTAGCTGTAGTTTGGGGACGTTCCTTCCAATTAGTATTTATACTAATGGACCCAGCTAGGTATTTGAGGTTATGTTTCCTGTCTGAGATTAACCTTTGTATTTTGAGCGTTACTGATTTTAATTTCATTTTTGGAACAATTAAGCGTTCCAGTAGATTGGGGCTTTATGTTTATTCGATTAGTTTAAAATTTGGGGCTTCGATTGGGGCTTTTGTTGTGGACTTGCGTTCGTTTGGTTCCAGGTTAACGAATGGTCTATTGAGGTGTAGCTTGCTTTTAGAATTGATGACCCCGTTTGGTTTCGGGTTATGTGTTGCATGTTTTGTGACATCAGTTGTTGATGTATTATCATGATTTCGTAACAGAAGCGCTTTTATGCTCAGAAAAGTTTGAGAGCGGCCGTATCTTGGCGAGGCGTTTATAGTAACGCAGCCATGGCGGCTGTTCCAGCTTTGTGAAATTGATTATTCATATTGACTTTGTTATATTATAACTTGATTTTAGAGTTGGTACATGTATCTTGGCACGACATCCTTTTGGGGTTGCAGCCATCATAGGCAAGTACGCATGTTTGACATTGTTTGCCTAGCTGTTTCGCATTCGGTGTTCAAATGCACATCTACAAGAGTCGCTATTAACAGCTGATAACGCTACACGCGTCGTTCGGGGTCACAGGAACTTCCTTTTCGTCGAGCAAGTTTTTCAACACCCTAGGCAAGTGAACCTAATCGTTGTAGTGTAATATTAGGGTAAGCCACGGAATTGATATCGTTCTCTAGGGAATAGGAATGCTAGTGAGAAGTTACTACGCTAAGGTTGGGGTTGAGGAAGATTATTTTTATCTTTTATATTTTTAGGAAATGGAAAGGTACGAATCTCTGGGTTTGAATTTGGGGGGTTGGTATTTCTACCGATTACTCTACTATCTAATTAGCTAATCTAGTGGTGAGGACAGTCTATGTCTAATTATTGTGTGCTCGTATGATGATTTAAAGATGTGTTTACTTAGGTTTTATTACTCCTTAATTATTTCCTATTGATGGTTGAATTGTCACGTCCTTATTCTTAATCGTGTTGTGTGTCTAAGGTCGGAGGGTATGCGTTTATCCCTAACTCTTTGAAACTACCAAAGGTTAATCCCTACAAAATCTCTAGGATTTATAAACTTAACGCTAAGGTACTCTTCGGATGGTTTAGCCTACAATGACTCTAGGTACTATAAGCTAAGGTTCACAAAGATTAATCAAGCATTAACTACACAACGGATGACCTATCGCAATACTAGATCATTAACAATTAAGATAAGAGACAATCAATCAATATTCAATAATTAAGTTTCATATTCCCTAAGCAAACACACAAGTAAATTAGCGGACATGGGAAACATACAAGCATACACACAATTAATTGAAGACATAATTAAATTAATGAAGTAAAACACTTATCTTGATGTAAGATAGGTATGGAACCCAAAAATACTTGTACAAGATGACCTTGGTTCGGTTTAGGTTTTACCCAAAAGACTACCCTCCGAAAACTAAAAATCGGATTCTATATATAAGATTACAAATGCGACGGCGTCACCCTTTGATTTGTGACGCCGGTCGCCATCATTAGGGTTTCGCTTGCCACGTTAGTCTTGCGACGGCGCCACCTTAAGCTTGTGACGCCGTCCCTTCGGCCTCGACGTCGTTCGATCAAATCTAGGTCGTCGAGTTGCGCCCTACTCTTTAAAACCCGCCGTCACTTGTAAATGAGCAATTTGGCTACCGAGCCGTCATAAAGTTGTCCGACGGCGTCGCAGATAACACCGACGCCGTCCCTTCGGGCCCAAAGCACTGAGTGTCTCGATTCTTGACTTTGGCCATTTTCTTTGTATATTCGCGCCTTTTCGTTCGAATAAGTGTCATTCCAACATTTTGCTTTCAAGATACCTAAAAAGTGAAAAGGAACGATATTAAGTAATAATGGATACAAAAGTGATCAAATAAAGGCTTAAACGACCCCTCAAAAAGGTACATTTTAAAACCTTATCAAATATCCCTACACTTGGTATTTGCTTGTCCTCAAGCAAATGTGCTTTTATCCAATTAATTTATAAGTTAGGGGTCATGAAGCATTAGTTTAGAATGATTCACAACACATATAAGCCCCGCATAAGTCATAACAAGCACGGAAATTACATACTAGCACCTCACATGGGGTGTTTGGATACTCACATCTCTCGTGTGTATATGAAATATAACAAGTTGGAAATGGAAGATAAACACTCATTAACCAAATCCTAGTACATAGATTACCATAGGCTTGAGACTAGATCAAACCTCCATCGCTTTGGCGAAGCACCTAGGAAAGACTATCCAAGAGGTCTTTTAAAGGGTTGTAATGTTAGGCTTACGGTAGGAAAACAAAGGGTTTGGTGGGATAGGCTATTTAGTGGTGGCAAGTCAAAATCTTTATGTTACAAGCATGCGAAGAATGGTGTTGCTAAGCCAAGACTCGACACTCTAGACTCTAGATAACTGAAACAAACAAACATAAATTAAAGATAGATGTATGATGGTAGCCCGTATGTTTTTTTTTCATACACTTTTACTCTACCATCCTCTTCGATAGCATCAAAATGATAGGGATTTATAGGCACATCCCTACACTTGAGTTTTTATTACTATAACACTAATATGACCCGAATTGAAAAGATCAAAACCCATGGAGTACATTATTACGCAAATAAAGGGAATTTGAATTTAACGTTCCCTTCCCGTCATCTCATAAAATTTAACTTTTCCCATGAGTCCCAATCATCCCAAAACTGTGTACAAAGGATATGACTCGACTTAGCAACTTATGCAAGCAACTAGATAATTGAACTAAGGGTTTAGTGTGATAACAATAATGCACTAAAAGTGAGTGCATAAAAGGTAGGCTAAGGCAATTTGGGTGTACATTTGGGGGTGGATTGTAAACAATGCTCTTCATTGATATTCCGGAAAATCGAAACCTCACGAGAACCGCGAAAAGGATAGGCTCTGAGGGTTAACTAGGGTATCGTGTACTAAAGATGAGTACAACGCAAAGGTGGGGAATTACTCAACCAATGTGGAAGAAGTAATTATATTACGGGTATCAAACAAGGGTTATCCTAATGCCTCTTATCATTTAGTTATTCCTAACTACACAAGTGTAGTCTTACTAGCGATCTCGCAATGCTTCACAAAACAAGTTCTAGAATCTATTATACTACCGGTTCACACTCTAAGCATTAAAGATGAATGCTTTACTTCCTACAAATCTAAGGGCGATCCTCACATTTTGGGTGGAATTTAAGTGGTAAAGGGTTTTGTGCTAGTCATATAACTTCCTATCCATGAGAGGCTTTATTAAGACTAATGGCCCACTCCTATATGTCATGAAATTTTTTTAATTTGGTGCCAAAATTACCCTAACCGACATTTTCTCATGGTTTGTTACACAAATGCGATTGACAAAGCAAATAATCAAGGATAAGCATAGTTTCAAAGTTCCGCTTTATTTTCCTCCCAACATTTTAAACCGAACATTGTCCCCAATGTTCCCCGAAAGTATCAAAGTTATGATAATGGAAGGTAATAAAAGATAAAAGAAACTACTACTCCCCTGATTAGCTCGGTAGGATCCGTGTAAAGTGGTGGTTACATCTTTCTTCAAGAAGATTGTTTGCGTGAAAAGCTCCTTCTTATCTTATGTATCTTCTTCTTGAGAAATTAAACCTGCACACTTGAAGAAAACAAACGAAACCTTTGTGTAAAATCGGCGGTAATAATATATATAGGACTCTACTAAACTAGGATGTAATGCTTGTGGAATGGATGTTTACGAATTTCTAGAAAATTAAGACCGAAAATTCCAAAATTTATAAGTAGCTCAAAAACGAGAAAAAGTAATCATTGTTTATGCTCCTTCCTCGACGTCAGTTGCTGACCAGACGCACGTCCGTTATCCCGACAAAATTGGTCTGCGATTTTCGGAAAATTTACATCTTTAGAATCGGAAAAATTTCGCAAAACATCCATTATGACTCGATACAAGCATTTGACTCGAACAAACACATGTATATCTTTTAATTGATTGAAATTCTCATGTTTACGCTTTTGAAAACGTGTGTAATCCTCCCTACACTTATCCCTTATGTAAAATACCTTTATATGTAATTAAGACGAGGTTAAAGACAAAATAAAGCATTTTTACAAATTTAAACATGAGAATAAACAATCAATAAAAGATACACGACACAAACAAGCAAACAATTAAGCATGGGTTGCGTCCCACGAAGCGCTTTTCTTTATTTATGAGTCTTGTAGCTAGACTCGAAGTCGTGCCCCTACGTGACTTCATTACCGCCACCTTCTTCCTCATGACTGTCTCTAGTGGGTGATTCCATATTGTAGAAGTGCCCTATGATGCACCTTTCAAAGAGTTCGTCCTCTCCCCACTCAGTTCTATATTTCGGTCCTAAGTTCAAGCAATCCTTATAGAAACCGAAAATCTTGGCCATAACATAATCCACTCCTTTCTCCTTATCCTTCTCATTCCTATAGTAGACCGATAGTTTAAGTTCCTTTTCATCATTGGAGAGTGATGAAAATTTCTCAATCTTAAACGGCATCCGTAGGCTACATCATCGGTCTCATCCTTGAATCGCACTATTCCTAACGAGGATCATAAGTCATCCGGTGCTTTCTATGAAAGGTTTCCTAGAATAACGTGGGACAAGCTAGGATCTATGGCCGTACTAATATCTTCCACTATTATGAAATCCGTAGGAAACGTGAAACTACCTATATGAGCGGGCAATCCCTTAACTCTACCAAGAAAATTGTAACTAACCCTAGGATTATCTGGATCTTGCCTAGTTGGGATAGGCTTCTTCATTACCCAATTATAGTAGGTTCTAGTCATTATGTTTATTGGGACTTGCGGTCAATGTAGGCCTTTGCCACAAAAGGTGTCCTATGCAACATGGTATGTTAAGATTCCAAGGGTTCCCAAACTTGATCCTAGGGCTTCTCCTAACATACATGTGACGGAGGTCACGCACTAAGTGAGGGTGGCGAGAGAGTTCTTCTTCCGTAGGAAACTTATTGAAATAGTCATTGTCTACTTCATCTATTTCCTTGGTTGTTTCATTCCTCGGTGTTTCACTAACCTCAAGTATCGTTTCATGGTTTGCTTCGTCATTTGTTCTATTAGGTTTTGCTAAGGTGATGATATTGACGAATTGAACGTGCTTAGCTAGCTTACTTGAGTCCTTAATCTCTACACCGGAAGGTTCGGGAGTTGAGATAGCATTAACCTTCCTATCACTATTAGTCATGGCTTTCAAGAGGTTATCTATCTTCCTATCTATCTCGGCTTGTTGTTGGTTAAAACGGTCCGAGAGCTTAGCTATTTGAGCTTCTTGGGATGCGACTAGGTGTTGCAACATCCCCTCAATGTTTTGTTGGTTAGGGCCGTGAGATGGGGGGCCATGATAAATCATTGGATGTGAATTCTTTGGTTTGTCCCCAATAAAAGTCGGGCTTACCCTTCCATGCTTCTCGCCATTAAAGTCCTAGGTCCGGTGTTGTAGGAATCTTCCTCCCGTTCCATTAGTACGCTAGGATGCGTAGTCAACGGAAGCTTGTTCGGAGAATCTGGTGCAAGTGCGCGTGTTATGAGGATCACTACATGGCTCACACGAGGAAGAAACTTTGTTCACATGGCGTGAAGACTTAGGATTTTTGTAGGAGCTCATTAGGAATTTAACTTGATCTTCAAGCTCGAGCATCCTACGGTCGGAAGATTGTGAGTCAATGGGAGGCAAGGAGATTACCTTGATGGTTTTGGGTAACTCACGGGGGTCATTCCAACTTTCGTTGTCATAGAGAGAAAGGTCCTCTATTATACCACATGATTCTTCCGCGGTGAGATCACTAAGTTTTCCACCGGCCGCTTGGTCAATGGATCGCTTGGTGGGGAAGTTGACATGATCATAGAAGAGTTGGACTTGAAGCCAAAGATCGATGTCGTGATGAGGGACTTTATGGAGTAAGTCCTTGAATCGAGTCCATGCTTCGTAGAGAGATTCACCTTGACGTTGTTGGAGCATCAAGATATCATTCCTAAGCTTAGTGGTTCTCTCCGGTGGGAAAAATTGAGCAAGGAAGCGAGAGGTGAGATCATCCCAACTTGAGATGGAGCCGCCGGAAGTCGCTCAAGCCAATTACTAGCATGGTCCCGTAGAGAGAATGGAAGAGGCAGCACGCGTGGTCTCCCGAGTAGTAGCATCGAGGTCGATGGAATCGACAATTTTAAGGAAATCCTTAAGATGTCGATTAGGATCTTGAACGAAGTCCATGGAATGCACATCCGCTTTGCACCAACCGGATGGTGTCGGATCGAGGGCCGTAGATTGGGCTTGGTCGGGAAGCTCAATGGTGTTCCTATAGCCTAGGTGGCTTGGTCTCAGTATTCACCAAAAGTACGGCCTCTTGGCGGGTCATTTGGTGGTAGGTTGATGAATGGTGGTTGGTTATCACCTTCGATAACATCAAATTACCCGATATTTTACATATCAAATTCCGTGTTTATTGCCTCATTTATATTAATATGGTACTTAATTCGGTTATATTCGCTCATATTTGTATTATGGGATAAATGAGGCGCTCGAGCGGAAAAAGAAGTGATAAAAGGCCAAGTATATGTTCTCAAGATTGATTTACGAGGACCTTTGGATTTTATGTGAAGACTACGCCAGTAACTAGCTAATAATGTTACGTAAATATGAGCTTTGAAGGATACGGCGTAACCATCTCTTATGGTTACGTCGTAATTATTTTATGAAGGTTACGCGTAACATGGCAATTTAGTTACGCCGTAGAGATAATTACGGAGCGGATAAAAATATAAGGTTGAAGAGTTACGGCGCATTCGGTAATTTAATTACGCCGTAATTATTACTTGGACGCTAAGGAGTTGAAGTCCGTGGCTAAATGAAGATAATATTTACTCCGAGGATGAAAAGTAAATATAACAAGTGCGATCAGGGACTAAAGGTGACAACTTATATGAAGTTTATTTACTTCAAGGACTACAATATAAATGAAGAAGTACGATGAGGGGCCTAAAGCGACATCTAGTGCAAAAATGTTTCAAGTAAATGAAAGGATGAAAGAAAGTACGAAGTTGAGATTTCTATAAGTAGTTACGGCGTAACTTAGTTACGACGTAACTATTTATTTAAGTTACGACGTAATTAATTTATTTAATTACGCCGTAACCATGTCGGGGCCTATAAATACAGCCCTAAATCTGCATTTTCAAGATCTCTCTTCACCCTCTCTTAGGGGTCGATTAGGCACCACCTGGGCATTTTCCAGCAGATCAGAAGCCGGTTTGAAGGAAGAATTCACTCGCAATCATCATCATTATTAGCTCTACATCAAGTAATTTGTATCAAACATTATGTTCAATTTAATTTATGATTTATTCATTTTGTTGGTATGATTTATTATATGTTTGGCTAAGCACCCCGGTGTTGGCCTAGTTATGATTCTTTAATTGTTTTGTTTGAATTTACTTTACTCCGTACAATTATTTCTAAGTGTATGCATGCATAGTTTATTGGTAGCCACCCTTGGTTCGGTAGTTTTGAATGGCGGTAGAGGCCAATTGCCTAGGAGATATGACCAACTGAATTCTAGGTGAGCGGATCGAGACGGAAGGGTAAGATATGACCAACCCATCACCCTTTCTACTTGTGCGATTTGACCAACCGATCACCTATCGTTTGGATGAACTTAAGAATTAGGGGTGAGTGTCTAAGTTCCTAACGGTCGGGCACTCACTATTATAAATCTAGCATGTAGCGGTACTTAATGACTCGGCTAGGGACCCAGAACAACAGGACTTATGACGGTGCGCACGATTTCTCCTGTGGTGGCATCTTCTTTGATAGGTTAGATGAATTGACCAAATGTTGTCCTCTCAAATTTGACCCACCAAGTAATGGGAAGTAGGTAGACGTAGACATAACTAGCTAGGAGGATTGACTAGGTTAGCACCACTATTCCTCTATTGATTTCCATTCACACATTTATTTGCTGTTATTTCATTTTCTGCATTAGTAGTTTAATTAATTAAAACCCTATCAAACCATTAATATTCTGTGACAATTAGACTTAGTAATTATCCGACACACATAGCTCTTGGGACGACCTCGACTTTACCATTTACTATACTACACACGACCGGGTACACTGCCCGTTAGTGCATTAGGGTAGACCATAGGTATAGCGAGACACTATAAATATTAAGACATGGTCAGTAAAACCTGCATCACCTTCCATGATGAAAAGTGATGGGGTTACGAACAAAGGTCATGAAGAAGGGGGATAGACTACGAGGAAGCTAAAAATGGGAAAAAATTTTACTTGATAGGAATCAAGTAAAAAAACCTAAACGAGGTGGACACCTAACTAGCTATTCTATTTCCCGGCATGCGCCAAAAACTTGATAACGCTTACACGCGTCGCTCGGGGTCAAAGGAACTTCCTTTTCGTCGAGCAAGTTTTTCAACACCCTAGGCAAATGAACCTAATCGTTGTAGTGTAGTATTATGGTAAGCCACGGAATTGATATCGTCCTCTAGGGGAATAGGAATGCTAGTGAGAAGTTACTACGCTAAGGTTGGGGTTGAGGAAGATTATTTTTAATCTTTTTATATTTTTCAGGAAATGGAAAGGTACGAATCTCGGGGTTTGAATTTGGGGGGTTGGTATTTCTACCGATTACTCTACTATCTAATTAGCTAATCTAGTGGTGAGGACAGTCTATGTCTAATTATTGTGTGCTCGTATGATGATTTAAAGATGTGTTTACTTAGGTTTTATTACTCCTTAATTATTTCCTATTGATGGTTGAATTGTCACGTCCTTATTCTTAATCGCGTTGTGTGTCTAAGGTCGGAGGGTATGCGTTTATCCCTAACTCTTTGAAACTACTAAAGGTTAATGCCTACAAAATCTCTAGGATTTATAAACTTAACGCTAAGGTACTCTTCGGATGGTTTAGCCAATAATGACTCTAGGTACTATAAGCTAAGGTTCACAAAGATTAATCAAGCATTAACTACACAACGGATGACCTATCGCAATACTAGATCATTAACAATTAAGATAAGAGACAACCAATCAATATTCAATAATTAAGTTTCATATTCCCTAAGCAAACACACAAGTAAATTAGCCGGACATGGGAAACATGCAAGCATACACACAATTAATTAAAGACATAATTAAATTAATGAAGTAAAACACTTATCTTGATCTAAGATAGGTATGGAACCTAAAATCTTGTACAAGACGCCTTGGTTCGGTTTAGGTTTTACTCCAAAAGACTACCCTCCAAAACTAAAAATTCGGATTTTATATATAAGATTACAAATGCGACGCGCCACCTTTGATTTGTGATGCCGCCGGGTTGCCGCTCATTAGGGTTTCGTCTTGGCCACGTTAGTCTTGGCGACGGGCCACCTTAAGCTTGTGACGTCGTCCCTTCGGATCTCGACGTCGTCGGATCAAATCTAGGCCGCCGAGTTGCGACGCCTACTCTTTTTAAAACCAAGCCGCCACTTGTAAATGAGCAATTTGGCTACCGAATCACAAAGTTGTCCGACGGCGTCGAGATAACACCCTGACGCCGTCCCCTTCGGGCCCAGCACTGAGTGTCTCGATTCTTAACTTTGGCCATTTTCTTTGTATATTCGCCTTTTCGTCCGAATAAGTGTCATTCCAAGATTTTGCCTTCAAGATACCTAAAAGTGAATAGGTACGATATTAAGTAATAACGGATACAAAAGTGATCAAATAAAGGCTTAAACGACCCCTCAAAAAGGTACATTTTAAAACCTTATCAACAGCGCAGTGGCTATGATAAGTTTTAATGGGCTCGGTAAAGAGCGAGATGGTTCATGTCTTGGCATGGCAGCCTGTAGTGGCTGCAGCCATGGTGAGCGCATCTGCTTTTTCCGAATGTTGTCCTATCTGAGACTTAAACACATGAACGAACTCAGACATGTATATAAATGCTAATGCGAGGGACTATAAATACTAATGGGATGGACGTCCCCTAAACTATACTATTTTATTCCTAATGTCGTGAGCTTACTGTGTCTCTATTTGGGCCGAAGGTGCTCTTGGGCCTTTTTTTCCTCCTGGCTTTGGTCCGTGTCCACTTCTAATATCTTTCCGCTATACTGTTGTTGGTTAGTTATAGTGGTGTTCTGTGCTTTTTTCGGAAGGAAGGAACGTTACCGTTCCAATGTTTGGTCAGTCATGCAGATCTTAAGCCGTTTGTTTGTGCCTGCAGCATGTTGTCTGTATTTCGGGTTTCTCTATTTTATATGTTGATGTAGTCTGATGTTGGATGATGATGTAGTTAATGACTGTTATGGCTGCAGCCATGTCGGTATGGAAGCATGTCTATGCTTTGACCCGTATCTACTTCTGATATCTTTCAGTTATAGTGGTGTTGGTGACGTTTTGTGTCCTTTCTCCCACGGAAGAAACGTTGCATTGTAGTGTTATGTGACTGATGGAAATCTTGAGCATTTTTGTTCATTGTTGTTGTTTTATGCCTGCTGCATGCTGGCTGTGCTTTGAGTTCCTTTGATGTTATATGTTGTGGAAAGACTGAGGTTTTCCGGAACTTGGCATGGCAACCTATTTCGGTTGCAGCCATGCTGGATGCACCCTATTTTCCCCGGTTACTCCCGTATCTGAGCCTAATTTTTTAGGCCTTCAGTCGGTAGGTGAGATTTTATACATGGTGGCATGTTGAAACCATTATATTTTATTGAATGTCATTAAAAAAATGAAGTCTTATGGCTTCTGACCCTGTTCTTTATGGGCAATCAGTATGTGCCTATGGTTTATTTCTAAAGGCAATGATGAATTTTTTATGGGCAACATCTTGGCGAGGTAACCACAACGCAGTTATGGTCTCACTTTAAATAGGTATCATCGTTTATCTAAGATGGACAATTTGTATGTTCATTCTAAGCAAACATGGTAATGACACTTTATTGCAATTGTTAATAGTATACATCATTGGGTTTTGTTAGCATGGGCTTAAGTCTTGCAAGAGCTGTTGGTTGCCTGACGACACGGTTGTGTCCCTGAATTTTAGCCCTCCATTAATCTAGAGGCGATGATGATGATATGCTAAGCAACGCGTATACCTTCCCTTGGCATGCATCATGGCAGAGAAGTTACATCTAATATGTGACTGCAGCCATATTAGTTGCCCGGTATAGCTGTTGTATACATAAATCTGAGCCGCATTTATTATTATTATTGATACGTGGTCATTTGAATTACCCGTTCGGTTGGAGTTGTCGGTACTAGAATATTATCCAGCCGAATGGTACTGCCATTTATTGGGATCTTTCCACGGCAACTCCTATCCAGCTGAGTATTCATGTCATCGATTGGAATCTTTCCACCCGGTGGAATATTGCAATCATCATTTGCTAATGTTGATACGGGATGTTCATGATACTAGCCTGGTCTCATCTTCCCCTCGAATTCCTTTCGTTGTTACAACGGTCTTGCAATACTGCAGGCCATTGCACAAAGATTATTGAAACAACAAAAGGAATTTGAGGAGGTGATGAGGCAGATCTCACTATCCTAAACATCACATGTCAACATTATCGACCGATGATTGGGATATACTTCCGAGTGGAAAGATTCGAGTCTATGACATGACAATATTCAGATCTGGAATGAAAGAAACATTCACAGGGAACAAATTGTACGGAGCAACGCATTGGCGGATCAAGGGACTGGATTAAGATTGAAAGTCAAGCTTTTAAATCGTAAATCTTAAATAGGTTCAGATCTTTAGCTTTTTCGGTACGAGCGAGCGATGGATCTGATAATTACAGGTATATGGCTCAGTTTTTGGGTCTCAAATAAATTGGAGCAATACTTTAATTTCTATTATAGTTCGTTTCCTTTTTCAAAAGTTTAGGTTTGTGTTTTGCCAGGTTTTATCAGAAATGCATTGGCTCATGGCAACCGCACGCTACGCAATGAAGTTCGGGGTCAAAGGAACTTCCTTTCGTCGAGCAAGTTTTTCAACACCCTAGGCAAAGTGAACCTAATCGTTGTAGTGTAGTATTAGGGTAAGCCACGGAATTGATATCGCTCTCTAGGGAATAGGAATGCTAGTGAGAAGTTACTACGCTAAGGTTGGGGTTGAGGAAGATTATTTTTTTATCTTTTTATGTTTTTAGGAAATGGAAAGGTACGAATCTCGGGGTTTGGATTTGGGGGTTGGTATTTCTACCAATTACTCTATTCGTCTAATTATCTAATCTAAGGTGTATGTAGTCTATGTCTAATTATTATGTGCTCGTATGATGGTTTAAAGAAGTGTTTACTTAGGTTTTATTACTCCTTAATTATCTCCTATTGATGGTTGAATTGTCACATCCTTATTCTTAATCGCGTTGTATGTCTAAGGTCGTAGGGTATGCGTTTATCCCTATCTCTTTGAAACTACCAAAGGTTAATGACTACAAAATCTCTAGGATTTATAAACTTTAACTCTAAGGTACTCTTCGGATGGTTTAACCTACAATGACTCTAGGTACTATAAGCTAAGGTTCACAAAGATTAATCAAGCATTAGCTACACAACGGATGACCTATCGCAATACTAGATCATTAACAATTAAGATAAGAGACAACCAATCAATATTCAATAATTAAGTTTCATATTCCCTAGCAAACACACAAGTAAATTAGCCGGACATGGAGAACATGCAAGCATACACACAAGTAATTGAAGACATAATTGAATTATTGAAGTAAAACACTTATCTTGATGTAAGATAGGGTATGGAACCCTAAAATATACAAGACAAGCCTTGGTACGGTTTAGGTTTTACTCCAAAAGACTACACACCCAAAACTAAAAAATTCGGATTCTATATATAAGATTACACATGCGACGACGTCACCTTATGGTTTGTGACGCCGCCGGTCGCCATCATTAGGGTTTCGTCTTGGCCACGTTAGTCTTGCGACGGCCACCTTATGCTCGTGGCCGTCCTCTTGACTTTTGACGTCAGATGGATCAAATCTAGGTCGCCCGAGTTGCGACGACCTACTCTTTTAAAGCATGACACCGTCACTTGTTAATAAGCAATTTGGCTCCGAGTCGTCACAAAAGTTGTCCCGACGGTGTCGCAGATTAGCGATGGCGTCGCCACCTTCGGCCCAAAGACTTGAGTGTCTTGGTTCTCGACTTTGGCCATTTTCTTCAGATATTCGCGCCTTTTCGTCTAAATAAGTGCCATTTCACATTTTGCCTTCAAGAGACCTAAAAGTGAAAAGGAACGATATTAAGTAATAACGGATACAAAAGTGATCAAATAAGGGCTTAAACGACTTCAAAAGGTACATTTTAAAACCTTATAAAATATCCCTACACTTGGTATTTGCTTGTCCTCAAGCAAATGTGCTTTTAGCCAATTAATTTATAAGTTATGGGTCACGAAGCATTGCTTTAGAACAATTCACAACACATATAAGCCCCGCAAAAGTCATAACAAGCACGGAAATTACATACTAGCACCTCACATGGGGTGTTTGGATACTCACATCTCTCGGGTGTATATGAAATATAACAAGTTGGAAATGGAATATAAACACTCATTAACCGGTCCTAGTACATAGATTACCATAGGCTTGAGACTAGATCAAACCTCCATCGCTTTGGCATAAGCACCTAGGAAAGACTATCCAAGAGGTCTTTAAAGGGTTGTAATGTTAGGCTTACGGTAGGGAAACAAAGGGTTTGGTGGGATAGGCTATTTAGTGGTGGCAAGTCAAAAATCTTTATGTTACAAGCATGTGAATAATGGCGTTGCTAAGCCAAGACTCGACACTCTAAACTCTAGATAACTCGAAACAAACAAACATAAATTTAAAGATAGATGTAGGATGGTAGCCAGTATTTTTTTTTTCAACACTCTATTTTTTTTTTTTCTCTCTCTTTTTTTCATTCATACACTTTTACTCTACCATCCTCTATGATAACATCAAAATAATAGGGATTTATAGGCACATCCCCACACTTGAGTTTTATTACTCTAACACTAATTTGACCCGAATTGAAAAGATCAAAACACTTGGAGTACATTATTATGCAAATAAAGGGAATTTGAATTTAACGTTCCCTTCCCGTCATCTCACAATATTTAACTTTTCCCATGAGTCCCAATCGTCCCAAAACTGTGTACAAAGGATATGACTCGACTTAGCAACTTATGCAAGCAACTAGATAGTTGAACTAAGGGTTTGGGGTGATAACAATAATGCACTAAAAGTGAGTGCATACAAGGTAGGCTTAGGCGATTTGGTGTACATTTGGGGTGGGGTGTAAAAATGCTCTTCATTGATATTCGAAAACCAAACATCACGAGAACCGCGAAAAGGATAGGCTCGAGGGGTTAACTAGGGGTATCGTGTACTAAAGATGAGTACAACAAAGGTGTGGGGGAATTACTCAACCGATGTGGAAGAAGTAATTATATTACGGGTATCAAACATGGGTTATCCTAATGCCTCTTATCATTTAGTTATTCCTAACTACACAAGTGTAGTCTTACTAGCGATCTCGGAATGCATCACAAAACAAGTTCTAGAATCTATTATACTACCGGTTCACACTCTAAGCATTAAAGATGAATGCTTTAATTCCTACTAATCTAAGGGCGATCCTCACATTTTGGGTGGAATTTAAGTGCTAAAGGGTTTTTGTGCTACTCATATAACTTCCTATCCATGAAACGCTTTATTAAGACTAATGGCCCACTCCTATATGTCATGAAAAATTTTAAATTTGGTGCCAAAATTACCTTAACCGACATTTTCTCATGGTTTATTACACAAATACAATTGGACAAAGCAAATAATCAAGGATAAGCATAGTTTCAAAGTTCCGCTTTATTTTCCCTCCCTACACTTAAACCCAACATTGTCCCCAATGTTCTCGAAAGTATCAAAGTTATGATAATGGAAGGTAATTAAAACGAAGAAACTAATACTCCCGATTAGCTCGGTAGGATCCGTGTAAAGTGGTGGTTACATCTTTCTTCAAGAAGAGCGTTTGCGTGAAAAGCTCCTTCTCATCTTATGTATCTTCTTCTTGGTAAATTAAATCGCACACTTGAAGAAAACAAACGAAACCTTCGTGTAGAATCGTGCGTAATAATATACATAGGACTCTACTAAACTAGGATATAATGCTTGTGGAATGAATGTTTACGTAATTTTTTGGAAAATTAAGACCGAAAATTCCAAAATTTATAAGCAGACTTAGAAAAGGAGAAAAGTAATCAGTTGTTTTGCTCCTTCCACGCCGTCAGTTACGATCCGACCGTCAAAGTTATCCCGCAAAACCGGTCTGCGATTTTCGGAAAAAATTCTTGAAAATTTACATCTTTAGAATCTGGAAAAATTTCCTGCAAAACATCCATTATGACTCGATACAAGCATTTGACTAGAACAAACACATATATATATCTTTTAATTAATTGAAATTCTCATGTTTACGTTTCTTTTGAAAACGTGTGTAATCCTCCCTACACTTATCCCTTATGTAAAATACCTTTATATGTAATTAAGACGAGGTTAAAGACAAAATAAAGCATTTTTACAAATTTAAACATGAGAATAAACAATCAATAAAAGATACATGACACAAACAAGCAAACAATTAAGCATGGGTTGCCTCCCACGAAGCGCTTGTTTTTGTTCGAGTCACGAGCTTGACTCTACCCTTATTTAACGAATAAAGGGGAAGTTTTTCTTACACTTAAGCTTAAGTGCGGGTGATAGTAGCGATACACACCCTTATGGTGGAAATTTGCTACGTGAGGAGAGGGTGATGGGTGATTTATATGCTCAAAGGAGTGTGCTCCATTCATTATAACGTTACCTAATTCTGTTGGTGTAGCGGGTGAATTAAATCTCTCTCTTAAAAATGGATCATCTTCTATCAACTTCAAAAGATTCTTAGTTAAGGGTCCATCTTGACCTAATAAACCCGGTTTAAACCCATAATGTTTCTTCTTATCAACCGTGAATGGGTGATATAAGTGTAAGGTCATGGATTACTCTATATTAGCTTCCACTCTACATGGCCTAGAGTCTACCACCTTTATCAAGCAACTACCCGGATTATTTATTTTGATGGGTGGATTGGGGCTAATTTTATTCCAAGATTCACATCTAAAGACGGAAAATTGGGTAAGGTTTTTGGTTGAGGCTCCGGCTCATCAAAATTAGAACTTCCCTAGGACTAAGAGAGATCATGACAACAAGCATCTAAACCTACATTCTCTAGTGGCGTTCAGTCCAAAGGTTCTATATCAATCGGGTTCCTATAGTCTCTTCTACTTCTACCGGGTAAGTTATAGGCGATGTGTGTTCCTCAAGTGATGGTAGGGCTTGTGGGCTTGGAGTTTCCACCTCATTCTCCATTATATCTAGATCTCCTACAAGTTCATCATGTGTTTTAGTATGATCTAACCCAAATACACTCCTAAGTATCTCAAATCCTTCTTTAGCCATTTCAAATTCTTGGTCCGATTCATAAGAATCATTCTCAAAAATTTGATCACTATGTTCTATTTGCCTAAAGGATTCCTCACGCGTGTCATATGTTCTGGTGAAATCTATCCCACACATGCAACTAGGTAGTTCAACTATAACCATCTCACAATCTTGTTCGGGTTTAGGTTCCATGTTCTTAAAAACTAGGTCTTTTTGATCATGATGCCTAAGGTTGGATAAATCCTCCTTATCCATTTCCTCAAGTTGTGACAACTAATGGTTTATGGTTAGGAGGCTTTTCTCAAAAAATTTCCAGAGGGTCTCACTAAAAGGATGTTGGAATCACTCCTAAACCTAAATCAAGTGTTAGTGATTCATATGTAATAGTTAGCTTAATTATGGCCTTTATGTTTGTTATTAGCCTTAAGCTTATGTAGAAGGCCCATGAGCTTAGGCCCAAGCCCATAGGAGAAAGGAAAGGACTAGGAGTGTTGCCCTAGCTTCCCTCCTATAAATACTATGTAATAACCCTCACTTGAGGGTTGGTTGTTCAATTCATTTCTCTTTCACTACTTCACGCATAACCGGTTTCATAATCATACGCGTAGTGTTTGTGTGTGCGTTGTTCAACCAATCTTTCTTCTCTATTTCTTCTCTTGATGCTTGTGTTGTAAAACTAGTGACCTAACAAAGGAGTTGATTCTAACAATGATCGTTGAATAGAAGCCAAACAAGCACAAAATTTATCAAATCCATCCAACCTTACACCCGTCTCCTTTGGATATCTCTAAGATCACTCACAAATTCATTAGAACAATAAAAAGCAATCCAATCATGAAATTCAATTGTTCCTCATTTGTTAATGATTCAATGCAACTTCACTTGCCATAGCGACAAATGAAAAGGGTTTTACGAACACAAACACAAAGAAGGGGATAGACTACAAGGAAGCTAAAATGGAAAAAAATTTACTTGATAGGAATCAAGCAAGGAAACCTAACGAGGTGGACTCTAACTAGCTATTCTATTCCCAGCAGCGGCGCCTAAAACTTGATACGCTTACGCAGCGAGTTCGGGGTCAAAGGAACTTCCTTTTCGTCGAGCAAGTTTTTCAACACCCTAAGCAAATGAACCTAATCGTTGTAGTGTAGTATTAGGGTAAGCCACGGAATTGATATCGTTCTCTAGGGGAATAGGAATGCTAGTGAAGTTACTACGCTAAGGTTGGGGTTGAGGAAGATTATTTTTATCTTTTATGTTTTAGGAAATGGAAAGGTACGAATCTCGGGGTTTGGATTTGGGGTTGGTATTTCTACCAATTACTCTATTCGCCTAATTATCTAATCTAAGGTGTATGTAGTCTATGTCTAATTATTATGTGCTCGTATGATGGTTTAAAGAAGTGTTTACTTAGGTTTTATTACTCCTTAATTATCTCCTATTGATGGTTGAATTGTCACATCCTTATTCTTAATCGCGTTGTGTGTCTAAGGTCGTAGGGTATGCGTTTATCCCTATCTCTTTGAAACTACTAAAGGTTAATGACTACAAAATCTCTAGGATTTATAAACTTTAACTCTAAGGTACTCTTCGGATGGTTTAGCCTACAATGACTCTAGGTACTATAAGCTAAGGTTCACAAAGATTAATCAAGCATTAACTACACAACGGATGACCTATCGCAATACTAGATCATTAACAATTAAGATAAGAGACAACCAATCAATATTCAATAATTAAGTTTCATATTCCTAAGCAAACACACAAGTAAATTAGCTTGACATGGAGAACATGCAAGCATACACACAAGTAATTGAAGACATAATTGAATTATTGAAGTAAAACACTTATATTGATGTAAGATAGGGTATGGAACCCTAAAATCGTGCATAAGACGACCTTGGTACGGTTTAGGTTTTACCTAAAAGACTACACGCTCAAAACTAAAAAATCGGATTATATATATAAGATTACACATGCGACGGCCACCTTATGGTTTGTGACGCGATCGGTCGCCGCCATTAGGGTTTCGTCTCGCCACGTTAGTCTTGCGATGGCGTCACCTTATGCTCGCGACGCCGCCCTCTTCATTTCTCGACGTCGCCTTGATCAAATCTAGGCCGTCCGAGTTGCGACGACCTACTTTTAAAGCCCGACACCGTCACTTGTTAATAAGCAATTTGGCTACCGAGTCGTCACAAAGTTGTCTCGACGGCGTCATAGATTAAGCGATGGCGCCGCCACCTTCGGCCCAATGACTGAGTGTCTTGATTCTTGACTTTGGCCATTTCTTCAGATATTCGCGCCTTTTCGTCCAAATAAGTGCCATTTCAACATTTTGCCTTCAAGAGACCTAAAAGTGAAAATGAACGATATTAAGTAATAACGGATACAAAGTGATCAAGTAAGGGCTTAAACGACCCCTCAAAAAGGTACATTTTAAAACCTTATCAGCAACCTATTTCGTTTGTGGACATATTTGAGCCTAATTTTTTAGGCATTCAGTTGGTAAGTGAGATGTTATACATGGTGGCATAATGTCATTAAAAAAATGATGTCTTATGGCTTCCGAGCCTGTTCTTTATGGGCTATCAGTATGTGCCTATGGTTTATTTCTAAAGGCAATGATGAACTTTTTCTGGTCAACATCTTGGCGAGGTGACTGTGAGCGATTCTTGATTCAGACCATGCGGATCCGAGCCTCGTCTATGCTGCTTATATATTTTGTGTTATTCCAGATTTTCATAGGGCCGTGAACAGGAAAAGTTCGTGTTTCGGTGCAGCTGAACTATTCGTTGCAGTCTCACTTTAAATATGTATGAGATGGCAAAAAAACCCGGACCCGATCCCCAAACCCGATTTGTTGGGAATCCCGAGTTGACCGGGGTGGGATGGGGATGGGAATCCTGAATATGAAAGCGGGGATGGGGCGGGGATGGGATATCGTAAATCCCGACCCGAACCCGACCTTAACTTTTAATGTATAAATTATATGTATATTAATACTATATGTATATGTATATGTATATGTATATGTATATGTATATGTTAGTTATTGACAATTATTATATTTGAAGTATATTTGTATGTATACACGACATTTAATGGATCAAAATCATCAAATATTTTAAAACGTTAAGCACTAACTACGTATTATCCAACCAATATTCTGTCCGAATATACTTATTCGATGTACTCACTTTTTATATTATATGTGATGTTTCAATATATACAATGCTTTATAGTTGAATGACAATTTAATTAATCCAACTATGTACAATGTACGCTTTTAAGACGTTTTATAGGTCAATTCTTTATATTTCCGATTAGTTATATAATTTGTATGCTTTATTTATAAGGGCAAAAAATCCCCGAATCCCTGTGGGGATGGGGATGCAAAATGATTCCCCGATGGGGATGGGGGCGGGGATGGGGATGGGAGTGAGAAACGAGGATGGGGATGGTAAATACGATCCCCGATATTCCCCGCCCTGTTGCCATCCCTAATCATCGTTTATCTAAGATGGATAATCTGTATGTTCATTCTAAGTAAACATGGTAATGACATTTTATTGCAATTGTTAATAGTATACATCATTGGGTTTCGTTAACGCGGGCTCAAGTGTTGCAAGCTCTCTCTCTTTGTCAATGCAGATAATGGACGACCCCCACGTTGGAATCCAAGCGATCGGAACACTTTTCCTTATGTTTGTATCCCTATTGGACGGAAGTCTGCCTTTTTAAATGTATCTGTAATATTGTAGACTAGAATCATAGTATGAACTTTTGGAAACATTGCAGAGACACCAATCTCGATTTAGAACCTTTCTTTTAATGTTGATGTATAGGTTCACTATAGTAAGATATATATATGAGAAAACTCTCGCCGCAGTGCGGCGGGTATCAAACACTCGTTATTAATAATACATAACAGTTACAATTTTTTTTCCCTTAAAAATCTTTTAACCACCTTCCTTGCTCGATGATAAGATACCATATTCGAAGGTTCTTAGGTACATATTTTTGGGTGTATAACGTGTCGCAAATGGTCATGGGTAGGGGTGTTATTCGGGTTGATCCAGTCGGGTTTGGGTCAATTTAGGTCGAGTCAAGCTTTAAGAAAAACATACCCGAACTCGATCTTATTTAGAACTCGGGTCAACTCGGGTCGGGTCAATTCGGGTTCGGGTCAACTCGGATCGGGTCAATCGGGTCATGCCAATTCGGGTTCGGGGTCAACCCGAGTATTTTACATTGTAATAGTGTTGTTGAGTAGGGTTAGTCGGGTTCGGGCGGGTCAAGGCTAAAAACATACCGAACCCGACCTTGTTTAGAACCCGGTCAATTCGGGTTGATCCGATTGACCGAATATAATTTGAACTGATTGACCGGCCCGAATCGACTCGAGTCGAGTTCGGATCGGGTCAGTTCGAGATCAGGTCAGCGAATGACACCCCAGTTATAGGATACCTTAAGCCGTCACGTCAGCACATCTAAGTGAAAGACTTCCTTTTTATATAAGTTTTCACGTCACAAAATCATATTTTCTTATCGGTCCAATTGAGTTTTTTTTTTTTAAAGATACATTTTTCTAAAATGTTTCGAATTGTGCATTTTAAAGATTAGAAGTAAAAACTATAATATCGAATTGTGCGTTTAGACAATTTTGTTGCAAGTTATCTTTCTTGTAAAGAATTTTATTTGCATTTGAACCTTTATTGAAAAGAAATAATTTGAAGGTCTAAAACTATGATTTATTGGTTTGCTAAGAAGTTAATCCATTTGCTACAATCAAAAAAATGGCCTCACAGGTTTAGACAAAAAAGTTAAACGTACGTATTAGGTCTCATAATTATTTCTCTCATGAAAATACTAGTGTATATTTTAGAACATGTTTTGTTACAAGCAACATATGATTCTATCATCTTTGCTCAACTATAGTAAGGGAGGCGGCGTTTATTTTATATACAAAGATGCAACAAACACCAAAAACAAGTTCTTTGAAACAAAATGCTTCAGGCTTATCCAACTAGAAGATCAATCTTTCAGATTTTGCTTTTCGTTTTACAAAACAGTGAATGTCGTCCTTCAGCAATCACCTCTCCGGTGACTTTATTCTTCAAAAGAACAAGAGTTCCGTTAAATGCCCCTTTTCCGCCTAGAAGCTTTGCGCTAATCTCCAATTCATCCTGCCAACAAAAGCATAAACAAACAACCAAATTCAATCCAGTTTTGCATGAATGAGCTGAATCAAGTTATATAATATATCTCTAATGAGTCAATCAAGTAAAATACAGATAACGTGAAACTTGTCATATGGGTTGAACAAATCAAAAGGTGTCTGTAGTCTGTTTAAACCTCCTAAATCATTTTTATCAAAAGATATCGAGTATAAGGAAAAGGAAATAAGTGTATAGGTCAACCCAACCCGGCTCGCTCTGGCAGCCACTAAAGTTACCGGTTTTGATCCAAACCCGTTAGTATACACACCCAACCAGCCAATTTTCCACACCATCATCATATTGTTATAACCAGGTCCAAGTGCCAAGGACTTAAGCTATAGAAAGTGTCTTTCCGGGTCTTGTTAGTCGCTTATGGATCAGCAAAATGAGTTAATTCGATCTTTAAATGATGGATTTTTAAATAATTCTTTTATTGGAACAAAGGAAAATACATGACATGAATTCTTCATTTAGGATGGATGAAAGGAGTAACAGCCGATACAATACCACAAACATAACCAACTTGTTCAAAGGCAGTCCAATTGGAAAATAAAATATAGCCAATTCAATCCCCAAATTTCCAAAAGAGTCTGTTCTTTGCATTCTATCACTGCACGAAATTGTAATTTTACTACATACAAGCAGATTTTAGATCTAAACAAATGCCCACGCTTTATAATTTAATTATGCATATCCCACAAGTACCATATTAATAACAATCACAAGGCCGATCTATCATTACTTAAAGCCGTCTGTTTTAACAAAACAAATGTACACCTTGTACGAAAAACATTCCTAAACATTTTACTGAACTTTTTAATATAACCCATTTAACTTCTTCCACTTCTAGCTAGCTATTTTGATTTGCCCCAATTTTAAATGAAACATAACACAAATCAGCCAATGAGTCGACCTCTACTATAAACACTACTAGACTATCGCATCATTTACATCATCAATCATCAGCAACAGCTTCATATTTTAAAAAACTATGAAAGTCATAAAGAAAACTAGAGGCAACACAATCATGCAATTCGGTGAGAAATAGATTGATTAAAAAAAAATGCTAAAGTGAAAATGAACTTACATTAAGTTTTGCAGTGGAAAGATAAGAAATAGACATATCAATAGAAACATTCATTGGAACATCCTTTTCATACACCATCGTAGCACCAATCTCATCTACTAAATTTGCAATTGCACCCACAGCCATATTCCCATTCCTATCCTGATTTGTGAAGGAAAAAAATTAACTAAGGATGATGTTTGGGATTGTTTGATAAAATAAATGGAAACATACTGTATAACTTCAACAAAACAACGCAATACATGGGATAGTGTTTGAATTTACTTATGCTCTAATGAAACCAATAGGCCAATAATACTAACCCTTTTTGAAGTGTTTGGTTCCTTGGACTTATCACTATATTTAAGTTGTTACAGTAAGCTGTTTTGGACAACTTATTATGCGTGATAAGCTAATAAACCAATCCTAGCACAACATAAGTAATAACTTGTTTATTTCTCTTTTATAAATAATCATAATGCCGAAATAAGTTTTCCTAAACAACCCGTACAACCTGAAAAGGCTAAAATCATCGTAATGAGACAAGTGATTTACAGTTTATTTCACCATATAAGAAACTGCTTAAGTACTTATTAGAAACATTTTCCACAAAATGTTGGTTTGACGGGCAACCTTCACCCGAGATCCATTTTGGACGTGATCAACCCTTCCTTAAGGACAACACCTCAGGAAATGTTCGGTTGGGATCAAATTTGTAACCTGTTTCACAAAGGTCTTCCCTTTCACGGCCCCACAAGGATGTTTGCACGATCCCCAAAGATGCTTATTCAAAACATTTTTCTATCATTTCTTCTTAAAAACTAAATTAATCAAAAGAGCTTATTTGCTTATCTAAATCTGCTTATCTGGTTATGAGCTATTTGATGGGCTTCTGAGCTTATTAAAATTTTAATAAGCTCATAAGCTCATTTTGCTTATGAGCTTATCTACATAAACTTATGAGCTTATAAAGCTCATAAGCTCACATAGATAAACTCATAAGCCCAAAAAATGAGCTTATGAGCTTATCAAAATTTCAATAAGCTGATAAGCCCATCAAATAAGCTTATAAAGAAACACCCCCTAAGCATCCAAACACTCAGAACTGCACATAAAAATATAAGCAGATAAGCAAACTAAACACCCTTTAAACTAAAATCTATTTAAGAGAAGGAAATATATATAAAAAGACTATGAAAGTGAGTTGGGAGTTGGTATTACAGTAAGTCTAGGTGGAACTGTGAAAGAGCAAGAGACAAAACCGGGTTGGAATCGGTCAACTCGGATGCCTCTAAGTGTAAAGTCTTCATAGAAGCTGTGGAAAGCTTCAGGTGGTTGAGTTGGGATACTGAGTCCGGTGACTCGCTCTGAATCTTGTTGGGTCACTCGGAGATATTCTCTTGTTCTTTTTTCCATTTGGCAGGGATAGATTTTTTCTTTTTTTGACTTTATACATTGTTAAGGATTAGTTGGATACCCGCGCACAGCGCGGCGATAAATATAGTTATATTATAAAAATGTTAAATGTATTGCTAGCCTAACACTTTCCGAAATTTCTTACCCATTTATTAAATTCGTTTCACAACACTCCGAATGTATATGTGTTAGTTGTATGTGTTTGCTTGAGTTTCCCATAGCTTTCTCATGACATCATCATTCCCGCATCTAGAAAGACCCTCGCAATCTCTTACCCATCAAACACTCCCGTCAAAATAAATATTAAAGTTGTAAAATTTTGAATGAAAATAAATAAACACACTAAAAAATGTAAAACCTAAAAACGTATAAAAATATATCAAAATAGATGTTTAATTAAAGAGCACAAAATTTTAGAAAATATGGTGAAATTAGATTATAAAATAGTAAATAGATAAAAAGATATTTCAATTTGAAAATAAATGTGAATTTTTAGTTGAGAAGTGACACATGACATCTCATGATTGGAGCTCCTTATCTTAATTTTTGGTGGTTAGGAGTTAGTGATGTGCTATTTCATCATGCCTTTAATATTTATAAAACTGAGATATACAAGGATCAACACATACTAACGGGCAGAGAACCCGATCAGATATAGTAAAGCCTTAGGTAAATCCAAGTGTCGTCCTAAGAGAGCTGTGATTTGAAAGAACTAAGATAATGCGAAATAAATAAGATAAAATGATAGTGATGTGATAAAATAGATAGAATTATCCTAATTAAACAGGAGTAGAAATTAGGACAAAGTAATAGAAGAGTGAAGCTTAACCAAGGTTTTAGATATGTTCTAATTCTCAATTTTTAAGCTCAATATAGTGGGTAAATATCGCTAGACTCCTTTGGTCAATTCGTCTAGCCTATGATTCTTAGACTCCTCACCAAGATGATCAGATCACCCAAGATCATTCAGTAATCTAATAGCAGTCATTAAGTACCAATTCTACTAGACTTAGTTTATGAAAACCCGGCCGTTGGGATCTTAGATTTCCCCTAGCTTCTTATATACCTCCACTTGATAGGTGATCCTTTGGTCAATTCGCACACAAAGAATGATTGTATTGTGGCCAATTTCTTTCATACTTCGCAATCTAGTGAGTTGGGGTCCTTAATTCTCCCAACTCCCTAGATACTAACAAGCTTATAACATTACCAAAACTTGCGATCTATGAAAAGACTAAGTAGATGTCTATAAAGAGTAATAAAGAGAATAAATAACATAAACAAAAACTTGAATTAATAACATGAATTCATCGTATGATCTCTAGAAAAACATAAAAGAATTCAAACCTCGAATACAAAGGAAATCGTGAGACGAGAACTTAGTTCTTCATACTCCTAAGCCATAATTCTTCTTCTGGAAGTTGTTTCCCAAACCCTAGAAAGGTTTGGGAAAGGGGAGATATCTTCAAATGCAGAATTCGATATGTATTTATAGGCGTGAAACCCTAATTTAGGTTATGGCGTAACTCTATGAAATAGTTACGTCGTAGTTCATCATAAACGGATATACTTTGATGCTTATCCAGGATTACGATGTAACCTTAGCTGATAGTTACGCCGTAGTCTTCATAATACGTCATTTACGCCGTAACCTTAGCTGATAGTTACGGCGTAGTCTGTGTAACTTCGTTTTGGTGTGATAATTATGTCGTATCCTAATATGATGGTTACGGCGTAGTCTCATTACGGCGTAACTCTATTACATTGTTACGCCGTAGTCTTCGTGAATGTAAGAATGATCCAACTAGAGCCCAATATCGTCCAAATACCGCTTCTTCACAGAAAATTATACCTGAAACGAAATGAGAAGAAATAAGGGCGATTCTAATAATATTTTAAGCATAATATGTCAATAAAGAGGGAAATTAACACTTAGAATATCAGGATTATTTGATGTTATCAGTTAGGCTTTGAGTTGGGTTGGTTATCCATTCATTATATTTTTATAGTTGAGAAGTGACACATGTCACCCCATGATTGGAGCTCCTTATCTTATTTTTTGGTTAGAAGTTAGGCTTGGAGTTAGAGTTGGTTATCCATGCATTATAATATAGTATAGATTATTTGTTTCTTTTACAAAATTTAATAATTTACTTTTTTTTCCTTCTGAGTTTTATACTTCAGATGACATTAGAGCATTGGGTGTCATAACCCGGAGTTAAACTTTCACCCAGTGCCACGTCAGCGCCACATCAGCTTTAACCTTTTCACTTTAACTAAAAAAACACCCCTTATCATCACTCAACCTAAACTCAATTTTAACTCAACTATTTTCAAAATCAACCCCTAAACTAAAACTAATACTTCATTTAATAAAAAAACATAACATTTAAAATACGAAATTAAAGTTAAAACACGAATTACATTAAACATTAAAGTGAAAACACGAAATACATAGTACGATTAATGCAAACTACGATACGGTAATGAAAATAAAACTACAAATTAAGAAAAGGAATCATCTTAGTTATAACCTCCTCACTCAAGAGACCTAAACTCGCCATCATAATACTTTGCTTCCATAATGTCAAACCGCTTCGCCTAAGATGTTATGCATCCCTCGCTTCCTTCTCCATATGAGCAGCTTCCTCTCGTGCCTCGTTTTCTCGTGTCTCTCTTAGTATTGTCTCATCTTGCTGAAGTTCTCGGAGATATTCCTCAGTAAAGTTAAACGGATTGTTTTAGTGGTCCACCGGTGGAGTGTTTACCGGTTCATTTTTCGGTTGGAATACCGAAAAGATATGTTCTAGTTGAGTGTGATAAACTTCATCTTCTCGCACTTGTTGTGGATTAGGGAATTGTTGGGAGAATTCTGCTGAGGCATTGAGATATTGTTGAGAATGTGTGAGTGAGTTGTGTGTAATAAACAACTCCGGTGGATTTGTATATATAGGCGCTTTGAATTTGAATTTGAATAAACCCGCCCAATTTGAAATTAAATAATCCCACTCATATTTTGAATTTTAAATTTTAAATTTTAAATTTGAATTTGGTTATCTCTCGCTTGAACTGCACTGCTTAAGAACCAATGTTTTGATTTTTTTAAATTCAAATACAAATTCAAAAGTGTAAAACTAATACTTCATTTAATAAACCACATAACATTAAATCTTAAACATTACAATAGGAAATATACTAAAAAAATCACAATGAAAATAAAATCAAAACATAGGAAATTTAAAACATACGAATTACAAATACTTATTCATCATCTTAATCTTGTTGTTGTTGTTGTTGTTGCCAAGATGTTTCGCCAAATATGCTCCATAAGGTCTAGTTGAGTTGAGTATGCATTTCATGGTCCGTATTTCTTTTGCCTTGACGATGAGTATCACATCCGTCGACCCACCTTTCTTGCCTCATACGTGGTGACGGATCCACCCACATTTCGCCATACTAACGTAGTGTAAACTTTGATCTTTTAAAATCATGTTATGCAAAATAATGCAAGAATACATGATTCTACGTATCTTGACAAGTTCCAATTGACGTGCATGTTGTTGTAGTATACCCCAACGCCTTGAAGCACACCAAAAGCACGTTCGACATCCTTTCGCACTTTCTTGCTTTTAAAATAACCATGTTTTCGCGATTGTTTACTTAGAAGGATTTGACAAAAGTTGCTTGGGTAAAAAAGTAATCCTGTTCATACCGGTTCCATTAACCATATAAGGTGCGAGGTTAGCAAGAATGTCATCGAATAATGGAGAGTTATCTAAAATATTAATATCATTATTCGCCTCCGCCATCTTGAAAAATACATGCCAAATCAATAAATCTTATAAGCAACAGCCAAGTATATTTGTTAGGTATTTTTATCACCCTACCAAATTGCCCTTGCCAAGCCATCGGAAAATTTTTCCACCCCAATGCATGCAATCAATGCTACAACATTCCGAAAAACCATGCCACCCTCATGTCTTTCATAAATATTTTGAATGTCGGACCATGTTGGTTTTCTTAAATACTTTGGCATAAACAAATATATAACGAACTTGTTAAAATTATCAAGAAAATCACGCCAAGTATGCTCACCCATTTTCAAATACTCATCAAACGATCGGGTGAGTCCGATGCTAATTGACGTATGGCGTATGTACACTTCATAAGAACACTTATACTTATTAGACCCATAGCATCGGGTCCTTGGCTAAAGAATTTAAAATGATCCGAAGAGGATCAAAAGTATAAGATTCAATACCTTCGTCTATTTATAGAAATAGTTTCCGGCTCATACGAAATCTTCTACAAAAATTCCGGTGCGTATACTTACAACCTTGAATGAAATAGTCGTTACGCAAACGTTCTTCGGCAAGCTCACGTTCACGATATATCGGGTTATGAGTCACGCGAGGTTGAGCTGATGCTTGTTCCAACTGTTGTTGATATTCGTACGTGGCCATCATAAAATCAAAGTCAGTTTCGTCATCTACATCTGACCAGTGCTGAGGTAATTCGTCACTTTGATTCGGATCCATTGTGAATGAACAACGTTTTTTTGTTAGAGAGGACGTATATAAACTTGATATTGAGTAGTGGAAGTGTGAAAACAATTGTGTGTTTATTGGGTATTTATAGTGTTGGGAAAATGGTTTTGAATTTTTTTATTTTTTTAGTCAAGTTAGCCATTTTTTAACGTTGAGGGGGGTAAAGTGATTTTTTTTTTAAACACAACGATCATATAAACGTTGAGGGGGGTTAAAGTGATTTTTTTTAATTCCTTTTGGTCCTTTCACGCAGCGTTAAGTGGTTTACGTGCAAGTTTAACGCGGCTTTAACGTGGGAACTCGGTGTGGTCAACGCACCCTTAACGCGAAAAACTGAAGCTTTAACTCGGGTGTCAAGTTAAGACACCGAGTGCTCTTATGGGCTTGTTTCTTTTTTTTTCCAGATTAAGTGGGTGGGCCCCTTTTCTGTTTGTAACACCCCCAAAATTTCATTTTAATAGCGGAAGACTAATTGGGGTATTACATAGAGGATCACAGTCATAATCATAGAAAACGACTCAAAAGAGGCGTTTTGAAAGTCATTTTTATTCAATTCAAATACGAAAGAATTGCTATAGTTTAGCAAATTATAAATGACATAAGAGTTTGAAATGTCTGATAGAATTTATGTTTACACCAAAGACTTATAGTCTTTTGCCCACTCTGTGCCTTGAATCCTGCTTCAATTACCTGAGATAAACATGCTAAAACGTCAACAAAATTGTTGAGTGAATCCATAGTGTTTGTGTTAATAATCATTTGAACACAAGGTAAGTAATTCAAAAATAAATCAGGTTGTATATTGCCATAAGTCTCATGAACTCAAACATTAATTGGTGTAATAATATAAGGGCCCCTCGGGGTAGGAGTTTGCCATTCTCCTAGTATAAATCAAATAATGTGCATTTGGCTATCAATCTGGCTAACACAAGGTTAACTATCCAGCTAGCTCAAATGGGCTGCCAACCTCCAATAGATCTATTCACAATATTTGCGTTCACTCGCAAGTGACTAAGGTTCATGATATGAGGGGCTTTATAGGGGCAACGGTGTGTCTTATGCAATAACATTCAGGATAGCATACATAAAAATACTTGTGTTCTGTTTGTAGAATGTATCTCCCCACGGGTTTGTAAAACATATAAAAGTGGGACTATGAACTCACCTCGGTTGGGGGGGTGTATAGGCAAGCAAATAATATCAAGTGCAACTTGGGAACGGCTCCAACACATAACCTAGATAATAGGGAAAAACTCAGGTTTTTGGTGGGGGTTTTGAGATGCTTAAAATGTTTAAAGCTCAAAATAATGTTTGGCGTTCTTCTTAGTGTAGACTTCATGCATCATTAGTATGGTAATGTAAAATCATAATGTTACTGGTTGAACCTTCAAGTTACGAGAAATTCACATTTTAGACATTTAAAGTGAATATTTACATTTTTAGTCCTTGTATTTTGGTAAAATTACACTTTTGGCTCAAAGTATTTAAATATGACTATTCATCATTTTAGATTTTCGAATATTCACTTTTTACCTTCAAGTTTCCAAAATGGCAGTTTTTGATACAAGTTTATAGAAATTACACTTTTAGTCCTTGAACTTTAGTATTTTACAAAAATAACTTTTTTGTACTTATAGTATCCAATTAAGCAATTTCTACCCTTGGTTTAGTGCAAGAGGTCATTTTAGCATAACTTTTATAGAGTTGGCGTTTAGTCCTTATGGTTTAAAATGATTTGCAAATTTAGTCCAAAGTTAAATATCTTTACATTTCAAGTCCTTATTCCTTCAAAATTACATGTTTAACCTGAAGTACTTTTAAATTCAGTTTGTATCCCAGATTACAAGTTTGGCAGTTTTAGACCCTTATTTTACAAAATGACTATTTTGGTCCTTCAAGTTTGACATAATTGCATTTTTAGTCCAAAACACATATTTAGCATATGTTATCATTTCCTTTTTATGAAAATAGTTCCAAAAGCTTATTGGAGTTTTTAAAACATCTTATTAGCTTATTAATAGCTTAATTTCAAGTCGTTGGGCCTTAAACTAAACAACGACCCAATGACACTTTTATGAGTCCAATGGACTTGGGTTTTGTGGGCTTGTTAATGAGCTTATTATAGACTATTTTCCATTTTCAAAACAAGTTATGCATTGCTTATTCTCAAATGCTTATTTTCAGCTTATTGGGCTTTAAGGCCCGTTAAGCTCTTATGAGACTATCGCGAGTAACTTAATCTTTAAGCTTGTGAAAATGATCAAATAAGCTTGTGTGAGTGATATGTTTATATAAGGAAATGAGTAAAACCTTGTAATCTGGTTTAGTGTACATTTGGTGTATAAGGAAGTGAGTAAAACTTTTACTTGGTATAGTGTACGTTTATATATCATTTTACATGTCCATTTTAAGTGACCAAATGGTTTCTGTGGTGAGTATATACTTAGGCGCTTTTATGTATTTGTTTCATGAGTAAGAAATGTGATGTTAAGTTTTCCTAAGTTAGTGTGAGTGTGTAACAAGTGTTTAAACGCATTCTTAGCTATATAGAGATTTAAGTGAGTTTGTATGTACATTTTAAGCTTAACGAGCATGAAAACAAATAGGAAAGCTTAGGTGTTTCATACATGGTATAAAATGATTCAAAGAGTTCAAGTATGATACTAAGAGTCGAGAAAACTTACAACACCTTTAAAGGTGGGGTGTATCTCTATTGTGGAACAAGGGAAGGGTATGAGGACCTCGTTGCTTGGTTGAGTGCACACCAAAGACTTGAGTGGGCCCTACTCATCTTGTAATTGCTACAAATCTCCTAGGACCTTGGATCTTTCTTCTTGACTCGAAAACAAGAAGCAAAAAGGCTTGGTGTGTTTTGTTTAAGTGAGTTTGAGTGTGTACATATAAGTGTGGGTTTGCTTGGTTTATTTTAACATGAGATAGGGACACAAGTAGTGAGACAAAGAGAATATGAAGAGGATAATGGATGAGGGGAGGGCTAGGTACTAGGGGCACTTGAGAGTTTAGAAATAGGATACACAAGTGTATCAAGGTCCTTGTGTTTCGATTTAAGTGAAAAGAGTTCTAGAACCGACTTGTGTATTACTTAGTGTACTAGGAGTCTCAAGGATAAAACGACGTGTTATGTGAGTTTGATGTTGTAAACATGCATACGTGAGGCGTGTTTGATCTAGGACTTCAATGGGTCCAAAAGAACTTCTATCATGACCAAATCAATATGTATATGATCGAATTATGAGTTCTAGTGTATTGGGGAGTTATAAACGACTAAAGCTTAGGTCTTTTGCATTGTTATGAGTAAAAATGGATTTCTAAATACCCCATGGCTTGACATGTACACGTTTGAGGTTTGGTGATTTATTTGGGTACTTTTAATATGGTATCGAGGTTAAATGGATTCCTAAGGGCACGTTTAAGGCTTAGTGTGACATGAGAGAACCCTCATCATGTTTATAAACTCATTTGCAAAGGTTTAGAGCATAAAAGAACTCATTTGAAATAGTTGTGACCAAATTTGATATATATTGAGAATGCATGAATTCGCCTAGCTTTGCCCTTCGCTTACTATTTATACATACATATAAGTTAAGTATTTTGATTGTTCCGATTTTTGGAAGATAATTAATCAGGTGGTGTAATTTATTACATTTGTTGTGTGTAAGGATTTTAAATAAACGAGCCAAAGTAAACGTGATTTTGTGTCATGTGGTATTAATAGTTATGTGTTATTGGGCTTGGGTTGGGCTTATGATTTGATTGGGCCCAATATTAATTAATTAAGGATCTGTTTGGTTAATATTGGGTTAAATGATGGGCTTAAGTGTTAACGAGGCCTAGTTTGTGTTTATGGGCTCAATTTGGTGTGTTAGGCCCATTAAGAGAAAAGTGGGAACCAGGGGAGGTTGTGAGTGTGTTGTGTTGTTGTGGTGATCAAAACAATACCAGGGTTTGATTTGTACATGTTTAAAGTATCATGGTACGTGTGTGAGCTCGTTCCAAGGGAAATGGGAATCACATAACATATATTGATTCGTTGTTGCATAGTGTAAGAAAAAGTTTAAAATTTTGCCTAAAAATGGGTGTGTGAATAGTAATACATAATTATTCCTTGATTAACGTTTATTAATAACTGGAGATTTTTACAGGATGTTACAGTACCTACCCGTCATTCAAATTCCGTCCCGGAATTTAAGTTTGTGGTGATTGGTGGGTGTTGTTTACAGAAACAAATGTGGGTATTTGGCGCAGATTTGGTCCTCACGCTCCCAAGTATACTCGGGTCCTCACTTAGAGTTCCATCGAACTTTAACGATGGGGATACGGTTTTGCTTCAGCTGTTTCACTTCTCTATCCATAATCTCCACAGGTTCTTCGGTGAAAGTGAGTTTGTCATCGAGTTGGATCTCTTTTAGTGGGATCACAAGAGATTCGTCGGATAATCACTTCTTTAAGTTTGACACGTGAAAGACATTGTGCACTCTGCTGAGCTCTTCTGGAAGCTCTAGTTGGTAAGCCATTGGGCCAATCCTTTCCAGAATTTTGAATGGTCTAATGTATCAGGGGTTTAACTTTTCACGCTTTCCAAAGCGTACTGTTCCCTTCCAGGGAGACACTTTCAACATAACCCTATCTCCTATCTGGATTTTCATTGGTTTCCGTCTCACATAAGCATAACTCTTTTGTTTGTCTCTAGCAGTTTGCAGATGTTGTCTGATTTTAAATATCTTTTCAGTCATTTCGTGAACCAGTTCAGGTCCGGTGAGTTGTATTTCTCCTACTTCGGCCCAACAAACAGGTGATCTGCACTTTCGACCGTATAGTGCTTCAAACGGGGCTGCCTGGATACTGGCATGATAGCTATTGTTGTACGAAAATTCTGCCAATGGCAGGTGTCTATCCCAACCTTTACCAAAATCGATCACACATGCTCTAAGCATGTCTTCCAGAGTTTGAATCGTTCTTTCACTTTGTCCATCATTTTGGGGGTGACATGCGGTGCTCATATTTAGGTGGGTACCCAAAGCTTTTTGCAACGACTGCTAAAATCTTGAGGTAAATCGAGTATCTCTATCGTAGATAGTGGAGATGGGTACTCCGTGTCGGGTCACTATTTCTTTCAGATACAGCTGTGCAAGTGTGCTCATTTCATTATTTTCTCGAATTGGTAGAAATGAGCGGACTTTGTAAGTCGATCAATGATAACCCGATGGTGTCTAATCCGTGGATGTCTTTGGGAGTTTGGTGATGAAGTCCGTAACGTGTTCGGCAGCGGTTTTGGGAATATCTTCTTCTCGAACTCACAGCTGGTGATATCCCGACCTTAAATCAATCTTTGAGTAAATGCTCGATCCTTGCAACTGATCAAATAAGTCGCCGATCCTGGGTAGCGGATACCGATTCTTTACTGTAAGGTTGTTCAACTCTCTATAGTCGATTCACATTCGGAATGATCCGTTCTTTTCTTAACGAACAACACCGGAGCTCCCAAGGGTGAGGAACTCGGTCGAATGAATCCTTTATCGGACAGTTCTTTCAAATGTTCAGAAAAATCTTCCATTTCGGATGGTGCTAACTTGTAGGGTGCTTTAGCTACTGGTGCCGCTCCTGGCACTAAATCAATCTGAAACTTTACTTGACGAACAGGCAGAATACCTAGTAGATCTTCTGGAAATACTTCAGGAAAATCTCTGACTACGGGCACATCTTCAAGTCGCTTTTATCCCGACTTATTTTCCGTCACTTGAACCATAAACACTTGACATCCTCCATCCATGTGCTTCACCGTTCAGATAAACGAGATAATACCAAATCGGGTCTTACTTCGGTCTCCTTGGACAATAAGGGTTCCATCGTCTAGAGGGATATGGAAGGTTTTCTCATCGCAAACTATTCTGGCATGGTGTTGGGATAACCAATCCATACCAATAACAATGTCAAAACTACCAAGCTGAATAGGCATGTCGATAAAGAAGGGTTGGTTTTGTAAGATTATAGTGCAACCTCAAATTACGGTGTTAGTGCATATTAGGTTTCCGTTAGCTATTTCGACTTCGTAGGTGGTGTTTAACTTAGTTGGAGTAATGTTTAATAGAGAGGCAAAGGAAGTAGACACAAAGCTCTTATCGGCACCAGAATCAACTAAAAGTTTTGCACTTTGCTGATTAATTAAAAAACATACCCGTAACAACGTCAGGGTCTCATGGTGCATTTCCGTCTCCTAGTTCATACACTCTTGCCTGGGCAGGGTTGTTAGCATTCCGATTTGTACATTGGTTCTTGTAATGCCCCTTTTCTCCAAACCGGTGACATACCACAACCACTGGTTGTAAGTTCACACTGGTGACCTTGTAGTCAATAGGCTTGTGACATGTCCTTTGGCACTTTCCACACTTAACAGTGCAAGGTCCTGTGTGATGCAGCTTGCATCGGTTACACAAAGGTTGGCTTCCAGCATAAGGAATCCTGTCAGTTGGTGCAGTAACATATGCCTTGGCAGCTTCCTGCCTTCGGTTTTGCCGATGATGGTGGTTGTTGCGGTTCTGTTGGTAGTTTTGGTTACGGTGGTTGTTGTTGTGGTACCTGTTGCTGCTGTGAGGGGTGGTTCTCTGATCATCATACTTTCGTTTAAGATCATTATGCCCCGTGGTTGATTTACGTTTAATTTCCCAATCTAGTAGCTTTTGGGCAATGATCATTGCTTCTTCAAGTGTTGGTGGCTTGGATGCAGTAACATTCCCTTCAATACTTTGAGGTAGTCCCTCAAGGTACTTTTCCAATGTTCTGTCGAGATCTGGCACCATATTTGGGCACCGTGAAACCAATTCTTGGAATCTTCTGTTATAAGCTCTTAGGTTAACTCCTTTTACAACCAATTGGTGAAATTCATCTTCCAGTTTCTTAACTTCGTTACGGGGACAGTATTTCTTCAACATTTTCTGCTTGATTTCAGACCAAGAGATTCGATGTGCCTCCTCAGTACCCATAGTTTGTGTTATAGCATTCCACCATGATTGGGCCTCATCCAATAGAGTTCCCGTAGCATACGTGACCTTGCAATTGTCAGGTAAACCACTCCTAATGAATACAGTTTCAGAACGCTCAAACCATCGAGCCAGTTCGATTACTCCTTCGGTACCCTTAAAGTAAGCTGGTTGGCAGCTCATAAAATCCTTGTCGGTACACTTTCGTGTGGTAACAGTCACGCTTTATTTAGTGGACCGGTTGCTACTGCTTGAACGGGCCACTGGAGCCGCTTGAGTTTCGAGTGCAGCTGCCACGCCATCTACTATCATTTTCTGGATATCTTTTGGGGTCATGGCTGGAGCTGGTGTCGAGGTCGGTGGGATAGCTGATCTTCTTGTGCGTGCCATATTTCTATCAATACAACAAGAAAGCACAAGTTTAGATTGTTATATTATGACCATGCTGGAATATCTCAAGTAAAGTTTATGCCATAATGATATTGTTGTTAAGTGGAATCACCACCATTTGCGTCTATATAAATCACAAAATCACAACATGTTTAGAGATTATCGTATGTCTGTATATGGAGTGATTAGCACTTAGTATGGGATTACTAAGGAACAAACTGAATCATCATCTACAAAAGCTGTATTTGAGTAACTTTCTCTACATTCATCGAGTTCTCTTCTGAAATTTCATTGTTAAAATTTTCATCTTTCACAACAGTTGGAGTTCAAAAACTTTCTCTACATTCATCAAGTTCTTTTCCAAAATTTCATTGTTAAAATTTTCATCTTTCACAACAGTTGGAGTTAAAAAAACTTTCTCTACATTCATCAAGTTCTCTTCCGAAACACTCATTGTTAAAATTTCCACAATTATAACTCAGACACAACACATAAAGAACCATCACAATCATAAGTATCATCACGACATGTCTGAATACAATTCAGAACACACATGAATGTAAGACGACAACAATAGAAGTATAAACCAACATCAATATATAGCAAAATCCACAACCATAACATAACATTAATAAACTTGATCTGTTGTGTTACATAACAAAACGATGCAAGGTCTTTATTAAGTTATATATAACAGTCGGATGCCTCAAAACTATACAGGTGTGATCCATGTCTAACTCACGAAGTCTACTCCGCACTCTCCCGAGCTCGACATCCGGTCCCGAGGTGTCGCTGTCCCGACTGCATCTCGTAATAAGTGCCTCTAGGGCATCTATGCGCCCTGCATGACACTCCATCTGTGTCATGATAGTGGTGGGTGTGGGGGATACTTCTGCTCTGGAAGACTTTCCGGTCTCATAGACTCTGCCCGGCGGGAAGAAACCTGGTGGAAATGACATGTATGAAGAGGTGTGGGATAATGCATTATCCAGTGGTGAGGTGGGAGGTGTGGCCTGGCGAGGTGCCAATGGATAAGTCTGAGTAAATGTATTAAAGAGGTAGTCCGGCCTAACTGGTGGTGGTGACATGTCATGTCCAGGGGAAGAGGGTGGTGATGATCCAAATAGATCCAAAGGTGATGTGGGTGATGATGGTACAACAGGGACCCTGGGTGCTCGTACTATCCTGCGTTGAGTGTGTATCCTGATAGGACCATTTGGGTGTCTCCTAAATAGCCTCATAAATGGTTCGGGTTCGTAGGGCTGGAGGATCTTGACTCGTCGGCCTCTGAAGACCTGCGGGGGGTGGTGGTGTAGGTGGGGAAGTCTCTGCTCTAAGGGCAGGTGTCCACTCCCAAATCTGTGTAATCCGATCATCTGATGACGGGCTGGGGTTGCCAGTTGATACCATGGGTGAAATTAGGGGAGTAGGAAGAATATATGCGCTAGGTGCAGGTAACCACTGCTAGGACTCCATGTACTGATCGTACGTCATTGGGGGAGAAATATGTGCTTGCCTGGCTTGCACATATGGGTCATCTGGTAAGGGTGTGTATGTCAACCCTGTAAACGACACTGCAGGGGTAGTAATAACTTCACCCTCCTCAAAGGGCTCCGTTTCACTAAACAAAGCTCTCAACATCACAGGGGCCAATGCATTGTGGGGTATTGGGGATGTAGCAGAGAATAGAGTGTCTTCGATATCTTCCTCAAACGAGGAGGAGGTGTGATGTGGGGATGGAAACATAATGTTGTAATAACCCAGTCATTAGTAAATATAAGCTATAAAATCAAGTATGCAAACTCCTTAAGAGATAATCGGGGGTGTGGTGTGTGCAACATCCTTAACAAGGTGTTGTAAGTAAGTAGGCACAGAGGGCTCAAGGGGTGTGGTGTAAACTTGGTCCGTTTTGAAAAACATAGTTATAGTCCAGTGTTTAAATACACTTGGTTCTCAATACCATGGCTCTGATGCTAATCTGTAACACCCTCAAAATTTCAAAATTTCATTTTAACAGCGGAAGACTAATTGGGGTATTACGTAGAGGATCACAGTCATAATCATAGAAAATGACTCAAAAGAGGCATTTTGAAAGTCATTTTAAGTCAATTCAAATACGAAAGAGTTTCCATAGTTTAGAAAATTATAAATGACATAAGAGTTTGAAATGACTTATAGAATTTATGATTACACCAAAGACTCATAGTATTTTCCCACTCCGTGCCTTGAATCCTGCTTCAATTACCTGAGATGAACATGCTAAAAAGTCAACAAAATTGTTGAGTGAATCCATAGTGTTTGTGTTAATAATCATTTGAACACAAGGTGAGTAATTCAGAAATAAATCAGGTTTTATATTGCCATAAGTCTCATGAACTCAAACATTAACTGGTGTAATAATATAAGGGGCCCTCGGGGTAGGAGCTTGCCATTCTCCTAGTATAAATCAAATAATGTGCATTTAGCTCTCAATCTGGCTAACACAAGGTTATCTATCTAGCTAGCTCAAATGGCTTGTCAACCTCCAATAGATCTATTCAAAATATTCGCGTTCATTCGCAAGTGACTAAGGTTCATGATATGAGGGGCTTTATAGGGGCAACGGTGTGTCTTATGCAATAACATTCAGGATAGCATACATAAAAATACTTGTGTTCTGTTTGTAGAATGTATCTCCCCACGGGTTTATAAAACATATAAAAGTGGGACTATGAACTCACCTCGGTTGGGGGTGTGTATAGGCAAGCAAGTAGTATCAAGTGAAACTTGAGAACGGCTCCAACATATAACCTAGATAATAGGGAAAACTCAGGTTTTTGGTGGGGGTTTTGAGATGCTTAAAATGCTTAAAGCTCAAAATAATATTTGGCGTTCTTCATAGTGTAGACTTCATGCATCATTAATATGGTAATGTAAAATCATAATGTTACTGGTTGAACCTTCAAGTTACGAAAAATGCATATTTTAGACATTTACAGTGAATATTTACATTTTTAGTCCTTGTACTTTGGTAAAATTACACTTTTGGCTCAAAGTATTCAAATATGACTATTCATCATTTTAGATTTTAAAATATTCACTGTTTACCTTTAAGTTTCCAAAATGGCAGTTTTTGATACAAGTTTATAGAAATTACACTTTTAGTCCTTGAACTTTAGTATTTTACAAAAATAACCTTTTTGTACTTATAGTATCCAATTAAGCAATTTCTACCCTTGGTTTAGTGAAAGGAGCTGTTTTAGCACAATTTTTAGAGAGTTGGCAATTTTAGTCCTTATGGTTTAAAATGATTTGCAAATTTAGTCCAAAGTTAAATATCTTTATATTTCAAGTCCTCATTCCTTCAAAATTACATGTTTAACCCAGAAGTACTTTTAAATTCAGTTTGTATCCCCAGATTACAAGTTTGGCAGTTTTAGACCCTTATTTTACAAAATGACAGTTTTGGTCCTTCAAGTTTGACATAATTGCATTTTTAGTCCAAAACACATATTTAGAAAATGTTATCATTTACTTTTTATGAAAATAGTTCCAAAAGCTTATTGGAGTTTTTAAAACAGCTTATTAGCTTTTTAATAGCTTAATTTCAAGTCGTTGGGCATTAAACTAAACACACGGCCCAATGATACTTTTATGAGTCCAATGGACTTGGGGTTTTGTGGGCTTGTTTATGAGCTTATTATTGACTATTTTCCATTTGAAAAACACCTTATGTATTGCTTATTCTCAAATGCTTATTTTTAGCTTATTGTGCTTTAAGGCCCGTTAAGCTCTTATGAGACTGTCGCGAGTAGCTTAAGCTTTAAGCTTGTGACACTGATCAAATAAGCTTGTGTGAGTGATATATTAATACCTCCTGTTAGTTTGGTGTATAAGGAAGTGAGTAAAACTTTTACTTGGTATAGTGTACGTTTATATATCATTTTACATGTCCATTTTAAGTGACAAAATGGTTTCTGTGGTTAGTATATACTTAGGCATTTTTTATGTGTTATTTAATGTGAGTAAAAAACATGTGATGTTAAGTGTTCATAAGTTTGTGTGAGTGTGTAACAAGTGTTTAAACGCATTCTTAGCTATATAGAGATTTAAGTGAGTTTGTTTGTACATTTTAAGCCTAACGAGAGCATGAAAACAAATAGGGAAAGCTTGGGTGTTTCATACATGGTATAAAATGATTCAAAGTGTTCATGTATGATAATAAGAGTCGAGAAAACTTACACCACCTTTAAAAGGTGGGGTGTATCTCTACTGTGGAATAAGGGAAGGGTATGAGGACCTCGTGGCTTGGTTGAGCGCACACCAAAGACTTGAGTGGGGCTCCTACTCATCTTGTAATTGCTACAAATCACCTAGGACCTTGGATCTTTCTTCTCGACTAAAAACAAGAAGCAAAAAGGCTTGGTGTGTTTTGTTTGAGTGAGTTTGAGTGTGTACGTATAAATGTGGGTTTGCATGGGTTATTTTAACATGAGATAGGGACACAAGTAGTGAGACAAAGAGAATATGTGAAGAGGATAATGGATGATGGGAAGGGCTAGGTACTAGGGGCACTTGAGAGTTTAGCAATAGGATACACAAGTGTATCAAGGTCCTTGTGTTTTGGTTTAAGTGAAAAAGTGTTCTAGAAATCGACTTTTGTATTACTTAGTGTACTAGGAGTCTCAAGGGATCAAATGATGTGTTATGTGTTGAGTTTGGATGTTGTAAACATGCATACGTGAGGTGTGTTTGATCTAGGACTTCAATGGGTCCAAAACAACTTCTATCGTGACCATATCAATATGTAGTAGTGCAAAGAAACTCTTTCCTTTCAATTTACCGAAACTTGGAAAAAAAACAAGTGATATATGGTTACTTCAAACTTCTCAGCTATAATAGGTGGGGGTCTCTTGTTGGGAATACCAAGAAGTTTACATCTCCGCTGCTCGTATGCTTCATCATCCGGGTTCGTGAACCCGTCATGACCTTGTAATTCAAGGTAGTCCATAATTCCTTCAATATCATCGTCATCGGACTCCGTTCCTTTAAACCACTCGTCATCTAGAAAATCCTCCACAAGTTTACGCTTACAACGCTCTTTTTCTTCTCCCCATTTAGCCTTGTAATCATCTTTTATCTCGTCACTAGTGTCGTTAGGAATCTCTTCTTCGCTTGGGTCTTCTTTACTCATGCAACCCTTCAAAATATTTTCTTTAGTGGAAGCGTCCACTTTTTCGTACTTTATCTTGACCCAATCATCAAATCCTAACTTATCTAACCAAGGAAAATCGCTTCTTTTATCATCGTTTGTTGAGGTCCATAAAAGATCGTCATCCTCAACTCTAGCCATGCTACTTCCCCTGTTAAAATCTTCGTTAAACTGGTTACAAGAAGCCTAAAATATCTTGCCTTCGGTTTTTATCTTTTTGCACCAATGCTTTCGTGTAGTTTTTACCTTATCGTTGGCATTGCTTGAGTAGTCATCAACAACTCCATAATCCGATAATGGATCATTTGGTGCTTTATGATCATCATCAACACTGGGAGTTTCACAAATATAACCGCGGTTTAGATCCGCCCAAACTCTCCCTTTAGCATCATTATCCAACTTGCCATAGACAATATGTACCCATGCATCTAACGTTATAATTCCTTTCCATTTAAGATTCTTTATTTCTTCATCATTTGTTGAAGACCACATATACTTATTATTCTTCACCCTATCCTTGTCATCTCCACCATCGCAAATGTCATCATTAGGGTTACAAGAAGCCCAAAGGTCATACCATTTGTCATTGTCCATCGGTATTGCTCTGCACCAATGGTATTTTTTTTATATGAGGACTTCGGGTCCATATTTGGAATATCGGGCCAAGTGTCTAGAATTTTAGATCCTGATTCATCAGTTTCAAGGTACTTGTCGGGCCAAGTGTTTAGGTTAAGCCGTAATTCAGAGGGGGAGTTACGGTGTAACTCGCTACTGTCAAATGTTCTAGCTTTAATTTCCTGCACATTGCTAGAACTATCGTTACTTTTACCTTCTTCAGCAAAGATAGCCTTGCATGCTACCATAGGTTTACTTTCTTGTGATGAATTTCTTCTTTGCACTTCATCGCTAAGCTTTTCAATCATTGTTTCCAATTTCCTTAGCGATTCATCATAGCTGAAAAGGCTTTTGTTCGTACTTTCTTGGAAGTCTTTTTAACCATTCCTCCTGCTCTTTTTGTCTTTTAGTAGAGTCCTCAAGGTACTTGTTAATAATATCATCGAGATTAGACCTTCTTTCTCCATAAGGTCCACATTTGTAATACCCCGGAGGTCCTCCACGATATCCGTTGCCGTTTCCATTTGACCCTTGGAACGGTCTATTGGATTCACCATACTTGATCTCTTCAATTTTTCTATCTTCATCATCAAGAGGGCAATTTTTAGCAAGATGAGCTCCACCACAACTTTTGCATCCAACTTGAATAGCGTGCACACTTTCTTTGAGCTTTAGCATGTCACGACCAAGAGTTTCAAGTTTGTTGGTGATGGCGGCAATACCATCAAAACTTCCGCCTAAACCACTATGGCTTCCTCTGTCGTGCCATTTTTGAGAATTGGTGGCTATATTTTGTATAGATTCCAATGCAAGTGTAGGTGTCATTCCAGGGATTGTCCCCTGAGAATCGAGCATTTGCCTTGTAGCAATTCCAATACCCTTGTAGAAGATGTTGACCTTTTGTTGATTATTGAGTGTTAGGATTTAGAAAATCCATAAGTTAAAGTGTCGGTCACCTCAAGTATGTGTATTCGTTAGAAAGCTCGTAGTCGTAGTCAAGTTATGTTAATAAGTAGTTAGTTATGTAACACCGTGGAGGACGGACGGGTCTTTACCCAATGTATGCCTGATCCACAGCTCGTAGGAGGCGTGTCTTGTAAGAAACTATAAATACCCTCTACCTCCCAAGGTAGAGGGTTGGAGCTTCAATACCATTTTTCTTTATTTCATCAAGTTCCCAACTCTCTCTACTTTCTCTCTCTAAAACTTCACCCATGCGCCTACTTATGTTATGATATGATGTGTTTGTGAAATCCAATATGTTACAAATGGTATCAAGAGCCATGGTTTGATCACTCACCTTATGATTTCAAGAACTTTTAGAATGCTTAAGAGCAACATGCCCTAAATCCTTTTGTAAGAAAGATAAAGTCGTTATGCCTTGATCTATGCCTAGTGTTAAGCATGCAACCCATGATATGCCTTGTTCTGTGCCAAAAAGTCAAGCATGTGAACTTTGATGTGCCTGCAAGTACTTCAGATCCCAGCACTTCTAGATCAGGAATGCATAAAGTAGTAAAACCAACTAATGTTCCCATCATTCCCTCTACAGGAGTAATCAGTGACACTAAGGCAAGCAGGTCAAAGCATCCAGGCAATACAAAGCAAGATAGGACCTCGAAAGCTAAGAGTGATCAATGGAAGAAAGTAGAAGACCACCCTAGGAACAATAAGTTTGTGTTGAATAAGACGAATCATGTTGATCCTAGTATTAGCTATAAGAGTAATGTAATTAATTCGAATTCTGCTACTTCTTACAAAACATGTAATGACTGTGTGATTTCTGGTATTAATCATGAAATGTTGTGAATGATGTGAACAATTTTGTTATATCTCCAAAGAAAAATATCAACACTAAAAAACAGCTAAGAAGGTCAAGACCAAGGTGGAAGAGGGCTAGAAAACATTGGAAACCAACAGAAGAAAATTTAGTAATGTAGGTTATCATTGGATACCCACCGCCGTAAATTAAATCTTAATGAGTTGTGCCTAAATTATCTAGATCAATGCCCATTAGAAATGGATGCCTCACTTGGTAGAACTATACCTTTAAGAAGTGAACATACTTTGAATAGATCTCATTACTACTAGTCCGACATCTACCTCCAATGATTTCATTGACTCTTTTACGATGTGGATGTTCCAATCTCGTTTTCTAACCAAGTGGAACCCATTCTCGCATGGGGATCCAAACTATCTAGTCATCCATACTTGTCCGGTTCAACCGCAGTCGCTCAAATCGTTTTGTGGTACCGGACTCAGTCGTCCAAGCATATGATTTGGAGATCGCTCGCGCTCATGAACTTCATGAGTAAATTTATCGGATCGTTAGATTCGGAACCACCATTTTGGGGCAATTATGGGTTATGGAGATTATGTGGTTGGCGATAGTGTAATTTCCGGGTATACTATGTTGAAGGTCCGGTCATAATTTGTTTTGATCGGTCAATTACGTGATTCGATTTAGAAGTGGCTTTAGAAAACATACTTGTTTCATTAGAGAACTTGATGTGTGGAACTTTTAAGAGGAACTCGTGGTACAAACTTATACACCATTTCTATCAAAGATATGATGAAGTCTTCCAATATGCTTGTTGTCAAAGGCTTCAAAACAAAGTCACGGTTATGGCATCTTCGCCTTAATCACTTGAACTTCGCACCATTAATGACCTTTCCGAAAGGACCTAGTAAGAGGCTTACCCAGTTAAAGTATGAAAAGATCATCTTTGTTCAAGATGCCAATTGGGAAAAAGCAAGAAATATGCCCACAAACCCAAACCCGCAAACTCGGTTATGGAAGTTCTTCATAATCTTCATATGGATCTGTGCGGACCCATGAGAGTGCAAACGATAAATCGGAAGAAATATGTATTAGTCGTTGTTGATGACTACTCTCGATTTACTTGGGTTAAGTTTTTGAGGACAAAGGATGAAACTCCAGATGTCATCATCAAACTTATCAAACAGCTGCAGGTTCGACTTAACATGACTATTAGAATTATTCGAACAGACAATGGCACTGAGTTTGTTAACAAAGACCTAAGTCAACTTTATGAAAGCATTGGAATCAGTCATCAAAGAAGTGTTCCACGTACGCCTCAACAGAACGGTGTAGTTGAAAGACGAAATCGGTTGTTGAAACTGCAAGAACAATGCTAATTTACTCAAAGGTTCCAATGTTTCTTTGGGCTGAAGCCATTGCCACTGCTTGCTACACCCAAAATCGTTCCCTCAGATACACCACTCATGGAAAAACTCCATACGAACTTGTCCATAAACGAAAACCCGATCTCTCCTACCTTGTATTCGGTAAGCTTTGTGCTATCCAACGAATGACGGTCAAGATTTAGGTAAATTAAGAGCTAAAGCGGACATTGAGTTTTGTGGGTTATGCACCAAACAATAAGGGTTACCAATCTACAACAAAAGAACTCGAGATATCATGGAAACTATTCACGCCACGCTCGATGAGTCATCTGGACAAATGGCTCTAGGACAATCAAGTTCGACCCGCATCTCAACATTCGTTAAGTAGTCTCATTAGTTCTTCTCTTGTACAAAATCCTCACCAAAGAATTCCATATGCACCCCTTCGGAAAATGATTTGAAGAAATTGTTTGATCCAATGTTTGATGAACACTATGAGCCTATTGCTAATGATCGCCTAATCCATCAATGAGGCTGCCCCAACCCACCAACGAGATAACCCTTCGCTTCTATGTCATTGAGTCAAGAAGCGCCTCGACATCACTCATCATCATCATCAAATCCTCACCATCGAGTGTACATCATGGAAATGTTTCGAAACTATGGTGGAGATAACCCTTTGCTACTCCCAAGATGCTCCATTTGAGAACATATTTGCTCTGAACCGACTTCGAACCATCTTCATCGGAGATCTAAACTCGCTACCTCGGTCCCTCAATAACCACCACACGAACACCTTAGAAAATGGACACATGACCATCCATTGGACAACATCATTGAAACCCCGTCGTCAAAGATCCACTCGTAAATAACTTGCAACCGATGCCTTGTGGTGCTTCTTCAACTCCGTACTATCTAAGGTCGAACTAAAAGACGTTAAAACAATGAATGATCAAGACAATTTGGTTCAATGCGATGCAAGATGAAATTCATGAGTTCAATCGAATAGATGTATGGAATTAGTACACGCTCCCGATCGTGCTATGATCATTGCTCTAAAATGGATCTTCAAAGTAAAACTTGATGAACATGGTGATGTGCTAAAGAACAAGGCTCGATTGGTTGCAAAAGGATACCGTCAAGAGGAGGGTATTAACTTTGAAGAATCATTTGCACCCGTTGCACGTATCGAGCAGAATCTTCTTGGCTAATGCTGCCAGTAAGAACATGGTAGTCTATCTGATGGATGTAAAGACGGATTTTCTTAACGGAGATCTGAAAGACGTAGTATACGTCAGCCAACCTGAAGGTTTTGTGAATCCAGATCATCCTACTCATGTCTATTGCTTGAAGAAGGACCTTTACGGTTTGAAGCAAGCTCCAAGGGCATGGTACGACACGCTATCGAAGTTTCTTGTATCTAATGGATTCAGGAAAGGATCATTGATCCAACATTGTTCACCGAAAGTCGGTGCAAACACTTAATTCATGTTCAAATCTATGTTGATGATATTATTTTTCCTCGACCGACCCCAATGAATGTGACCGCTTTTCAAGGAGATGGGCTCCAAATTTCAAATGTCAATGATGGGACAAATGTCATTTTTCTTGGGATTACAAATTTCACAAAGTCCCAAGGCATTTTTATAAATCAATCTAAATATGCTAATGAGATTTTAAAGAAATTTGGATTTGATTCTTGTGACCTCGCTGACACTCCCATGGTGGAGCGACTAAACTAGATGAGGACCACTCGGGGATCATGGTTGACCAAACTAAATATCAAGTATGATTGGATCCACGATGTACTCACCGCCAGAGACCGTACATTCTGCTCGATGTATGCATGTGTGCTAGATACCGTGCTAAGGCTACCAAAAGCACCTTGAAGCGGTTAAACGTGTCTTTCGGTATCTCAAGGAACCATCAACATGGGACTTTGGTGCACCAAGGACACCGGTATGTCACTAACATCCTATCGAGATCTTGACCATGCGGTGTCAAGATACACGCCAAAGCACGCCGAGGTGCTCGCTGGGTGATAAGCTTGTGAGTCGGTCTTCAAAGAAACAAATGAGTACCTCTATATCCTCTACAGAGGCAGAATACATAGCCATGTCATCGTGTTGTGCTCAAATCCTATGGATGAGATCCCATTATCGACTATGGCTTTAAATTCAACAAAATCCTCCATCATTGTGATAACAAGAATGCCATTGCTCTCTCATGCAACAACGCTCAACATTCAAGAGCAAAGCATATCGACATTCGACATCATTTCATCGTGGAGCAAGTGGAGAACGGTGTGGTGGAACTATATTTTGTGAAGACCGAATATCGTTAGCGACATCTTCACCAAAGCTCTTCCTAGAGAACGTTTTGAGTTTATCCTTCCACGATTTGGTCTAAAGAGTCTACAACCGAACACTCAAACGCCTTCAAGAGGAAGACGAGGAGTAAAAGCTTTTCTTCATCCATCTCTTGCAAATATTTATTCAAAAAGCAAAATACAAAATTATAAAACCCACAAAAGAAAATAGAAAAATATAAAATTTTAAAAATCCATAAAATCGTAAAATCTTTGAAAAAGCTCAAAATATTATTTTCCCATCTTTTTCTACTCTTCGATAACATCTACGGTCTTTGATTTGTCACTCTAAGAATGACACGGGTCTTTAGATGAAGTTCGATTGTACATAAAATAAAATAAAAAAATAAAAAAAATAAAAATAATAAAAAAAAATTGGGATGGAGAAAAATGGTGGTTTATTGTCATTTTCAGGCAGTAACCCGTTTTAAAAGAAAGAACAGAGCCATGCTTAATCTTATTTTTCAAATCTCATGCTTTGATTCTAAAAACAAATGTTTGTCATCAAAAAGACAAATGTTTCCTTCACAAATATTTTTCCTTCTATAAATTCTTCTGAAAAATATTTGTCATCTAATGAAAACTAAATAGCTTTGAAAAATAAATCGGACTCAATTGTTCAAAATCATTTGGACTTGTCATTTGTCAAAATCTCTATCTCTCAATCAACAACTTATGTCATTGATTGAGGGGGAGAAAGATTTCAATTAAATCAAAAAGGTTATTTGTCAAACAATTGCAATGTCTTATACAATTGGTTCAAGACCTTGGCTAATGTTATGTTTTCATAAGATACTTACGCATGCTTGAACATTGGAGTTTAAAGTTTCATAATCTGATCCTTATCAATTAAAATGTCTTTCAAAAGCAAGTCACAATTCTCCTCCAAAGTTTTCAAAATTAATTTAAATCAATAGAGATCACAAATCTCAATGGATTTGAAAATTGTGATCGGGGGAGAATTTGTGATTTAAATTGATTTAAACCGATAAATCGACAAATGGTTTTGTAATTGATTAGCAAGATCTCATCCCTAGATATGCCAAATGATTTCAAATTTTTCCAAGCATATGTTAAGTGGGGAGCATCTATATCAAACAAAAAGGATTAAACGTGATTGATTTGTCTCTAAGTCGTGTTCTCTCTAATATGTGCAAAACACTTTCGAATCTCGATACACATATTGAGGGGAGCAACTTTAGAAACCACATCCTTTCCCAAAAATTATCTTTAACAAAATATTTAAAATACTAATTTTGATCGGAAAGTGATGTCGATATTTTTATAAAATGTTGATCAAAGAAGTGAATTCTTCATTCTCAATCGAGATTTTCAAGTCCTCTTGCCTCCATGTGCCAAAGCAATTTCAAACATACGATGCACATGTTGAGGGGAGCTTTTACGAATATCAAAAACAATTCAGTACAAAATGCTTTGATCATATATCACAAGTACCGGATTGATTATTCAAATGGTTTTCAATTGGTTTCAATGGCGTAAGAACAATACCAAAAGACCGACCAAATTTATTTTATGCATGGAGATATAAGGATGGTTAGGTTAGGTATTCGCTCCCACGATCCCGCCTAAAGTCGAAGGATCTACCAGAGGACAATCCACTAGATAGTGTAAAAGTCCTTAGGTATGATTGAAAAGGAGAAAAGTGAGAAATGGGAAGAGTGCGGACTGAGATAGAGCTAGAACTGGAACAAACCCAACAAGGTTCTAGTTATGAAATTTCGGTAAGCACTGAAGGGGTTGAAGAATGAAAAAGAAATGAATGAGAAAAGGGTGTAAAGAAATAGTCCTCCTTTACTTCAAACTTAGGGCAGAAACCGGGTTCAATTCATATGCTACTGGTGATTACCTAAGTAACTCCGATTTTGAAGACAAGACGTCATGTACCCAGTGACGCACTACACTACAACTTCCCAATATACTCAAGTTCCTCTTAAAAGGACTTGTTTCATTCTCACGGGGAACCTACATTATCTATCGACTTTCTCTTAGAGATTGTTGATATTGAAGAAGGAGACCCTCTCCCTAGTCTCCGGCGTAGGAACCAAATGTGCACATTATTCTTGAAGACTCACTGTTTCACTCAATGTGGAAAGTGAGAATATATCTTAAGAGTCCTACGCATTATCCTTGTGGTATTGCCAGAATATCTGAGTGATATGTTCACATGTTCACAATGAAGATGGAAAACCTTCTAGAGCCAACATCAAACAAGCTCTTGGTAGGTGACATGTGAGATCTATATAATAGGTCAAACTTGTGACAACTGGATTGAAACAATGGGGCGATTCAAGATTGAATCAACCTTGGTCCAGGAAATGGATTGACGGATACCTTTGAAAAACCGGTCGTTGTGCTTAAAAATTATTTTCTCTAGCACATCGACAATGTATTAATATTTCAAAATAAAAGGTGTTTATGATTGATAATTGATTTTCCTTAAAACCTTCGTTGTATTGCAAAGCACTTTATATTAAGCAATACATGATTATTTTTCAAATCACTTTTCATCAATCAGTGAATCACAATTCGCTGGTTCACTCACTCCGTGTTGTCTTCCTTGAGACGTTCCGGTTTGAGAACAACTAGAACAATTACAAACATTGTCAAGGAGATTCTTGAATTATACGATCACAGCAAGATTGTAATCGATCAACGGGAACCGTGGGCCGTGTACCTCAATTCAACGAAGTGATCAATGACACTTTCGTGTGTTTTATTGCTAATGTTGTATGCGGTACACCCAACGCTTGCGTTGCTCGAATTGAGAAGTCAATCCATAGCCGCATGCTCACACATCACATTCATTTCTAAAGAAATCATGATAAGTGCATTAACGACTCGATATTTTCACTCCATGCTTCGCTATCACCGCAAATATCATGAATCAACAAAAGCTTTCGCTACTCTGATGAGAAGATATCATGATCCAGAATGTGAGCATGTCGGTCCAAATGTCACAACATCACATAATGTCAACAACACAAAGGAAGAGTCAGAGATTTACGGTAGCTGATGATCTCAAAACTCATCCTCACGTGGATCAGTTAAAGAATCCACTTTAATTAACCAAACATGTAAACATGAAGAATCAAAGACTACGAGCTACAGAGCAAAGAACTTAATCAAGAATCCAAGAACAATCAAAATGTAATATCTGTTTGTATTCAATGTAAATTGAGGTGACCTCCCTTAGGGGGAGATTGTTAGGATTTAGAAAATCCATTAATTAAAGTGTCGGTCACCTCAAGTATGTATATTCGTTAGAAAGCTCGTAGTCGTAGTCAAGTTATGTTAATAAGTAGTTAGTTATGTAATACCGTGGAGGACGGACGAGTCTTTACCCATTGTATGCCTGATCCACAGCCTGTAGGAGGTGTGTCTTGTAAGAAACTATAAATACCCTCTACCTCCCAAGGTAGAGGGTTGGAGCTTCAATACCATTTTTCTTTGTTTCATCAACTTCCCAACTCTCTCTACTTTCTCTCTCTAAAACTTCACCCATACGCCTACTTATGTTATGATATGATGTGTTTGTGAAATCCAATATGTTACATTGAGGTAATGAGTAGGGCATTTGTATAAGAGGTCATTATACCTATCCCAAGCTTGTTATAATGTTTCGCCATCTTTTTGTCTGAAATTGTGGATTTCTTCTAATTGTTTTACCGTTCTTGAGGGAGGGCAAAATATTTGAATGAAAGCTCTTTTGAGAATATTCCACGTGTCAATGGTCCCACCGGAAAGTCTATCAACCCATCGTTTAGCCAATCCCGTAAGTGTCATAGGGAATACCCGAAGCATGAACGCATCATGAGAAACACCCGGGATGTTGAAGAGGCTTGCGATGTACAAAACATTTTCAACATGCTCGTAAGCATCTTCGTTCTTACTTCCGGAAAAAGGGTTAGCATGCAGCTCCCTCATAAACTGGTCCTTGATCTCGAATCGGACCTCCGCTCTAATAGCCGGCCTAACGAGCCCCATCCCTTGCTCATCCCGAGTCATAGCAAGGTACTCTTAGAGAGTGAGGTTATCGATGTCCACAACCGCCATGGTACCTGAAACTTAAAGAAAATCGTTAGAAAACATAAATTAAATAAACGAAAACGAAAAAAAAAAATGAAAGACTTAATGAAAACCATAACATAGCTCCCCGGCAGTGGTGCCAAAATTTTTGTGTAGGTTTTTCGACCAGGATTTAATATTTATAAGTCTCGTCTACCTAAGGTTTACCTATTGCACTAACGAGCAGTGAACCCAATCGTGCGTAGTATGGAAGGTGGTAAAGCCGAGGTCGTTCCCAAGAGATATGTAGATGAGGATCCTATTAAGTCTAAGTGTCACTGTTTTAAATGGTTTTAAGTATGAAATGATTAATTAAACTAAAGACAAGAAATAAATTGCGCAAAATAAGTTAAGGTTGTGAACAGTGGTGAGAAAGTGTGCTAACCTAATTATTCATCCTATCATGTAATGTCTATGTTTTATAATTACTTCCTATTAATTCAAGTGGGGGTTTAAGTCGCTATGACAACATTTGGTCAATTCGTCATAACCTATCAACAAAGGTTCATACCCGAGGTCAAAGGCCTACCCTTTGGGGAGTCGAGGGTCTCAAGCAACCTAAGCCAAGTTATTAAGTACCCTACATGCAAGATTTGAAACAATGTGTGCCCGGCGCTAGTATCTTAGACACACATCCCTAACTTCTCAAGTTCATCCATCCGAATGGTGATCCTTTGGTCAATTATCACAAGAGGGAAATGTAGTCTTTTGGTCAATTCTTACCAGCCCCTTCTCTACCTACTTACTTAGGGTCAGTTGGTCAATTCTCCTAAGCAAATAGATACGACCACACTTTAAAACTACCGAAGCTAGGGTAACTACCATCGAACTATGCATGCATACACTAGAAACAATTATAGAAGCATGAAAACACAAACAATACAATCAAGGAATCATAACTAGGCTAGCACCAAGGGTGCTTAGCCGATCATATTAAAAGACACAATGAGTTCAATGTTTAACATAATTAACGACAAAAATTAAAGTGAAAGATAGTAGTAATTGCTAAAGCTTATCGATATGGTGTGATTCCTCCCTTTGAGATGGCTCCGTATACTTGGTATGATCTGCCCTTGGAACCCTCTTCACGTTCTCTGCCTTTGTGTTGTGAGTGAATGATGTAAAATGCAGATTTTAGGGTTTGAATTTATAGGCCCGATCATAGTTATGGCGTAACCAAAGTTGAGAGTTACGCCGTAACTTCAGTGTCTTATAAACAGAACGCTCGTAGAAGTGACTACGGCGTAACCTATGGAATAGTTACGCCGTAATAGTAGCTTCGCCGTAATATAGTAGATAGTTACGCAGTATCTTGAATATCTTCTAAACAAAAGGTTGTTACACCGTAATGCATGTGAGGAGGTTACGGCGTAGTTGATGGAGGCGCGAAATTCTTTATGACCTAGATGGCTATGGCGTAACTTAAGTTGAGAGTTACACCGTAACTGCAGTTGAGTTGGTCTCTGTGACAAAATCCTAGCTACGACGTAATTAAGAATGTGAGTTACGTTGTAGCTTCTTCATTAATAGCATACTAAGCTAAAACCGTTAGGAAAATCTCCAAATCCGCGTCTCTAAGCTCCAATGCTCATATTTTACCTGGAAACGAAATATAAAGGAATAAGAGTATATATCCACATAAATGACATAAAATATGAGCATTATCGGGGGAAATTGACACTTAAAAGTCAGGATTATTTGATGTTATCAATGTTCATAATTGTGTGGTTACCTGTCTTAAGGATGTTTGTTAGAAAAGAAAAGTAAACCGGACTAATAATGGTAAGACTTGATTTATAATCAACTATTAATCTTGCGAAATCTTATGTGATATTAAGAGGTTGGCCTTACATGCCGTAATGCGTTAAATGTATCCTCGCGTCGAGATTAGCAAATGCAATGGTTTATACTATATTTGATACAAAAGTTTTAAGTTTAAAATGGAAACGTATTCCCCCCCCCCCCCCACCGTTTCTACTATTTCCACAATTGGTATCAGAGCGGGTTGGCTTTAGTTTTAAAACAAACTATTTTTTAGAATCGAGTAAGGTCCTTGTATCAAATTTTTTGTGAAGTCAAGCATAATATGAAAAGTGTTTTGTTGCTTTTTTTTCTTTGAAGTTTTCTTGTTAGATATTTTGTTATTCAAGCTTGAATAAAGATTAAAATGGGTAATATACATTCATTAAAAAGTCTACAAAGGTTAAACCTTTTCGTCGGGTGAAAATATGTATTTTTGTGAATCATGTCGATCCGTGGATCCCTTTTGAAGGGATCCACGGATCCGTCTATCATGAAGGATGCTTTTTATAAACTTCAAAATTCATAACTAATTAATCGTAAGTCCTAGAAGTCGTGCCACCTATCTTTTAAAGGTATTTGAGTATACTTTCATATAAAAATAATTTCATAAATTGATTCAAAACAAAAACTTACGTAATCTTTGATTTATAATAGAAGGTCATTTTTGGTCATAACATTTGCACAAACTCTTGGTCTAATTGGAGACGGATGTCTTCATCTTTGAATATTAGTGTGTTTTCTTTTGAAACGAAGTTTTGGTCATATTTATAAATATAAAGAAAACTAATCAAGCTTGTTATACATGTTTGTATTTAACACAAAGCGATGAAAAGAACTTTCGTATGCTATGCTAAGCGATTAATTGTTTTACCTTGCATAACTTGATTGTATGCTTATCTCAAATAATTTTCTACTTGTTTATTTGTGCAACATAAGTGTATTATGTGTTTACATGTTAGTTTTTTTTTTTTTTTTTTTTTTTTTCGATTTAATCTTTTCATGTGTTCTTTTCAAACGACAAGAATGTACATCGAATCATAACCCACACTTGTGTTGATGATGTATCTTCCCATCTTCTTCTACATGATCACATTCTAAGCTTCATAGTAGGATTTACAACTTGATTGTTTCATCCAAAATACTCAAGTAGTTTATTTTGCAACGCAAATATAATTAGTCATATCCGAAAATCCAAACTCGAGCTTTCCAACAAGATAATTTTAAACCCCACATCCCACACTCTATATTAAAACATATTGTTTGCTTCCGTCTTTAACTCTAAAAATCATCACACTAATTTATAAACCGTTTAACATGACAACTTCGTCACCTTAGTTGTTATGAATAATGATAATAAAACGAAGCAAAGTATCATCATTGTTACTCTTCGATAGGCCATTCTAAGAATACAAATTTTCCTAATTGAGAATGAATACTAGAGAACTTATTGCACTAGAAAATAATGGTTGAATTGCTTCCTAGAGAGAAGTTGGGTATGTGGAATCACCCGTAAAAAAGGTCGTGTTTAGCCTTAATTGAGCACCGCTAGTAATAGTCTCATATTCATTCTCTCACTTGAAAATATCTACTTCTATGTTTTCCTAAAGTAAGTTTACAATGGCAATAATTTGTGTTATCTTAGGATTACTAATCAAACAAGTAGTAAATTTGATTTTTCTTTTGTTAGTCAATCACAACCACTTTCCTCATCAAGTGATTATCTTGCTTTGATCGAGAAGAGATACATGACTTCAAGGATGAACTTCATTATATGCTAATAACCATCCGTAATGATTATACTTAGCCCATTGCCTTCATTAAATCGAAACAACCTTTTAAACAATCTACTTTCTTATCTTTGTTATCTTTAGTTAAACAAATTATGTTGGATGTCCACCAATTATGGGGGAGGGAAAATCATTCACATAATTATCTTTTAAGAACGCATATACATGTGTCTCTTACTCTTCTAAACACATAGGTAAACATCTCTTAGCTAAGACTAACTCACAAAACCGTACTTTTTCAAGCCTTTCTAAATCCAACACTTACTCTTCTAAATACAACTACTTCATCTCCACAAATAACAACTCCACCTTCTGGATCTTAATTTAAATGAAGCCTAGGATTGTCCTAAACTAACATGTCACAACTCTATTGTCTAGAACACCATCATATATCCTTTTCACTCTTGACACATGCCTTTCTTGCCATTGTTAGTGCAAACGATTTACTAATCTAGACCGTCTTTTCAACACTTACTATTATGTAAACTTATTTTGAGTTTTGATATGTGTGAGTTATTTTTATGAGCCCTTTGTGTTGTTTTAGTTCTCGGACACCGGATCCCTTTGGGATAACTCCGGATCCTTCTAGAAAGAATATAGAGGAACCGCTAACAGAGTCACAACTTCTACCCTTCTACCTCTATCTCACCTTCTAGACCTCATTAGAATAGTTGCCTATACTCTATTAGGCACAATTGAGCTATCATCAGCCTCATTAGCTCCCACATACTCTTATGGATGACTTAGGAATCTTCTAAGATGTTTATGAATTATCATTCTTCAAATACTCACCATTCTTCCACTCTGATGCTTACACCTTCCTTCCCTCACCTTAATTCACTTATTCTCACATTTCTTACATTTATTTTAAATTTTCTCTACCCACTATCTTCTCAAAATTCTCCAAAATCAATTTTTTAATTTTCATAATTTTTGAGATTTTCTCTATTTACTTTCTCTCCTCACATACTGATCCTTATATCGAAATATAACTTTTTGAGTAATCTAAACTCTTACTTGATCTTCTATTAGCATCCTTTACTTTCTACTTCTCTAAAAAGCCCATCATTGGTCTCCTCTCATCATGACTTTATGCTCTTAGGACTCTTCACCATTTAAGATAGTCCTGCACTCATAAATCCAACTTATATAGGCTAGGAGCACTTAAATACACACCAATTATACATTTTACTATCTCAGTTAGCCGGATCCCTTGGCTATAGCTAGCCGGATCCTTGTTGAGAAGGATCCGGTGGATCCGGGCAAACAGAGCAATTAAAATCAGATTAGTTCATTTATAATCTTTTTTTCTCCAACACTAATTTAACACATAGGATTATCCGTTTCTTTTATGGCCTTGTTCTATTGTCTTACTCTTTAAGCTTGTTGCGACATTCATGACAGAAGACACCTTTTGTGTTTATACATGTTTCATATATGTGACTGTTTATGTGTTTTCTTTCGTTATTTCCATGATGTTATTTCTCTATTTGCACTAGTTGATATAATTATTTTCCTTTTGTACTAACTCATTTGGATTTGTGTAGGTTGACAATTGTCGATTTCATTATCAAGTCAATTTGGGCTCAATTGCACATTTTTCATATTCCTCATCTGGCATTATCCTCACTATCTTCCGCCACTTCTTTCACTACTCACAAAGTCATCATGTCTACCACCTCAAGCACTTCATTAACCAACAAGGTCAGACTTAGTTAAAAATTATTTTATTGAGTCATTGACCAAGTCATCTTTACAAAAAGACGCACCTTGAAACTTTCCATCACCATCACATGATCCTCTTGAACTAAATTCTCTCTTATCTAGTAAACCCTGACCTATCATAACCTCTACCACTACTCCTCCATCACAATTCACCGTTGTAGAACTTCGTAGAGTCACCTTTGATACACCCCATACCTCACCTCATCCTTTCTTGAACTCTGTAGAAGATTTACCTCCGAAAACTAATAATCCTCAACCACAACCTACTTGTGTCAACCACAACCTACTAGTGTCTCACTACCACTACAATCCATGGTTGTTGAACCATCTCCCACAAGCATCTATGTTGTCAAAAGCCAATTGAATTTCGTAATGAAATGCGTCTTGTTTCCAAATACATTCTGTAAGATATAACTTTTCACATACACATCAAACCATAACACAAAGTAGCATATAGATGGAATTCTAGAGAGAGAAAGTTAGAGGTTTAGGGAACTTAGTGAGAGAAAGTGAAAGATATTATTATGAGCTCCAACTCTACCTGGGAGGTAGAGTATTTATAGTCTTACATAACTCGCCACACTTTGGGGCGTGGATCGTGCATACAGTGGGTAAAGACCCGTCCGTCCTCACGGTGTTACTTAACTAAATACTACTTAACTTGAACATAACTACGACTACGAGCTTTCTAACGATTACATATACTTGAGGTGACCGACTCTTTACTACTGAGAATTTCTAATTCTAACAATCTCCCTAAGGAGGTCACCTCAATCATGTACCAACATTACATAGAATACAAATAGATATTACATTAACAATTGATCTTGCATTCTTGATGTAGTCCTTTGCTCTTAAGCTCGTAGTCATTGATTCTTCACATTGCATGTTTGGTTACTTCAAGTGGAGGTCTTTTATTGATCCACGTGATAATCATTTTAAGCCATCTTTTGAGATCATCGCTATCAACAATCTCCGACACATCCTTTGTGGTGTTGGTATTATGTGATGTTGTGACTTTAGGACCGACATGCTCACATTCGGATCATGATATCTTCTCATCGAGTAGCGAAGCTTTAGTTGAATCATGAAATTGGCGGTTGCGTAGAAGCTTGGTGAAAATATCGAGTCATTGATGCACTAATCATGATTTCTTTGAGTTGAATGTGTTAAGTGAGCATGCGGCTATGGATTGACCGCTTCATTACGATCACCGCAAACGTCGGGTGTACCGCATACAACAGTTAGCAATAAATCACACAAAGTGTCTTTGATCACTTCGTTGAATTGAGGTACACGCCCACGGTTCCCCGCTGATCAAGACATACCGCCTGTGATCGGTATAATTCAAGAATTTCTTGACCGGTTTCGCAATTTGTTCTAATTGCTCTCAAACCGGAACATCTCAAAGAAGACAACACGGAGTGAGTGAACCAATGAGTTTTAAGTCCACCGATTGATGAAAAGAGATTTGAAAACAATCGAGTATTGCTCAATAGAAATTGTTTTGCAATACAACGAAGGTTTTATTGAAAATCAATTATCAATCATGAAAACACCTTTGGTTTGAAAATTAGTAGTACGGTCGATGTGCTAAAGAAAGGGTTTTAAACACAACGACCGGTTTTCAAAGGAATCATTAATCCATAACTCGAACCGAGATTGATTCAAGAGATTGAATCGCCCATTGTTTCTCGTTTCGGTTGTCACATGGTTGATCTATATAATAGATCTCACATGCCACCTACCAGAGCTTGTTTGATGTTGGCTCGTAAGGCTTTCCATCTTCATTGTGAATATGTAAACACATCACTCGGATGTTCCGCAATACCACAAGGATAATGCGAGGACTCAGATATAATCTCTTTCCACATTGTGTGAAACAGAGAGTCTTCATTGAAAGTGTCCAAATGAGATTTATTGATGATCTCGTGGCTCTAGACTCAATTTGTGCATATTTGGATCCTATGACGGAGACTAGGAGAGGTCTCCTTCTTCAATATCCACCATCTCTAAGAGAAAGTCGATAGATAATGCGGTTCCCGTGAGAATGAAACAAGCCCTTTTAAGAGGAACTTGAGTGGTTTGGAAAGTTGAAGTGCAAGGCGTCATTGGGTCCATGACGTCTTGTCTTCAATACCGATGTTACCATCAAGAGTATATAAGTGAACCCGGTTTACGCCCTAAGGTTGAATAAATGGAGGGCTATTTGTTTTCACCCTTTTCTCATTCAATTCTTTTAATTCTTCAACCCCTTCGGTGCTTACCGAGACTTCATAGCTAGAACCTTGTTGGGTTTATTCCAAGATTAGCTCGGTCTTAGTCCGCACTCTTCCCATATCTCATTTTCTCCTTTTATCATCATACCTAAGGACTTCTACACTAACTAGTGGATTGTCCTGGTAGATCCTCCGCTCGGCGGATCATGGGAACACATACCTAACCTTATCATCCTTATATCACCGTACATGAAGTAAAGTTGGTCGGTCAATTTGGAATTGTTCACCGCCATTGGATCCAATTGAAAACCATTTTAAAATCAATTCAGATACTTGTGATATATTATCAAAGCATTTTGTACCTAAATTGTTTTGATATTTTTAGAACGAGAACTCCCCCTCAATATGTGCATCAAGTATTTGAAAATGTTTTGCACACGGAGGCAAGAGAAAGAATTAACATCTTTGATCACCATTTTCTAAAAGATATCAACATCACTTCCCTCATCAAATCAAGTAGGTATAGCATTCCCGGGAAGGATGAGGTTTCCATAAGTTTGCTCCCCCTCAATATGTGCCTCGAGATTTGAAAAGAGTTTTGCACATACTAGAGGAACTCGCACATTGGGATGAAAGATCACGCTTCAAATCAAAGGTTTAAGATAGATGCTCCCTCAACATGTGCATTGAAAATTTGAAATCGTTTGACACATGTGGGAAGGACAATAAGTACATTCTTGTGAAACCATTTATCAATTATCGCTTAAATCCAATTTAAATCACATTCTCCCCGATCACAATTATCAAAACATTTGAGATTTGTGATCTCTTATAGATTTAAATTGATTTTGAAAGCTTTTAAGAAGAATTGTGACTTGAGTGTGAAAGTGTTTGAACCGATAAGGATCGATTTTAAGACTTTAAACTCCATTGATAAAACATGCATGTATATCTTTTGAAAACAATATAATGCCAAATAACTTTTAATTTAATTGAAATCATTCTCCTCAATCAATGACATAGGTTGTTGATTGAGAAATAGAGATTTTGACAAATAAGTCCAGATGATTATCAAAAATAGAGACGAGTTATTTTTAAAGCATTTGGTTGTCGCAGATAAATGTTTATAGAATCGAGCATGGAATGTGAAACATGTTAAAACATGGCTCTATTCTTTCTTTTAAAAACCGGGTTATTGCCGAAAATGACAAATAAACCATTTCTTTCTCCCAAAAATATTTTTGATTTTTTTTTTTTTTTTTTTTTTTTTTTTTTTTTTAGAATTAACAACATCTAAAGTCCGTGTCATTCTTTGAATGACATCACAAAGACCGTAGATATTGTCGAACCGAGAAAACATGACAAATTGACAATATTTTTTGAAGATTTTTGAATTTTTTGATTTTTATGGATTTTGAAAGTTTTATAATTTTCTATTTGATTTTTAGAGTTTTATAATTTTGTATTTTGTTTTTCGAATAAGTATTTACAAGAGATAGATAAAGATAGACCTTTACTCTCGTCTTCCTCCTAAAAACGCTTGAGAGTTTCGGTTGAAGGCTTTTCAAACCAAGTCGTGGAAGAATAAACTCAAAACGTTCTCTTGGAAGAGCTTGGTGAAGATGTCTCGCTAACCGATATTCGACCTCACAAAATATAGTTCCACCACACCTTTTTCCACTTGTTCCTCGATGAAATGATGTCGAATGTCGATATGCTTTGCTCTTGAGTGTTGAACGTTGTTGCATGAGAGCAATAGCACTTTATTATCACAAGATAGGAGGATTTTGTTGAATTCAAAGCCATAGTCGACAATCGAGATCTCATCCATAAGATTTGAGCAACAAGATGACATGGCTATGTATTCACCTCTCAGAGAGGAAATAGAAGTACTCATTTGCTTTTTGAAGACCACCACAAGCTTATCACCCAAAAATCGAGCACCTCGACGCGATTTGACGTGTATCTTGACAACTCAGCATGATCAAGATCTCGTGATAGGCCGTTAGTGACATACCGTGTCCTTGGCACCATAGTCCCATATTGATGGTTCCTTGAGATACCGAAGACCCGCTTAATCGCTTAAGGTGCTTTTTAGTAGGCTTAGCTCGGTATCTAGCACACATGCAAACAAATGAACAAGATGTCGGTCTACTAGCGATGAGATACATCAGGATCCAATCATACTCGATATTTCGTTTGGTCAATCATGATCCCGAGAGGTCCTCATCTAGTTTGGTTCGGTCAATCATGGGGTGTCAACAGGTCACTTGAATCAAATCCAAATTTCTTTAAAATCTCTGTTGCATATTTAGATTGATTTATGAAAATGCCTCCGGACTTTGTGAAATTTGTAATCCCAAGAAAATGACATTTGTCCCATCATTGACATTTGAAACTTTGAACTCATTTCATTTGAAAACGATCACATTCCATTGGGTCTGCCGAGGCAAA